>JAKWJD010001765.1:7845994-8445994 GCA_027705065.1 Solanum peruvianum
AAAATAGACGTAGTCAGACAGATAGCAATGCAAATTGAAGCCTTCAACCAATTTAACACACAACATATAGTTAATGCAAATTAATACATTCTTACTGAAGGAAGTCCTACACATTTCAATATGTGAAACTTTAGCAGCCTGAATGTTCAAATTGGAACTACTGAAACAGAATAACAAAGACCCTACTTACAAAATTAGGCTGTAAGTCGCCACCCATAAATAATTATGGAACACTGACTTCATGCAAAATGCTCACCTGCTAGATGCTTTTTGCCATGCCTGCAAAGGAATTATCAAGTAATTAATATGGACATTATCATTTGCAAAAAAAACTAAGCAACAGGTGCCAGGAATGCAGATAATTAGAATTTCTCCATAAGATGTTTAAGAATCTAAAAGTGCTAGTTAACCTAACATTTCTTCACGTAGAAATCGCCAAATATATATGTATCATTAATATAAACTAAACAAAAAGTAAAATACGATAAAATGCAGCAAACCAGAAGGGTAAAGCAAACATTTCATGTAGAATCACTTTCTAAGCAATATACATTCTTTCCAACTTTAACACCCATAAAACTGAAAATCTTAGCAATTTCTAGAAGAAAAATCTTCTGAGATGTTTTTGATACCTCGGTGGTGAGAACTAGAAAAAACAGTCTTCATCAGCTCTGCACGTAGATTAAATTTAACTTCGAGCATTAAAACACAAGCATGACATATCATTCTTTGGAGACCTTTGTGATCCCACCCAGTTTTCTCTTTCTAGAATTAGGAGACTTCTCTTCCGTAGAATTCAACAGTGCTTTCTGTGAAGGTAGTTCTGCAATGAAAAGCAGAGTTTGAGCCCAACCAGCATATTTTCCATATGTCCTCACAAAAGCATCTGCCACACGATTGCAAAGTTTAGGCGTAAGACTGGTTCCTGCCAGTTCAGGGAGGAGGTATCTGGTCGCGATCTAGCAAAAGATCAAGAAGAAATGTTGAAAATGATAATAACAGATATAAACAGAAGTACATTTTCTGAAATTTAAGTAACATCAAAGAGCAAAGAGAGCAACATGTTTGCATGTCAATATCTCAATACATGTAACAGGGAACACTTGATCAAATTAGGAAACAGCAGAATCTGGGCCAACATACATCATGGAGAACTGCGCTGCGCTACTCATAGTACTTCTACTACCCTAATTGGTTCAATTATCAGTTTTTCCTGCATCCAGTGTTTTCTCCTCTCTTTTTTTTTGGAGAAAATTAATTGTGTCGTAAAAGCAGCACTGAGGGGATGCTGAAGTAATTACAGGTGATCAGAAAGCAAAAGAGAAAACCCATTCCAATCTTATAGGGACTCCAAGAGGCTAAGTATGGATTTTGCATCATTTATAAAATCTTCCTTACACCAAAAAGAAAAGAAAGTATACATAACCTGTTGGAATGAATCCTTACATCATTTATAAGTATGGATTTTGCATCATTTTTTTAACGAGATTTTGCATCATTTATATGAGTTGCATCATTTATAAACTCATATTTTCACTTCATTAATAACCGAACAAGCTAATCCTTTCAGGAAAAAGCATCCCCAAAACCATTTGCTTCCTCAAGAAGCTGGCACTACGACAGACAGTAAAGCTCCAAGCGGTTTACATCTTTTAAGGACATAAATCAAAAGTTGGTGCGCATTTAAGAAGAAACATAGGCTAGAAACTATCAATATGCAGGCTCCTATTTTCCTTACGTGAAGGGAACTTCATACTCGGTAAGACTATGTTAGCTACAAAACCAAATTGCGGATACTTACCAACTGCTAAACTGTGATCACTGTGAAGCATATTTTGTGTTGTTTAATTGGTATAGGAAAAAGTTTCTTCTGGAGAAACATAAACAATAGATAATTGTTTAAGTGTGTGACCATCTCATCTAAAAGCTTAAATTGTTAGAGAGAGTAAGTTTTAATTATTTAATTATATTGTCACAGGCCCACTCATGTATGGCCTAATTCTTCTTCATTGACCGAACACATGAAATATTTTTTGCTTTCTAGGTGGGAGCGAGATTTGAACTTAGGATCTTTGTCTGCTCTGATACGTATCATGTGATTAGAGGGACATTGAACCTAGTTCAATCTCAAAAGCTAGCTCATAAAGGAATGATTTTGCAAGATCATATAAGGAGACCATAAGACAACCCATTTGTTCAACCAATGTAGGACTTAACTCCCTCTCTCCCAATACATTAGGACTAGACAACTAAAGCATGGAATATGAATCGTCGGTCACTTGGTTGTGCCTATGATACCATGTTAAAATTGTTTGATCATCTCATCTAAAAACTTAAGTTGTTAGAGAAAACATACTTTTAATTACTTAATTAATAGTGGTACAGAGATGCACGCAGAGTAGGCATGAAAAAAATATAAATGAAAAGAGGAGCATAACAGCATCTAGAAAGAGGATCTCCACAATGAACTGAAAATCTTCAAAAGCTGCACAACCCTTCATTTATAAATAATCATTCACACCAACAATCTGCTACAAAATTCAATGGATTTCAACTCTCCTCATTATCTTTTCAGTCCTCTCGCCTCCCCCCTTTATTTTTTATAAAGAACTCATTATATCCCATCTATATACTCTTTTCGTAACAAAATAGAGGTCTTGGGAACATATCAAACAAGAAAGGAACAACAACAACAATTACAACAGTTATAATAATAATCTATTTTAGGTTTATCTTAATTTGAAATATTTGTAAGAGAGCATATCTTATATCTTAAATGTAATCAAAGGAAAATGAATGTCAGAAGATGTTTGTGATCTCTTATACAACAAGAAAATATAAAGCCCTTGAAAGCTAACCTTCCACACATGAGTATCAACTGGAATAGCATGGTGCTGATCTAGAGAGAAGAGAGCAATACATGCTGCGACCTTAGGACCAACACCAGGTAGAGAGCACAGCGAAACAATGGCCTCAGGTAGATCTACTTTGCGAAGTGCAGCAAGCCACTCCATACCTCCACCAGGCTTTGATTTCAGTGCTCCCACAGTACCTACTATATATTTAGCCCTGATCATTTAATACAAGATCAGGAGCGTAATGGAGTGAGTTATTAAGTATAACTATAACTTGACATCAGTTCAACTATAACTAGAAAGTTGAAACTGTTCTCATCTACACAAAATACTCAAGTTCCTGTCAAAATTGCCCTAAGTGAAAATGCAAGGGAATTGGAATTTGGAAAGATGAAACAACCCAAAAGTTGAAGATATAGGATGTATCACATCATCTGTCATTTGATACCACTTTAAAAGGCTTTGGGAATCATTCATCACCATATTGTTAACCAAGCAGATTTTGGTAATGCCAAATAGTGTTTCAAAGCCACTTGAAATCTTAATATCTGAAAATGCATGCACTTCTATAGTGAGAGTTTGAAACTTAAATAGAGGGAAAAGGAAACTTAATGGGATTTGATAGATTTCATAAAGACTGTCTCATCAATTCGTTTGAGATAAAGCTCATCAATTTCACTGCAGTTCCATACACCAGCAACACCCCTTCTATATGTATAATTTTGTACATTCCCAAAAGAAAGACATAAGGACCTATTCGCACCCACAAGTGTGGCCTAGTGATCAATGAAGTGGATTAAGAACCATGAGCTTTCAAATTCAATTCCCACCAAAGACAAAAATACTAAAGGCCCATTCGGCCAAAGATTTTTTTCACTTTTTTCCGGAATATTCTTCTTGAAAACTGTTTGGAATGTTTAATGTAACTAAACTACACTATAAGAGCTCACCTCCAATGGTGGATCACAGATACATTTTGAGAGAAAGAAAAGGAGAGTTCTTCATTATTGTGAAAAGCTTTAAAAAGAAATTACAATGTAACAGTGACTTTTTATACCCTGTTTACTTCCTATTGACTAACAACCTTCTTTCAATTCCTAACTGCCTCTAACTAACTTTATACATAGCATTAAGCAATTCCTATCTCATTATCCCCCCTCAAGCTTGTGGGTGCAAAGACATTCAACACACCAAGCTTGCTTATCAAATATTCATGTTAAGCTCTAGGTAATCCTTTTGTCAATATGTCTGCCAAATGCTCCTTGGAACTTACATATTCTGTTCTGAACAATCCTGTTTGTATCTTTTGTCTGATAAAATGGCAATCGATCTCTATGTGCTTGGTTCTCTCGTGAAACACTGGATTGGCTGCTATTTGCAAAGCTGCCTTACTGTCACTGTATACTACAGCTGGTTGTTCAACTTCATTTCCCAATTCCTTCAACAAAAGCATCAATCCATACTAGTTCTGAAACTGCATTAGCCATACTCCTGTATTCAGCTTCAGCTGAACTCCTGGAAACTACATTTTGCTTCTTAGATTTCCATGACAATAATGTTTCACCATGTTCAATTAGAAAACCTGACACTGATCTCCTTGTATTTGGGCATGCTGCCCAATCTGCATCACAGTACACATTCAACTTATTGGACCTTTTGCTGCTCAATAGTATCCAAAGTCCTGGCTCCCTCTTGATGTATTTCATTACCCTCACAGTTGCTTCCCAGTGTGATCTCTTGGGTTGGTGTAAAAATTGACTAAATGTCTGAACAGAGTAAGCTATGTCTGGCCTGGTCATAGTCATATATAACATCTTCCCTACCAGCCTTTGATATTGTTCCCTGTCTTCAAACAGCTCATCATCTAATTCTCCAGTCAGATAATCCAACTCTTGGATTGTTAGTTTAATGTTGGCCTCAAGAGGGTCCAAGCTGGTTTAGCATTTCCTAGACCCAAATCTGAAATAATTTCCAAAGCATACTTCCTTTGATTCATCAAAATGCCTTTTGTTGATCTACTAAATTCCATTCCCAAAAATAATTTCAACTCTCCAAGATCCTTAATCTTAAAAGTCTTGTGTAAAATGGCTTTAGTGTGCTCTAGAAGTCCCAAATTACTTCTTGGTCACTAACATATCATCTACATAGACAAGAATCACTACTATGTCTGATCCTTTCCTTTTAATGAATAAGGAATGATCTAGGCTACTTGAACAAAACCAGATTCCAATAATGCTTCACTCAACTTCAAGTTCCATTGCCTGCTTGCTTGTTTGAAACCATAGAGGGATTTGACAAGTCTGCATACTAGGCCAGATCCCCCCGACTGTCAAAGCCCTCTGGCAACTGCATATACACCTCATCAAGAAGATCACCTTGTAAGAAAGCATTGTAGACATCTAATTGTTGAGCAAACCAATTATGTTGAGCAGCTAAAGATAAAACAGTCCTAACAGTAGCAATTATAACCACTGGTGAAAAAGTCTCATGGAAATCAAGCCCCTCTTTTTGTGTGTAACCCTTTGCCACCAATCGAGCTTTAAACCTCTCAACATCACCATTAGCCTTCAACTTGACTTTATAAACCCACTTACAACCAATAGGAACTTTGCCTTTTGGTAGAGGAACCAAATCCCATGTATGACTATCTTGAAGAGCTTTTATTTCAGATTGCATGGCCTTTAGCCATCTGACATCTAAGATAGCTTCCTGGTACGTAGTTGGTTTAGTAACAGTAGAAAAAACATGTAAGTGTTGTTGATAAGCTGGGGACAGATTGGTATATGAAATGGAAGTTGCAATAGGATACAGAACATGATTTGTTGATCGCTTAGAAACATATTCAGATAGTCATAAAGGTTGTTTAGTAAGCCTGATGGATCTTCTGAGAGGCATAACAGGAGAAACAATAGGTGAAGGTGGATGTACTGGTTTTACTCTGTACACAGTGAGGGTGATGAATCATGAGATGTTTCTAAATCAGGAATAATGAGATCATCCATTTGGACATGAAGAAGAAATAGAACAGGATTTAGGTTCAGGTAAATGAGATTGAAAAGGAAATTGATCCTCATGAAATACCACATCTTTGTTCAAAAAGAACTTTTTCTTTTGTAAATCAAAACAGACATATCCCTTTGTAACACCTGAGTAACCCATAAATACTGATCTCACAGCTCTGGGTGCAAACTTATCAATTCTAGGCAATGTGCTTGCAAAACACAAACAACCAAATGTTCTCAAGTGTGTAATACATGGCCTCCTCCCAAAAAATGCTTCATAAAATGACTTTCCCTCAAGAGTTTGTGAAGGCAATCGATTGATAATGTATGATGCAGTAAGTAGACAATGTCTCCAGAATTTGATTGAAATGTGACCTTGGAATCTTAAAGCTCTAGCAACCTCAAGAAGGTGTCTGTGTTTCCTCTTAACAATACCATTCTGTTGAGGGGTATGAACACAAGGCCTATAATGAATAATTCCTAAACCTCTGAACAAATCCTGCATAAAAGTACTGATGAATTCTCCTCGATTATCAGTCCTGACTCCTTTAACAGTCGCATTAAACTGAGTAGCAATCATCTTAAAAAAATGTTTAAGAATAACCAACACATCAGATTTGAGCTTTAATAAGAAAACCCATACTGTTCTCGAAAAATCATCAACAATAGTGAAAAAGTACTTATTTCCATCAAATGTTGGAGTGTCATAAGGCCCCCACAGATCTACATGCAACAAATCAAAAATCTTCGTAGATTTAGTACTACTGTTGTAGAAAGGAAGTCGAGTATGCCTAGCTAGTGGACATATCTCACAAGTACTTAAAAATGATTTGCATTTGTCAACAGAATAGCCTAACAAATCCTTTATGGATATTACTGATGCATGGGCTAATCTTCTATGCCAAAGCACGATATCTTGTTTGTCAGCATGAGCAGCAAAGCTTTTAACATTGCCAATTTCGGGAACTCTATGTTTTGATGAACTTGTTTGAACCAAAAAATAGAGACCATCCTTCTCCTTACCAATCCCCTTCAGTTTCCCACTGGAAAGATCCCGAACACACAAAATCCAGGATAAAATGATACAAAACAATTGAGCTCCTTAGTAACTTTGGCTACAGACAAAAGATTATATTTAAACTCGGGTACATATAGAACATCATGCAATTCTCATGTATCTGTGAAATTGCAATTACCCATATGAGTCACAAAAGTCACACCTCCATTGGGTAATGAACCTTTCTATTTTGGTCAGGCCTAACAGTTTGCACATTATGTAGCATGTCTAAGGTAGAAACCATATGGTTGGTTGCACCACTATCAATTATCCAAGGCAAAAATTTGTAAGTTTAATGACATTAGTGTGTGTCATACCTGCCATATTAGCCATCACATTAGCTGTGGAAATATCTCCATCTAGCATATGTTGAATGTGATCATGTTGATTATCAGTCAGAGGAGGTGCTCTAGATAGATCTCTTGCACCTGAATGCATTGAAGAGGAATTGTCAGTCTGAACATTATTAGCATTATAGGCAGTGTTACATGTCCCCTTCTTCTTGAATTTCCTCTAGTGGATAACCATGAAGTCGAAAACAATTAGCCTCTACATGTCCTTGATTTTTGCAATAATCACATTTCAACTCCCAATTCTTCTTCCCTTTATAATATTGATTCGAGTTAGATTGTGAAGACTGTGAAGTAGTTCCTTTATTGTAACGAGGAGGTCCTCCTCTTCCTGCCATGAGAGCAGCTAGATCTGTACCTTCTCCACTCATAGATGTAGATGTGATTGATCTTTGGCTCTCCCTCTCAACAAGCATAGCATAAGCTTTGTTAATAGTGGGCGTAGGTTCAACCATCAATATCTGACTACGTGATTGATCATAGGTTTCATTCAGACCCATCAAAAATTGCATCAATTTTTGTCTCTTCATATGCATAGACAGATCCTTAGAATTTGGACAATTACAATGTGGAGGTGTAATACTAGCAAATTCATCCCATAAATTTCGCAGCTTAGAGAAATAAGTCGGTATACTATCAGTAACTTGTACAGTGGTGGCTATGGCTTTATGCAGTCGATAGATCCTTGAAGCATTTACTTTGTCAAAACGCTCTTGAAGATCCTCCCAAACAGCTCGTGCACTCGCTGCATAAACAGTACCTGTATGCAAATCCTGAGTTACAGAGCTCATAATCCAGCCTTGAACAATCGCATTACATCGATCCTATTGATGCCCTAATTCAGTTCCGAAATCCTCCTTTTTCCAGTTGCCATCAACAATACCCAGCTTGTTCTTCCCAAGCAATTGGATTCGCATGGCCCTGCTCCAAATGGAGTAATTATCGGATCCTGTTAGCTGCATCGGAATAATGGATGTACATGTAGTATCGGATGGATGTAAAAATAGTGGATGACTGTGATCAAACTTGAGGTTCGCCATTGATGCATCAGCGAAGCAGTAATTACAGAAATCAGCTTTAGTAGAACTTGTTTTTGTGGTTGTATGGCTTTGATACCATGTTGAATGTAACTAATCTACACTATAAGAGCGCACCTCCAATGGTGGATCACAGATACATTTTGAGAGAAAGAAAAGGAGAGTTCTTCATTATTGTGAAAAGCTTAAAAAAGAAATTACAATGTAACAGTGACTTTTTATACCCTGTTTACTTCCTAACTGACTAAAAACCTTCTTTCAATTCCTAACTGCCTCTAACTAACTTTATACACAGCATTAAGTAATTCTATCTCATTATGGAATAGAATTGTTACAATTTTCCCAAAATTCCAATCCCGAATTTTCTAGAATTCGAAAAACTCCATAAAGCTCTATTTTTTCCACAGTTTTCACTCCAAATAACTCACAAAAATTCAAAAACAACTTCAGCTTCCAAACACCATTTTCAACTTTCTTCCGAATACTACTTTTCCAAATTTCACATTTGTTATGTCTAACCACTTAATAGTGATCTCTTTTCATCTGTCTTGGACTTGTTGGACAAAGTTATCCGGTACGTGATGGGATAAACCCGGACCAAACAGTTATATAAAAAAAAAGATATAAGGGCCTATTGATATCATAGGACACATAATTTTAAATTTAAACAGAACTCGAAACTACCATGATTGGGGGGAAAACATACCTGTAACCAAAACCAGCAGCTCTTAGCTCTTGTTCAGAAACCATTGCCAACCTTTCCAGTGAAGGAAACTCATAAAACTTGAAACCTCCAACAGCTCCCAAATAATTCCCCAATGATGAAATAAAATCAACCATCATAGTAATTCTCTTGATATTGTTATTAGATGAGCAAATAAACTGAATAAGACACTCAATAGGGTCTTGCCTTAGTACTCTAGCACCCTCCAAATGAATAGCCAATTCAGCAAATCTTTTATCAGAAGCCTTAAAACTCTCCCAAACCTCAGTTAAAGAAATACCCACATTAAGAAAATCAAGAAGGGCTATCCTAGCATCAGCAGCAGATTCAGATTCAGAGTCAGAGTCAGAGGTAGTGCAATGGAAATAGTACCCAACATCACCACTGTCAAGCTGCTTCAGTGAAACCAAGTGGGACCTACCAACAACACCAGTATACTGAATGGGTCCTGTCTGTTTCCACCTGAATGTTTGGCCTGTTGGGAAGGTGAGGGGCAAGTAAAGTTCTGATTTTGATAAGTTTAGGGGTACCCATTTGGGATCTTCTTCTGGGATTGGATTTGTGAGAATATTTCTTGGTTTTTTGGAAGAAAGGGTTCTCAAAGATGTGGTTTTGGAAGGGAGAGATTGTGGAGATGGTGGAGTTGATGGGGTTGAAGCCATGATTGTTGGTTTCTTCATGATCGACAGAGTTCTTACTGATTGCATCTATGGAAAAAGCAAAGAGCTCGAACAATGGAGGCTACTAAGGAACGATTGGTTAATTTGCTCCTTGTTTTTTTTTTTTAATTTATTTATAATACATTAAAAAAAATTAAAAGTATTGAAAGTTTAGTTTCATATTTAAACTATTACATTTTTATTTGAGAAACACACCCCTCTCTTTTATATCACTCTCATCCTGGGTAATACACCCACTCTCTCTTTTATTTTAAAGAATTTTCACATCACACTCCATATGGACAAAATATTCAACCTTGACAAAGAATAAATAAATTATTAGTATTATTTAAAATTAAAAATTAAAAAAAAATTGTTATAAAAAAATAATATTTTCTTTATAAAATAAAATATAAAATAGTTTTCTTACCCTGCACCATTTTTTAAAAATCTTTATTTTGTTTAAATTTCTTTATAAAAGTATTTTATTTTTTATTTTATCTCCTCCTCCTCGTCAAATACTAATTTAGATATTATTTTATTTTCTTAAAAATATAATTTTACCCATACCACTTAACTCTCCATTTTTATTTTTTTTCCAGTATTTAGATATACATAACGAAAATACTTATTACTTGCCGCCACAAGTTTTTTTATATTTTTTTAATTGTTTATGTTATATTAGGCGCACTAGCAGAATTTTTTTTCTAAAAATATATGTAAGTGCATATCTAACACAAAATAAGAAAAACGTAAAAAAATAAAAATTAGGAGAGGAAAATTAAATAGAATAGGATAGATTTTTTTAAATAAAATAATCAATTTCTATCGGGGGAGGGGGAGGATGAAATATGAAATTTTCAAAAATATTTTATAAATGATTTTTTAAAAAAAAAAATGGGGTTGTTTCGGGGGAGAGGGGAGTACGTGGAGGAAGTGGTGGAGTGAGAAATTTTTTTATATATATGGATAGTAATCTTTAATTTTTAATTAATATTAATTTTTTATTATTTAATTTTTATCTAGATAAAATATTTTATCTATGTGGAATGTCATATGTCAAAGTTTTTTCATATAAAAGAGTGCACTACACACACCACTGAGGTGTATTTCTCAAACTAAAAAGTGATAGTTTAGGTATGAAACTCACACTTTCAATAGTTTAAATATGAAACTCAAAAAAAGTGAATAGTGTAAGTGCGTTTTTGACATTTATCTTTAATCTTTAAGCAAAACAACAAAATATTTCTTTTCCCACCCGGTGTCCGGAGAAATAACAAAAACCTTTGTTATTGACTTACTTTGATTCAATTGACAACATAATGAAATAATGTAGTAAATTATTGGGTTTCTTCAAATTGTTTAATCAAAATTCTACCTTCTAAATTTGTTAATATTACCTAAATAACTGATGTGGCAAATAAAAGAAGTATTTAGCATATAAATTTGAGGAATTTCATATTGCACCATGACACAAACCACTTTATAATTTCATTATTAAACTACACATAAAATTAAGAGTGAAAATTGAAGTGTATTACAACAAATGAAAAAAAAACTTATTGTGGCAATGGAATATCAGCAAGATCCTCTCTATAAGGCACACGATCTACTAATTCCATACTGTTTATTCCATTTTCCATATGATCATCCTTGATTGGATCAATGTAGGTCACAACTTTATCTTTTCGAAACATAAGGTATATCACAGCTAGAATATATATAGCCATCAATGGAAATACTACGATCCCAATCAACACATTTCCAACTTTAGGCAAATTGTTGCTTATAAGCCAACCCACGAAAGCCGTGCTAAGGTAGTAGATGTTGATCCCAATGATGCCTAGTCCAAGAATCCACGAGATCACGATAATCTAGATATTTCAAATATATATATAGTCAGTTTGATTAAACTTTCAAAATTAGCTTATTTCGAAAATAATGCTTACATAAATTGAGTTCTTGTGTGGTCCCAACTTAGTGGAGCTACTGCTGAATTTGAGTAGTGGAATGAGTGCAAATGGAAGTTCAAAGGAAAGTATCATCTGAAAAATATCCAAAAAAAAATGTTAATTTTTTTCGAAATAAAAATTTTTAAAAAAATAAGGATAGTAAAATATACAGAAGCAATGATGATTAGTCTTCCCGCTCCTGACGATCCTCCAATAATTGAAACAACAAGGCTTGGAGTAATAGCAATAAGTCTAGTAAACAAGTTCCTTAACCACGTCTTCATTTTAAGATCCAAAAATCCCTATATAAATCACACAGAAATACGATACTTAGACGTTATTCAGTAATTTAATCATAACAACAACAACAAAAGATATTATTTTAAATTCTCAAAAAAAAAAAAAACTTATATCGCTCTATTTCTTTTTGCTAAATAGGATGGATTAAAATTTCAAAACTTACTTGCATGATAAATTGGCCAGCATAAGTACCAGTAATGGTAGAGCTTTGTCCTGAGGCTAATAATGCAATGGCATAAACAGTAGAACTTGATTTTCCAAGTACATTCTGTTAATTAAAATTAAAAATTTTATAAATAGTTTGTTCTAAATTATAGAGAGAAAAAAATTAAATTAGGAGATCGTCGTAAAACCTTGAGAAGAAAAGAAGCAGAGTTCAATGTAATGTCACTACAACTTTCTTTATTCTGATCTGAGAGATTGTCAGCTCCACAAACAGTACCAGACACAGACACAACTGCCACATTGATTAGGAACGACACAAACAACGCGAAACCGCTCTCTATCAAAAAGAATTTACATGCATCCTACAAAATTCAACATTAATTAATTTTCCATATTCTGTTTTAAATAATAAACCTATATTTTTATTTTTAACTTTTGAATAAGATGATCATAAAGTTTAATACGATCCATAATAATCAAAAGTCTTGAATTAGTTGAGCCCAATTAGGAAATGGATCTAAACACACCCATATTGATTTAAAGGGCTAAATGTGCTATATTTAATAACATATGGACTAAAAGATGAATTACGTAATAGTACAAGGACTAAAGCACAAATTTTCCTTCGGACTCACATTAATGCCACGAACCGAGTTAGGTATCTTCCTAGATAGTACAAGTGCAGAGTGAAGGAAGAGATTATGTCTGTAAAAGGAAAAATAAATAAATATGAGTAACTAATTTTGATCTCCGATACTCAATCAGACAACATAAATTTTATCATGAAAACGTACGGCATGACGAGGGCGCCCAACAAGGCGATAGCATCAGCGGTGGCTCCGTCACCGTTGAGCTTAGGAATGAACATTCCTTTGAATAATTCATTAGCAGGAGGTTTTACATAACTCATTTCCCCAAAGAAACAAGCTGCCATTACAAATACTAGAATTGCTATTAACAATTCTAACTTCCTAACCTGCATATACAAATTTAATTGATTAACTTTAGTCTAACAAGACAATAAGAATATGGTTTGTTATTAAGTCAACTAGTTTAATTTAATTTCATTTTTGAAAAGTAAGATTCAAAGGAACAATTATATGTAATAACAACAACTAGACAAAATGTTTATTGTATTTAATTTTAATACCTTCTAATCGATCTGAACAACATAATTAACTCCCTCTATTTTTTAATTACTAATGATATAGTATTCATTTTATTAGAAATATGGTTATAAAATGACTAGATCGGAATACAACCAAGGAGATAATACAAATGATAAAGAACAATTATAACTAGCTAGTGGGATTACGTACACATTGTATTTTTTTAATTTTTAAATATTATAAATAAAATATTTAATAAGTTTGATTGAACACATATATAGTTACTACAGTATTCAATTATTTAGATACCTTATTGAGTGGTTAGGTAATTGACTTGAATATTCATTTACATATATTATATATTATATTATTTTACACAAAAATAAGTGTCAGTTTACATAATAAAAAAAACGAGTTGGCTTTATTTTTTAAATTATCCTTATTTGCATATCCCTAATAAGGCTTTTAAATTACTCCAATACTCCATGATATCATTAATTGAACTAGTTTGGTCAAAATATATTTAAAAAATAATGTATTAGAAGTTAGTATTGGTTACAAGGGATATGTTAAAAAGTAAAATATTATTTGGCTACGAACAAATTATTCTGAAATTATTAATCTCAAAATAAGTTATTTCATCATATATATATATATTAGATAACTTATTTCATCACTAAGATATATAATGTGGAATAAATAATGTAAGGACTATCAACCAAATAGATGGACGAACTCATATTTGAATGATTATATAACACATTGATGATTGGTGCACCTTTAATATAGTTGGAAATTAAAATCTTGTATATATCTTATTTTATTTTTCTTTTTAGAATAGTGCATTCATATCAATTTCGAAATTCTAGATATACCTATGCTTATACCTCCCACCAGACGATTCCGAATTTTAAAAAAATAGGGCAAAACTTACCCCATATCTCTGCAGGCCAATGAATAGAAGAGTACTAACACCAGTGCAAAGAACTCCAGCCCAAACAGGAATATGAAACAATATATTAAGAGCAAATGCTGTCCCAATCACTGCCGGCAGAAAATACATAAATTAATTATTAAAAAAAGAGTTAGATAAAATAGTGACCTTATATTTTATTAATATAGAAATATGTTCATATATTCACGTAATAATATTCAAAAACATAAAAAAAAATCTTTATTATATAAGACAAGTTTGGTATAGAACATTATTGTGATAAGTAAACTAAACTTTTATCATTTCTATTTAACATTATTAATGAATTTCACTATAATTAACTCAAAAATTATAGTGAGTTGATATAATTACAATCATTAATTAATTTCCATTTTTAATTTAATTAAAAGGTAATATAGATGTTTTAATTAAATAATTAAAAATATTTTACCTTCAGGAATATCTGCAGCTATGACAGCAACTTCAGCTAGCAACCATAGGCAGTACTTGACAAATACTGGATATTCAGCCCTGCATAATTCTGATAAATGTTTCCCTGAAAAAAATATTTAATTTTTTTTTTAAATTTAGTGTCCAAAATTCACGTTCAAACTTTAACTAAATTCGAATGACGTATTGCAGGGCTCATTCACAGGTGACGGTCTCAATAAAATTTTCTCCATATCCAGGGCTCGCAAATGAAACCTCTAATTAAGAGTGAAGCAATCCATCATTGCAAACTTACCAGTGCTTACTCCAAGATTAGCAGCAAGTGATTGAATAATAAGAGCAAATATCAATCCAATGAGGATCACCCAAAGAAGCTGAAAATTTAAGAAACAAATAATTATTAGACAAATATATCTCTATAAGCTAATAACTAATTTTTTTTGGTCATACAATTTTTTTTTATACCTCATATCTATGGTTTGCTCCTGCTTGCAAATCAGTTTCCACTGCATGTATATTAATAAAAAGTTAGTTTAGAACAACTAAAAACAAAAAGTTAGACACGAAAGATTACGCAGATAGTAAATATTTTTCACCTTCAATTCTAAGATCGTAAATTGAGTCATTACGAAAAAAATTAAAACAAATGTTCATATGAATTATTTATGTGAGTTCGTGCTAAAAATTTGAGGCACGAAAAAAGAAAATATAATAATGACTTACGGTTCCCGGGATCAAGATATGCCAAGGAAACAAGAAAACCTGGCCCCACATATGCAAAAAAGTTTTTCCAGCCATGTTTCTACATAATTAGACAACTCTTTAATTTTCAATGATAAATATTTGCAAGATTTTATTGTATAATCAGAGTTTGAACTCGAGATCTCTCTTTGTTAGATTAAAGAGATTTTCTAACCTGATGCTCAATATGATGATCATTATTAGAAGGTAATGGACTCTCATTTAGTGCTACAATTCTCTTGCTACCTCCAATCACTTGATTTTGCTGTTGATTCTCCATTTCTTTTTCTCCTTTTTACTCACTTTGACTACTAAACTCTTTGTGTTCACTTATATAAGACTTAGATTTGTCTCCTTATTTATAGTGTACTAGTTTGAACACATTCTTGTTCTGATGTCAGGTAATTGAGAAGGCAAGGAAAACTATGGAATTCTTTTTAAAATATTTTTTTGGTGGGTGGGAGGTAATATACATTATTACGATAAAATTAAGTCTAAATGTCTGAAATATATCTGAATTTTGATCAGAATTGTTGTAACAATCACAAACTTTGGGCAGAACTTGTTACCTCTGCACTATTTAATTGTGTATTTTAAAAATATAGAAGTGTCCAGCTGAACAAGTTACTATTTATGATGATGTTATATTTATAATGTCCACATGAACACCTATATATCCTTAAAATACACTATTAAATAGTGCGGGATAATAAATCCTGCCCAAAGTTTGAAATTATTATAGCAATTTCAATCAAATTTCAAATATATTTCAAACAATTTTCACTTAAAAGTACTCTGCATCTAGTGTTAAAACCTAATGAAACAAAATTTAACCTTAATCGTAGTTATAATCAACTAATCAAAGTGAACACATATATGTATATATTATTTCATCATGTATAAGTGATAAATATATGTATGAAAGAGTACACGTGTGTGTCTAATATTTATTAATTTCATATAAATATTAGATGCAAACAACTCCTTTAGATTATATCGATTAATAATTAACAGCAGATATAATACCTGGCCAGCCATATAACACCAAGGTAAGTCATGAGACATGCCATAATACCTTCAATTCTTAACAACTTTTAGACATTGATTAGGATAAATGATCAAGTGTACTAGGTATTTTTTTAAAAAAAATAAAAAAGTCATTCTAGTGATAATTATATTACCACTAATATAAAAAAATGCAATCCAGCCAATAACTATTAACTAATTTGCCTGTAAATATATTGGCTGAATCTCCAATAGAATAGGGGATGCATCTTCTTGTTTTTATTTTTATATATATAATTATTTTCCCTTTATTCTTTCTAAAAAATTGACTCAATAGTATTTTGTCAAAGGCTAGCTATCATAGTAGTTTTGGATATGGAAAGTGTGACATGTAAAATGCTGCCTTATATAAAACCCTCTTTCCTCCTAAAACATTAATGTCAAATCTACTAATGAAACAAAAAGATTAATCTATTCTATTTTATATTATTTTAACGAAAAATAGTTAAAATTGCCTTCGCATAATGAGATATAGATTGTTATTATCCTTCGTTTAGGATAAAAAGTGCACCTATCATTATCCCAAGTAACACAAATACCTTCAAGAATTAAAAATCTAAAATGTTATTGTGGAGTAATTTCTCCACCAAGTGTTGTCAATTAGCTAGGAATCAATTAGAGGCAACTAAAAGTCGCTACTAAAGCCTATTTTTTCAACAAAAATATGATAACTAATTTTTGATTACAATCTAATGTTCTAAAATCAATATACATGTACTATCAATATTAAAAACTTCCAATATTATTACGAAAAGTATCAAAATTACTTCTTAATTGTACCATTTTATGCATTTATATATGACTTAAAAAGAAAACCTTTATCGACATCATTTGTGATTTTTCACAATATCTATGTTATGAAGAAAAAACACAAAATCATTCGTATATTCTAATACTAAAAATCAGTGAAAATCTTCAGTGACAATATTCTGAAATTTTTTTAATTTAATAATAAATAATATACGAAGAGGATCCTATTTCAATTTTCGACAAACGTGATTAAATTTGAAATTTAATAGACGTGCTTAAACTTGGATTTATTGAGCATATGTTACTATTTAATCTATATGTATTTTTATATGATTATTTTCCCTTTTATTCTTTTAAAAGAGTTGACTCAATAGTATGTTTTTTGTCAAAAGCTAATATCATAGTTTTGGATATGGAAAGTGTAACATGAAAAATGCTGCCTTATATATGGTTGAGATGGAACATTTAAACCCTTCTTTCCTCCTAAAATATTAATGTCAAATCTACTAATGAAACAAAAAGATCAATTTATTATATTTTATATTATTTCAACAAAAAAGGATTAAAATTGCCTTTTCACAATATGAAAAAGATTGTTATTATCCTCCATTTAAGATAAGAAGTGCATCTATCATTATTCCAAGAGGACACAAATAATTTTTAGAGTAAAAACCTAAAATATTAGTATGGAGTAATTCTTCTACCTAAGTGTTGTCAATCAGCTAGGATTCACTTAGAGGCAATTAAAAGTCACCACTAAAGCCTATTTTTCAACAAAAACATGATAAGTAATTTTATATTACAACCTAATGTTCTAAAATGAATATACATGTACTATCAATATTTAAAACATCCAATATTATTAGAAAAAGTATCGAAATTACTTCTCAACTCGATCTCCTACTACGTTGCATTATTGTACCATTTTATGCGTTTATATTTGACATAAAAATAAAACCTTTATCGGTATCATTTGTGGTTTTTCAAAAACAATATCTATGTTATGAAGAAAAAACACAAAATCATTGGTATATTCTAATAATAAAAATCTGTGAAATCTTTAGTGATAATATTCCTAAATTCTTTTAATCTAATGATAAACAATATACCAAGAGGATCCTATTTCAATTTTCGACAAACATGATTAAGTTTTAGATTTAGTAGACATTGCTTAGTATGATATTTGTGATATGTGGCGATAGGTGATACCATTTCCAAAGTTAATATTAATTTCAGATAAACGAGTTTGAAATGATTAAATTGATTTGATTTTAATTTTAATTAATAATCGATCCATTACGTATAATCAAATTAAATTAAAGTGTCATACCTAATACCGTGAAGATGACATATGTTAAGTCGTGTAAGAATGTTAATTCCATAAATATGGCCTGATTAAGGACTCTAGGATACGTTAGCCATAAATATGTTTTTTTTTAAAAAAAATAATTATAGTAAGGAATAAATAAGAAATAAAAGCAAAGCAAAATGTATAATAATATGACATTGGCCATATCAAAATTTGTGGTGTTACACTTCACCAAAAGCAATAATTTTTAATAGGTAAAGGAATAATAACATCATTGTACTATTTTTATTTTAATAAATTAAAGATGATATAATTAAGCTAGTGGCTGATTAACTATTAAAGTTGCATTATCCATGACTTGCTAATAAATCGATGATGTAATGTAGGTTGGCAAATCAATTACAATTTGTGTTTATATAGTTGAGTTATAACTCGTTTATTGAGTTGAACGCAAATGATTTATCAAACAATTAATTTAAGTTAGTGTATTAATCCGCCATATTAAGATATAAAATTTAACTCTTACACGTAAACACATATTAAAAATGAATCAGTTAATAGTTTTAAATAGGATGATTCTAGTTAATTAATCTCATATAAATGTTAAATTTTCTATTATTAACTTCGAAGTCAAAAAAATAAATTAAAGTATATACAATAGATTCACTTATCTCACAGAGTAAGCCAAATTAGTAATCAACTAATCTCAGTATTAGTACATTTTTTAATACATAATTTGTCTTATACCAATAGCCAGGAACTCTTAATTTGGCAGTATTTCAAAATTGAATCTATTTGAATCTCATTTTTTCATAAATCTTTAATTGTTCCATAAATGAACAAAATAACAAATATTATATATACCATACTTGTCATTCTCTTTAGCCCACTATCTAAACTATATAATTTATTTAAAATTATTTAATCAAGAATTAATTGACAAACTATATTTGATTTTTGGGATATTATAGAGAATTTAATAATATGGTGTTCGAATATAGCCGCCGTTACACATGACTCATCAAAAACTCAACACTATGTTTGGATCATTGTAATCCATTGTATTGTATTGTATCGTTTCTATACCTACAATGTATGTTTTGATTGTTACTTAAAATGTATTGTACTTTATTGTTAAATTTCGCTGAGACGTAACAATGGAAACCCCTATTTTATGGAACAACCAATTTGGTGTGTTCCCATTGTTACTTAATTTCTTTTTCTAATTATATCTTTACACAATATTTCAAGATACTATTTTACCCTTTACCTTAATTATTTAAATCTAGTCAAACCTCCTATCCTAGAATAATTAAGGATATTTAAGTAAATTTATAAATTACAATACAGTACGATACAATCAAACCAAACAATTTAAATATTACTCAACAATAAGAAATAATACAATCTAACCAAACATTGTATCTACCATACAATACAGTATAATAAAATACAACATATTATGAAAGAATGAGTAATAATGACCAAACGTGTAAAGGAAGAACTTATTTGAAAAAACTAGAACATTTCCCCCCTAATAATGGTTCATGGATTTTTTTTGCCCAAGATCATTTACCTACCAAGGACTCACTTTGACCATCGGCCACTATCAATTATTCTTTTTATTTTTTCATTTTTTAAAGAATGATCTAATTTGACTTGATAAGAAAATAAAGAAGATTATTAATTCTATGATCCTAAATCAAAGTTATGTCAACTATACTAAAATGTTCTTTAATCTTATGATCTCAAATGTATCACATGAAAATTTAAAATCAAAATATCCAGAAAAAGGAAACAAGTCATTTTAAAAACAAATCACAAAGAAAGTCAGTTATTCTTTTTTAAACGGAGGGAGTATTCTCAATCGATAATGACCTTAAGGATAGATATATCTTTATATTTGACTCAATGTGGACTACTCAATTTGACATCGTTACAATAGTAGTGCAAGTATGTAAATAGAGTGTCAAAATTAATCGGCTTAGCTCATGGGGCTGGTCCAATCCAATCTTTTATTGGGGTAGGGTTGGAATAGAATTTTTCAAACTCATATAAAACTAGACTTATGCGGACCCAAGATTTTCACGAAGTTGTTTAAGATATAAAAAAAGAACTAAATCTTTAACCTTTGAGGCTTGATAAGGGTCGGGCCGAAATCGGCTCATGGATTAAAATTATTTATTTAAGAAAAACTTACCTAATCTCACTAGTATATGATCTAATTATATAGATGCACGTTATGTTGTAATATTATGAATCTTACCAGAATTTGGTGTGTCAAAATACATGTATCTAGTAATATATATCAATATAGAGGTCCAAAGTATTTTAATAATTTTTTTTGTGTGCTCCGGGTACCAGATCCATGGGCTAATACACAAGAAAAATAGAGAAATTGAAGCGATTGCTAAAAAAAGGGGTTGTAAATGCGGAAATGGACTTGAAAAAAATTGTGTGAGTTTATACGTGATGGTTCCCCATCTCATTACGAAAATGCTCTTAAAGTTTTTTGAGAAAACAGTTAATACACACGAAAAATGGAGGAATTGGCGCGTCGGCTACAAAAAGGAGAGTAGATGCGGAATTGGGCGTGAAAAAAATGGTTTGAGTCGTGATGGTTCCTCAACTCAATACAGAGGTCCTCAAGAATAATTTTGAGAAAAAAAGACTTCTGGGTGCTCCGCAGACCAGATCAATGGGCTAATACATACGAAAATACAAGAATTAATGCGATTGCTAATAAAGGGGGTGTGAATGTGAAAATCATAAAGAAACATAGGGGTTTCAAAAAAGCCTCAGCTAGCAGAATTGCTACAACAAATGATCTTTGCCACAAGTGTAGTAATCCCAACCATTTTATGAGGGATTGTCCCAGTCAAAAACAAGAAACTCATGAAACAAATTTCGCAAGAAGGAACTGGTCCTATACAATTTTCAGAGGAAGGCTCATGCAGATCAGTTGGTGAGAAAAGTCTTTAATGTTTTAGGAGATTATTCAAGCGAGTCAGAAGAAGATGTTTCAATGATAGCCATTGAAGATGATGAGAGTGTCTTCAACTCAATATTCTCGTTGATGGAAAAATCCAATGATGAAGAAGACTCAAATGAGGTAACTCTTTTTTATCTTAAAGATGATCTAAATAAACTTCCAGCTGAAAATTTGAGGAATCTTGCTGCTCTACTTATTGATTCTATTGATGAACGAACCACAGAAAACTTAATGTTGAATGAAAAATTAAATTTGTGTAAAGATGATAATTCAACTCTTTTATTTCAAGTTTCTCAAATAAATTCTAGAATAGAAGTGCTAAAATAGAAGTGCTAGAATCCAACAACCTGAATCCTAAAGAGGATCCTAGTACCCCGGAGAGTGGAAAGAGAAAGCTTAGTATTTTTGAAGAAGAATGACAGAAAAACTTAAAATATCTGAATCTAAGCTAGTTGCCTCCCTTGAAACTAACACTCAACTAAGGAAGGATTTGAGTAGGGTGAAGGAAGAGTTGAGTCACTCCCAGAAATGGACTAACCCTTGCAAGATACTCTCTAACCTGTCTTATCAGAGTTTTAATGTAAAAAAGAGAATATGATCCAGACCTATAGGACCTCCCTATAACACTGACAGTAAATACGTGTTTGTAGTTGATAATCTCTTATACATTCATTGTGGTCGTATTGGTCATCTAAAAGAAAATTATGAGAAATTGAAAAGAGCTAAAGAAGACATGTGAAGTTTGTCAGATCTTAAAACAATGAAAAAGAAGAACACCACGGACCTAGTGTTCATGTGAAATTTGTGAAATATGAAAGTAATGAAAAAAGGGAATCCAAGGGACCTGGTCCTCGCTATCGTTTCAACAAGAGCACTTTGCCCTCCGGACAGGAAGGTTTCTTGTTAAGCCTTTTTATAGCTGTTGGGAACTCGATTTGAAGTGGGTTCCTAAGACTAATAAGTGATTCTTGTGCAGAGAAAATGAAGAAGTCAGTGCTGGTACATGGACAGTGGATGCTCTAGGCACATGACCGGAGACATTTTAAACTTTCTCTTTGAAAGCACACCAAGAAAGTGGTGTGTCGTTTGGCAATGGAAAGAAGGGTTCTATTTTTCGAGTTGGCAGGGTAGGTATATCTGCTGACAATTCGATAAACAATATGCACTATGTTGAGGGCCTCAAATACAATCTTTTGAGCATAACCTAAATCTGTGAAAAAGGCAATGAAGTCAAGTTCATGGCTAGCAAATGTCTGATTACAAATAGTATAATGAAGAGGGTGGTTATGCCTGCTACAAGATTCAAAAATATATATGTTGCAACCCTTGATTCCATTGAAAGAGATGATTTTTCTTGCCTAAATGCTCAAATTGATGACGCTGATCTGTGACACCGACGCCTGGGTCATGTGAGTTCTTCATTGCTGAACAAACTTGTTGCAGGGGACATGGTCCGTGGATTGCATAAGCTGAAATTCACAAATGATAAAATTTATAATACATTTGCAAAGGGCAAACAAACTAAGTCATCTTTCAAATCCAAAAAGAGAGTTACCATAACCAGACCTTTAGATCTCCTTTGCATGGACTTGTGTGGACCTGTTCGAATCCAAAACAGAGGAGGTGAGAAATACATTTTTGTTGTTGCTGATGACTTCTATAGGTTTACATGGATTATGTTTCTGAGAACAAAAGATTAAATGGATGGACAACTGATCATATTTGCCAAAGCCATTTAATCAAAGCAAAACTGCAAAATTGGGAGCATCAGATCTGACCATGAAACAGAGTTCGAGAATTCCTAGATTATGGGTTCTGCGCTGAAAATGAAATCAACCACAACTCCTCAGCGAAATAGGGTTGTTGAGACAAAGAATAGGACTTTAGTGGAGATTGCTAAAACTATGATGATTGACTCAGGGTAAGACTATGAGTTTCTAGGCTGAAGCAGTCAATACAACATATTATGTGACAAAGAGGTGTCTTATCAAATCTCTGATCAGGAAAACACCCTATGAGCTATTAAATGATAGAAAACCCTCAATCGCTCATCTTAGGCCATTTGGATGCAAATGCTTAGTTCTAAACAATAGGAAAGATGACTTAGGAAAGTTTGATGCCAGGAGTGATGAGAGTCTATTTGTTGGGTATTCATCTACAAGTAAGGCATAACGAGTGTTTAACAAAAGAACCCTTTGTATTGAAGAAAACATGCATGTCAAGTTCGATGAGTCAAAGATGATGAGTGCGAACAAAGACTACTACGAGTTCGAGGAGTTGATAAAAAGCAAACAGGATGATCAGCGTAATAAAAAATGCTGAACACTCTAGGGGACATGGTCTTTCAGGCTCATCACATGAAATTGTGTCTCAAAACCCCGAAGAAGATAAAGGTGATACTGATAAAAAAAGGAGATAACCAGAAATTCCAAATGGAAGCATCAATCTTCACATCAACTGGAGAATCTTATTTCTCCACTTGACTCAAGTATTCAAACTACGTCCAAGTCAAGAAAACTAGTTACGTATTCAACGTTCATATCATCTATTGAACCAAAGAACATCAAATAAGATCTGAAGGATACATATTGGGTCATGTCTATGAAAGAGAATCTTCATCAGTTTGAGAGAAGTAAAGTGTGGCACCTGGTCCCCACACCAATTGACAGAACCATTTTAGGGACAAGATGGGTGTCAGAAATAAACTTGATAGGCATGGGACCATTACCAGAAATAAATCAGGTGGTGCAAGGATATATCAAGAGGAGGGAATTGATTATGACGATACTTTTGCTCATATGGACAGAATAGAAGCTATCAGAATCTTGATCACATTTGCTGCCCACAAGGAATTCAAGTTGTTCCAAATGGATGTCAAGAGTGCCTTCTTGAATGAAAATCTGAATGAGGAAGTATATGTTAAGCAGACCCTAGGATTTGAAGATGTAGAACTGCTCAATCATGTGCTGAAATTAGACAAAGCTTTGTATGGCTTAAAACAAGCTCCCAGAGCTTGGTATGAAATGCTTGTCAAAGTTCCTCCTAGCAAATGAGTTCATGAGAGGTAAAATTAATAATACCTTGTTCTTAAAACAGTGTAAGGATTGGTTGATTGTGTAGGTTTATGTAGATGATATCATATTTAGAGTCACCTCAGACTCAATATGCAAATAGTTTGTTAAATTGATGAGTAGTGAGTTTGAAATGAGCATGATGGGCGAGCTCACCTTCTTCCTAGGCTTGCAGATCAAATAATCATCTTAAGGTAACTCAATATGCCAAAAGAAGTATATCAAGGAGCTACTCAAAAAATTCAATCTGCTGGAGGCAAAAGTGCTATACACTCCCATAGTACAAGTGTGAGGCTTGATAAAGATGAAAATGGTGTAGATGTCAATCGGACCATGTACAGAGGAATTATTGGATCACTTTATAACTTACTACTAGTAGGCCCGACATAGTTCTCAGTGTGGGAATATGTGCACGGTTTCAAGTAGCACCAAAAAAGTCACATTTGAAAGCGGCCAAATGAATTCTAAGATATCTAAAGGGAACGCAGGACCTGGTCCTCTTCTACCCAACAGGTGATACTTTTGATCTAACGACTATGCTGATGCACATTATGTAGGTTTTCTGGTGGATCAAAAAAGCACATCAGGCAATGCACACTTCTTAGGATCAACACTAATTTCTTGGGAAACCAAGAAGTAGAATTTTGTAGCCTTCTCTATTGCAAAGGCAGAATATGTGGTAGTTGCATCATGTTGTGCACAACTTCTATGGATTAAGCAACAACTAGAAGATTTAGGCGTACTTACATACACTATTCCTCTCATTTATGACAACACTAACGCAATAAACATGACCAAAAACCTTGTCCAGCACAAGAGGACGAAGCACATAGATGCGAGACACCATTTTCTGAGGGCCAATGTTGAAAAACAATTAACTAAACGTGGTGATGAAATTCTGCAAGACTGGAGATCAGTTGGCTAAAATCTTTACAAAGCCTTTGAGTAAAGAATCCTTCCTAAAAAAACAGGATAAGACTGGAATGCTCAAAATCACTTGATCTCTTGACAAATTGAATGAAACTACCTCTCACTTGCTATGTTAAGGAGGGAAGGTATCTATGATGGTTTTTGTTGGAATTCTGACCCCAAATTTGCCTAAGGAACAAGTATTTTCTATATGTTCCTTTGCAGATTACAACATTTATCTTTTGTGAAGCAAATAAAATAATGACACAATATTTTATCGCGGAAAACTCCAACTCATAAAGGTTAAAACCACGACCTACACCTCTGTAGGATTTAACTCCACTTAATTAAACTTGGAACCTCAACAAAAGATTACAAGCATATGTAACCTAAGGAATTATAAACTCTAATTCCTAGCTAAGAAATTATAAACTCTAATTCCTAGCTATCCAAGACAAAAAACCCCCAGGTTTAAGTCTTCTACCGTCCGTCAAGTTTCCCTAACTTGTTAGACGAATCCCATACACACACTCAATTGTAATCAAAACTCTTAATTACAATCTTACAACTTTTTCCTCACAAATTGGAAACACTCCCAAGTAACTCTCAAACCTCTTGATTTTGTTTTGATCTTCTCTCTATGTAAGTGTGTCATCTTTCTCAAGAGAAACTATCGCCCTATTTATAGATTTGGACTTGAATCCAAAACCGATTTCAACTAGAAATCCTACTTGTGCTTTTCTTACTTTTTCTCTTGAAACTTTGAAGCTCACGCGTAGGATTCCTACATTGTGCAGAACTCGTTTTCGCCGCATCTTCAATTTCTTCTTCAACTTTAACTTTGCCGCATCAAGACTTTGTAGAAGTCAACTTGGATTAAGTAATATACTGTCACAAATTTTTCCTTATATAGTGCCATAAAACTTTCCTTTATTACATAAGAAAACATTATTAATCGCCGCCACCTCAATTTATTTCCTTAAGCACATAGGAAATAGTTTTCTTTCTAATCAGATTGGACAACAACAAAAACTTGACTCCTTCTCCTATTTAGATTAGTCAGCAACACGAACACGACTTGGACAAGAACTTTCAATAACTTGGCTTTGAATGAATTATTTCCTTCTTCGACTTGGTTTAGACAATTATCTTGTATCATGTGGGCACAACCTATTCTATGTATGTTAACATTCGTCAAAACATAGAGTCTTTAACAAATTTCCCCTTTTTGACAATGGCAAATCCATATGCTTGCATTGAATAGGTAAGTACACACATACATTCATATGCACGATGCTTCCCCCTTAACCGATTAGGAAGTAGTTTTCCTACATTAAGTCAGCTTTTTAATAAATTATAAAACTACACTTAATTTCGAAATCCAATCCTTCTTTCATTGGGCCTTGTTAAACTCAGATCATGTTTGCTAAACTTGTTCCATGATGCAGTCTTTGTCACTCTTCAAAATATACATATTCATGTGGTCATAAAAAAATTCACTTTTGGTACCTTAATGCAGGTATACACTCATGGTGTGTCCAGCTGAAGGGATGCTTAAATCACACTATGCAGGGTTGCAGATTGAAAGGAGGACCTGGTCATCATAAGGTTAGTATTAATTATGCTACACTATTTTTATATTACCGTATTGAGGACCTAGTCCCATCAATATAGATGGACATATACATTCCAACACAGGTAGTGAAAGACGTGAAAATAGGAAGCTGAAAATTTCAATTGGGCCTTTTCACCCATGCAATTGAACTTCAAATAGATGATAATATCAATGTGACTACATTTGATTGAATCAATAACATGTGTAAATATATAGTTTTGAACTTCTACATTCCGATGATTTGAACATTATATGGAAATCACGTCTGAGCTTCACCCAAACAACGAATGGCAACATTGTTCTTTTATCCTCACAATGCATCAATTGCAAGTCTTATGGACACCTTATTATGTGGATCTCCCGAAGTTTTTTTGTAAGTGACGGATGGTAAATCTCTTCATCTCTAGATAAGCCTGGAAAAGTCATATTAGAAAAATATATATAAAGCGAAATGATAGGATAACGACTAACTTGATATGACACTTAGCACACAATGATAGTCTTGAATTTTGATAGACATGGTTTTGTTTGGTTGACATATAGTTGAATTTGGAACAAGTACGCATATTGGGTCGTAGTTCTTAACCTATCACAGTGAAAAGTTCTTGTAGGTTTGTACACTTCTTTCATCGAATTGTCTGTTTTTGGTCAAGTTGTTATTCCTTCATATCTTGAATTTTTCTTTGTTAAGAAGATATAGTTCGTAGGGGTAATAACTTGGTAACAAAAGAGGAATAGAAATTTACTTTCTCAAAGACGGCTTTGTGACAGAAATAATATTTACGGTGATGTCAAGAGGATTCCAGCTCCCTCTTCGAATAAGACTAATAAATTGTCCCGTGGTTGGAGAAATGATCTTGGAATATTGTACCTGGAAATGAACAATTTAAGTTATTCAGTACAAAAAAAGTTTGTACAAGTATTAAACTGTGTTAGTGTCACCTTAACATACCATGTTTGTGATGGAATGCCTGCAATCGTTCGAAATGAGACCCAATATCGGCCAATGCTTTGTCCATTAATTCAAGCCTCACCTTTTCCCATGAAGCCAATGTTTAATGCAACAAGATCATCACCCTTAGGTGCGTCAAAAATTTATTGGCGAATTGCATTCAATCAATATATCATAGGTTGAGTAAAATAATAAATATATTGGAATATGTAAGAGTTGTTTGTAGCATTGTAAATCAAAACATAAGAACATATTTAATTGTTGAGGATCTCTTCATCGCTAAAACAAGTAGTGTTATATGATATAGAAAAAAGGTATCTGGAAAGGATCCATAGACTTACCTTGTATCATGTGAGCGGTTAAAAAGAGCGTAACCTGCTCCAATAAGCACTCTTTGATTCTTCTAATGAGTAAATTTGTAACTTCTCCCCCAATAATCCACCTTAAGAAATTTTTTTATACAGATGTAAGCTTAATTAAAAATTGCACTCACTAAAGAATGATCTATAGTTGATAGATTAATGTCGTTAACGGTGTATATATTTTATGGCATGAGTAGAGTATCAATGACTAAAAGAAACAGAAATTTTGTTTCATTTTTTGGCCAACAAATACCTGATAACCCCATGATAAATTGGTGATATTTTTGACCTCTTTATTATCTTATCTTGAATAATTACGAACTCTACACCAAGGGCCCTGCGTTTAAGAAATGATCCTGAATCATGCACGATGTGGATGGAAATTATTTTATCTTTATAATCTCTTGCTGCTAAATTCTTCTTTCTTAAAACTAGAAATCACAAATCTAAAGAAGGTGGTGTTTAAGAAAGTTATGTAAATACATGTACTTGGCTAGTGAAATGAAATGTTCTCCCTTGACGCTTCTATGATTGAGAGCTCATATATGCAATTCATAATGTACTTCCAAATATGAATATGAATATGCACTTCCTCTATTGCTAATATCATGATGAAATTGACAATGTATTCACTAATGGGTGATGTATTATTAGTTGTTGTGAGTTTTAAAATGTGTGAATGGAAAATGAAGAGTTGCGACTTTTATGAAAGGTTGCGACTTTTATGAAAGGTTGCGACTTTTATGAAAAGTTGTGACTTTTATAGAAAGTTGTGATTTTTATGAAAGGGTGACGACCTTTCTGAAAGATTGTGACTTTTCCAAAGGTTTGTGACCTTTTCGGCAAGGCACAATAGAACTTTTTCGCACTACCCTTTGTTTTCTATAAATTGAGGGATTTTCTCTCATTTTAGATATAGAATTTATGAACTTCTTCTTCTACTACTAAATCTAGTATTCTAAGTGTACTTTACTGCTGTTGAGTGACTCGCTGACACTACTGTTTTGGGTATTAATACACTGGTGACTGAGATCCCTCTATCCTGGGAGAGGATATATTCCAAATCAAACCTCGGATAGTAGAGGAAAATAATTTTCTTAAGGAGACACTGTGCATTCAGTGGGCTTGATCTTCTTCATGTTTTTCCAAATTCTGGTATGCGTTAAAAATTTTAGATTTGTGAATTAATTTATGTTCTTTTGTTCTTCACCGGTTCATTAAACTTTGATAACTTTGTGTTTCTTGCAAAGTTTGTTAGAATCAGTAAGATTCTTTAAACACAGATTAATAACAATTCTTCTTTAAGAAAAATATTTCATATATTTTGTTTCTAATTTGTAATTTCTGATTCTAGTTTCTCTACTAGTTTTAATTTTCTAGTTGTGAAAATGTTTCAAGTATGTTAGGAATAGAAGATGAATAACAATCTTAAGGAAATTATTATACTGTTAGTATTTTTTGTATTCTACTGATTGAGAGAATTTAATAATGGAAATAGAAGATAAATGCATTACTTCTTCATAATCTATTGCTTTGTTTAGCAAGATTGAAGTGAGAATGTACTAGAAAAAATTGGTGGTATTCCGAATAAAGCTTACACCCGATAACCTTCTTATTGTTCATCTAAGGAGAAAAATAGTTCCTAAAGGTTAACAATTTTGATATTTATCATGTGTGTATTTGTAAAAAGTTCTGCAAATCGTATATTTTTTAAATGAATCTTGTTTTGGCAAATAGTGTTGCCTTTAAAATTTACTAGTTTTGCAGAATGAGATATGCATATTTTTGTTTGATAAATAGTATGTTTAAAATGTTATAGTTGGAAGACTATTTAAAAAAAAAACATTTCTATGTGATGGTCTAAGAATATGTTTTATTCTTTTTGGTGAAGGGAAAAAAGATTTTTTTAGTTTTGTACTCCATGTGAAATGTTAGTGTGTCTGATTTTTGTAGACTACAAACTTTTGTGGTTCTCTACTCTGGATAAATTGGACTATGCAATTGGTTTGAAAAATATGAAAACTTCACATAATAAGTAAGTGTTGTACTTTTGATTTTCTATAAACTTCAATGTTATATAGAAATAAATTGTTAGTTCTTATTGTTAGTATTTAGAATACTAAGGGTATGTCTATTTGTGATAGGAAAAATACCAGTGACTTAGTTTTTGTGATTTTATGCCTCTATGGGATGAACTTTGACATTGTGTAGGCACTGTCAAAGAAAATTGAAAGAGTATAATTCTTTTGTAGAATAATATTTCCAAAAGAGGTTTCATATTGTCAATGACATTTTGAAAGTCTAAGAAAGTATGTGGAAAAGCTATTTTCAAATACTTGAAAAATAATTTTGAGATCGCATTTAAAATGTGGGGGGTCTTTGCTTATGATTAGACTTGGTGTCTGATTTAACTTGGAGCAAAAGATATGAAATTCAATGATACTTTTGTATTATGTTAGAACCACAAAATTCTTGTAGTATATTTGGTATTGTAGGTGAGTTTTTTTGTTATAGTATATAGTGTGACTAGTATGAAACAACCAAATTATATATATACTTGTTCAAAATAATTGTGTTCTTTATGATAAAAAAGTCACTTAAAATATTGTGATTTTTCATGAAAAGATATGTCTATTATATTAAAAGTATTTGCATAAACATGAATATTGGTGAATAGTCATTTGTTATATTTTTGTAAAAGTAATATTTGGACTATATTGTCTTTATTGAATCCGATGAAACTTTGTTCATGGGTAGTTCTATAACAATCAAATTAAAAGTTATGGAAAGGTCCTTACGAAAAGGACATTTCACAAGGTGATGAATCTAAACAATGTTTGTATCACACTAATTGTAAGAAATGGAAACAAAATATTAGTGAGAAAAAGCTGCCTCGCGAAGAGCTTTTTAAAATCAATATTTTTATTTTTTCTTACTTGCTTGAGTCAATGTTTGTGACATGAAAACTTGGGGCATGTCAATTACAAAACCTTTTAAGGAAAACTGATCAACTTAGAAGTTTTGTCTAACTTTGATGCAATAAATTAAAAATGTCAAGTTTTTGTGGAATCTAAGTTTGTTGAGCATTCTTATAAATTTGTTGAAAGGAATTCTAATCCTTTAGAATTTACTTACACTGACATTTGTGATATGAAGTTAACACCATCTCATGGTGGAAAATAGTATCTCGTTATTGACAATTGCATTAGAAATGACTTTTTATTTGCTGAATGGTAAGAATGAAACAAAAGAAATGTCTAGATAATGTAACATCGAAGTTGAAAATCAGTTTGAAAAAATAGTAGACATATGTTTGGAAAATGGAATTATCCATCAAAATACTGCCCTATTCAACTCAATCTAATGAAAAACCAAATGTTGAAAGAAATGATGTATGCATTATTTGTAAGTTCGAATTTACCACAAAACTTTTGTGGAGGAACTATTCTTACTGCAAAAGGGAACAACAAAAAATAAGTTGTCTTTTGTTAAAGAAAATAATTTTATTTGTTCAGGACACAATTTATTCCATATGAGAAATGGAAAGGAAGGAAATTCAATTTGAAATATTTCAAAGTGTGGGGGTGTCTAGCCGAAATTCAAGTTCCTATTCCTAAAACGATTGAAAAAGGACCTAAGATTGTGGACTGCAAACATTACTTGTGTCTTATGTAGACTCATCCTTTTGGACAAATGGTGTCAATAGTGAGATTGGTTCAATTTTGAGCAATCCTATTGAAAGTTGGTTGATCTTCCTCCAGGAAATAAACTTTTGGGTTCAAAGTGAATCCTCAAAAGGAAAATGAAACTGGATATAACAGTTGACAAATATAGAGCAAGACTTTGTGTCAAAGGCTTTAGACAAAAACAAGGTTTTTATCTTGTCGATATATATACTCGTTAGTAACTAGAATTGCATTCATTCGGATGCTAAAATTATTAGTTATGGTATATGACCTCCAAATTTATCAAATGAATGTGAAAAAAACTTTCTTAAATGTAGAATTGGAGGAAGAAATTTACATGGAACAACCTGATAGTTTTGTGGTTCTTGGTAAATAAAAGAAAATGTGCAAACTTGTTAAGTCACATTATGGACTAAAACAAGCACTGCACCCAAACAATGACATAAAAAATTTGATCAAAAACCATGTTGGCAAATGAATTTAAGAATGATGGAAGTGATAAATATTTTCACATTAAAATCATAAGATCATTGTTTGTTTCTATATTGGTGATACGTTGATCATCAATAGAGACATTAATGACATAAATGCTACTAAACGTAAGCTAGAAAGCAAGTTTGGAATGAAAAATATTAGAGTTGCTGATGCAATCTTAGATATAAGAATCCTTAGAACTCCATAATGTTTAGCATTTTCATTGTCTCATTGCATTGAAAAGGTACTTGAATAGTTCAAATATTTGGATGTCAATATTGTCAAGTCTCCAATAAATGTGAACTTTGCATTTCAAAAAGAGTGAAAGCAAAAGTGACTCACAATTGGATTGTGCTAGAGTATTGAGAAGTATGATGTATATCATGAAGTGTACGATCAAGTATAGAATTTGCTATTATAAGTTGAGTCGGTTCACAAATGATCCCAAATAAACTCATTAGATGGCAATAAATAGTTTATTCAGGTCTCATTTTTTAACCTAATAGGTCATTTCTTTTGTTGATCTGTTTATTGCATTTTCCCATACACTTGATGGCTTCAAATTAAAAAAAAAAAAGTACTTTCAGAAAAGTTTTAGTTATTTAGTCAAAACTTTTGAAATGCGCTTATTTTGAAAAAAAAAAGTTATTTTTTTAAAGAGTAGTGGTTTGCGTCTGACTAATTTGGATTAGGAATTCATGCTTGACCAGGGCTTCAAAACTGAAAAAAAAACTTTTTTCGACTTGTACTACTTATTCAAAATCACTTTTTTTGTCCCAACAAGTAAACTAAACACCCTAACTCGATAAAATACTTATGTAATTTCGCCTTGGAGTGGTTAAATTTTGTAGAATTGGACAATTCTTACAAGCTAATCCAGTTTTTTGTCCAAATTGAAGGTTTATTTGGTGAATTAGGCCTTTTAAATGTTTCTCCACAAGTCCTTTTCATTGTGTGTATTAACCTACACACAAACATATTTTAAGTTAGTGGTGCATACACTTGACATCATGAATAAATAATGAGTTTAATTATCATACACTAACATAATGTAAATATTTTACCTGATGAGGTCTCAATAGTTAAACACTCAGTAGAGACTGTAATTTCTCAGAGGCAAGAATTATATAACATGACACGATAGCTAAACACTTAGTATACGATATCAATTGAAAGAGTGCATAAACATCCAATCCAATGAAGCACATTACAGAACCCAAATAAGGATTGTACATTCCACTTAAGGGGTTATTAAATGAACAATGGACATAATATGTATCTGACATATAAAAACTTGTAACATGTATAATGTAGGATGTATTTGACTCAATGAACTTCATTTGACTTGGTAGATAACACATGAAACTTACTGGTTAAAGTACAACTAGTACTTGGAAGAATAAACACATCAATATTGGATAATGAACTCGTATGGAAATAGTTTGACATATATTGAAAACATAGACAGTATAAGAAATCATCAACTACATTGGAGAGTGTACACTCTCACTCTGTATCTTTTAAAATGAGGATCACTTAGAGATCTCAATTTGTTGGTACACAAAATATAGGACTTCATGCCAAAAGATATGGGATCAACTAGCCTTACATATATACCTCAATTTCAATTCATATAACTTACGAAGTCTCAACCTATCCTTTAACATCATAATTACATCAACAACAAACAAACAATAAGGCTAATATTAAGTGTGTTCTTTCACATATTATGCCTGTTATAGTTATTTACATGAAAAAACTTTAATTTTAAATGGTGTATCACCACAACTTATAAATCTTCCCCCCAGCAGCTTTCCACGATCATCCTCTAAGTACATTTATGACCTCCCATAAGCAAATCAATACAATAACAGTCCTCAACACCACCAAAATAACTAAAAGACTTGAATTTATGATTTTCAATCACAATCCCATGAGTTTCAGTAAACAAGTCTGTCTAGAATTTTTAAATAAACTAACAATTAGAGGTTGTGGCAACGCAATATCTTAGGTATCTTAATATGTAATTCTCCTTCAATTACTATTTTTATAACCTTCTCTAAATCTTTGGACAAGAGTGGCAAAACCTTGGTTGCCAACACATACAACTATCTCTACTTCACTCCCTTTTGAGTACTGCCCAATATACTTGAAGCAATATAGAAGAGAAGGTGATCGTGTGACTTTTTTGAAATAAACAAGATGAAAAATACTTATGTGGAAATATTGGGAGGTTATTTCATCTTGAAAGAAAGAGAAATAAATGCACTTGAGAGTTTAAAATTTGGATGAGAGAAAAATGAGATATTTGTATCAGATTTTTGGCCTTAATAGGTCTTTTTTACTGCCTTTCTTGAACTTCATTTGCATTCACGGTGTGTTTTTAATTTAGTCTATACATTTAAGTAGGTGATGCACCTACTTTTTCATTTAAATTATTTCTTGTGGGCTTGGAAAGATTGGGCCTTACACTGCGATTCTTTTTAATTTCCCCCCTTTTCTTGGACAGATTGTGCCTCAAAGTGATCACTTAATGTAGGCCTTCATATCACCCATAAGTCAACGAAGGTGATGTACCTTGGTCCTTTTAACTTGATCTATATACCTTAAGTAGGGGATGCACTTACTTGTAATATATATGTATTATAACTATTTAAAAAAAATTATATACGGTGTTTGTTTGGTAATAAATTGACACATTGTATTAATGTATAAGAATGTGTGATAAATGTACTATCCATTAATAAAACTTATTTGTGTTTTATAAATTGTTCTATGCAATATGTAATAAGAACTCACTGATGCAGTGAGTTAACCACGATAATGGCTTCACTGGTACAGTGGAGAAACAACCATTGTAGAGAGGAAGAAGAAGAACAGAATTTCAATCTATTTGATTCCAAAATTGTACTTCATTTCATCTATAACTCCTTCATTATATACATGTGACTTGGAAGTTTCTAGACTAATCAAAGAAGAAGAAAACATGTGATTAACCAACTAACTAACTAACAATGTGACTAGCTAACTAACTAACTAACAATGTGACTAGTAACTAACAAGAAATATTAACTAACTCTGCTATTAGTAGATATAATTCTCAATACCCCTCCTCAAGTTGGAGGTAAGGACCTTACAGCCAACTTGTTCAGAATTGCAGCATGTTTAATGCCAGTGAGAGACTTAGTAAAAATGTCTGCCAATTGTTCATTTGTGGTTATATGTTGAATTGAAATGAGCCCCTCCTGCAGCTTGTTGCGTACGAAATGGCAATCAACTTCAATATGTTTAGTTCTTTCATGAAACACAGGGTTATGTGTTATGTGTATGGCAGCTTGACTGTCGCAATATACAACTATGGGAGAAGAGTGAGGTATTGTTAACTCATTGATAAGCCTTTGTAGCCACACCAACTCACCTACCACCTTCCTGAGTGACCTGTACTCAGCCTCTGCAGATGATAGTGATATAGTTTCCTGCTTCTTGGATTTCCAGCTGATAGGGCTATCTCCAAGTAATACCAAGAATCCACTTACTGATTTCCTGGAATCTGGACATGTAGCCCAGTCTGAATCACAATATGCCTTCATAACACAGTTAGGATCCTTTGATAAGTAGACTCCCAGGGTAGGATCTTGTTTTATATACCTGAGCAAGTGGAAGGCTGCTTGTAAATGAGGAATTCTGGGATCTTGCATAAACTGGCTCAGTTGTTGAACACTAAAAGAAATATCCATTCTGGTATTAGTAAGAAAATTTAGCTTTCCCACAAGCTTCCTGTAATAGGTAGGATCAGGTAGTGGACTTCCTTCCTTGGCTTTGAGCTTAACATTTGGATCAAGGGGTGATGATAAAGCTGTGTATCTGAAACAGTCATACTCCTTCAGTAAATCTAGTGCAAACTTCCTTTGTGAGATAAGAACCCCTCCTGCAGTGTCAAGTATCTCCATACCTAAAAAATAATGAAGCTTACCAAGGTCTTTAATCTTGAATGTCTTATCAAGGTATAGCTTTAGTTGAGTGATCTCAGTGGAATCTGTGCCTGTTAAGACTATATCATCAACATAAACTGCCACAAACACCACCAGTGAATTAGACTTCTTGTAAAACAAGGAGTAATCATAGTGTGAATGTGTATATCCTCTAAGAGACAGTGCCTCAGTCAACTTGGCATACCACTGTCTGCTGGCTTGTTTAAGTCCATATAAAGACTTGTTAAGCTTGCAAACTAAGCCTGGCTCACCCACATCAAGACCTTGAGGTATTGTCATATACACCTCCTCATTTAAATCACCATGCATAAATGCATTATTGACATCAAGTTGAAACATTTTCCAGCCTTTCTTCACAGCACATGCCATCAATGTTCTCACAGTGGTCATCTTGACAACAGGTGAATATGTTTCTGTGTAGTCTATTCCAGCCTTTTGTGTGTATCCCTTAACCACCAATCTAGCCTTGAATCTCTCAATACTCCCATCAGCTTTATGTTTCACTTTGTATACCCATTTACAACCAATAGCTTGTTTATCCATAGGCAGTTTAACCAAATCCCAAGTTCTGTTTGCTTGTAAAGCATCAAATTCTTGTTCCATTGCCTTTTGCCATGCAGGACTTAATGCTGCTTCTTCATAGGAATATGGTTCACTATCACAGCAAATGTTATTAACCAAGACTTGACTTTTAGAAACAATGACATCAGAACTAGTGTGTTTACTGAACAATGCATTAGATATCAGGCTACTTTGGTTGGTATTGGGAATGGTATTGGAAACAGAGTTGTTCTTTAGATTGGGAAGTGACAAGACATAGTCCTTTAAATGACAAGGTATCTTGGTTTCTCTATTGGATTTTCTCTGTGGTATATGTGGGATTGGTATAATTTGTGTAGGTGGTGAATGTATAGGCTGAGGATTAAGAGACAGAGTTGGATGATCATCAATTACATCTAAATGATTGTTTAACAATGCATCACAAGGTTCAGAGAAATCAGTAGAATAAGTTTTTGCAATAGAAGGAAAATTACTATTTTCCGAAGAGAAAGAAAAAGGAAATATGCCTTCATGAAAAATTACATGTCTAGAGATTTGTATTTTCTTTGTGACAAGACTCATTACCTTGTACCCTTTGATTCCGGATGGATATCCTATAAAGATATGGGGGGTGGTTCTTGGCTCCAGTTTGTCTCTGTGAACTCTAGGCAATGTGGGATAACATAGACATCCAAAGGATCTTAATTGACTATATTTTGATTTTTCCTTATATAACATCTCATAAGGACATTTATTTTGAAGAAATGTGGATGGAAGTCTGTTAATGAGGTATGTATATGTAAGAATGCAATCACCTCAGTACTTAGTTGGTAACTTGGATTGAAAAAGAAGTGCTCTAGCAGTTTCAAGCAAGTATCTGTGTTTTCTCTCCACTATGCTATTCTGCTGTGGAGTGTAAGGGCAACTTTTCTGATGTGTAATGCCTTTAGCTTGGAAAAACTTAAGTGTTTCATTGTTGTTGAACTCTAACCCATTGTCTGATCTGATACACTTTACAGTTGTTTGGAACTGATTTTCTATCATATTGATAAAGGTTTGAAGAACCTGTATGGCATTACTTTTGGTGCTCAACAAATATGTCCAGGTAGCTTTACTATAGTCATCTACAAGGGTGATGAAATATCTACAATTATCGTATGTAGAAACATGGTAAGGACCCCATAAATCAATATGAAGAAGGTCAAATATACTCTTAGAATGAGTTGTACTGTGGGTGAATGGTAGTCTAGTTTGCCTTGCCATAGGACATATGGTGCAAGTGAAGGGCTGTCTAGTAGAAAACTTAACTGGAATAGTAGGTATGTTTTTCATTTTTACAAAGGGTACATGGCCAAGTCTGTTATGCCACAGCAAATCCACATCATCCTTAAGAGATTCAAGAGATGCACAATTATTCAACACACTTGTATTTTCAGTAGATGAACAAACAGACATCACAGGAAGTTTTCTAGATTCTTCCACAAATGATTTATTACAAACTGAACTTGGAAAAGGAATAATCCTACATACATGAGGTAGACAACTACAAACAAAATCAGTGGTTTGAGTAGTATTTTTCAAGCATCTTCCACACATGTAGTAAATGCCATCCCTGCTACTACCAATTGCCTGAGGCCTCTTCACTGAAGGGGCCTGTAATAGACAGGTTGTATCAGTAAAAGAAATCATACACTGCATTGAAGAGACTAAGGACTGGACTGAAATGAGATTATGTTTGAAAGAAGGAACATGTAATACTTTGTTTAAGATCATTTTAGGTGCAATGTGTACATCACCAAACTCTGTCACTTTGACTTTGTATCCATTTGGAAGTGAAACAAGTATAGGGTAAGGTAATGTTTGAATGTTTGTTAATGAAGATTTATTATATGTCATATGGTTTGAAGCTCCTGAGTCAATAATCCACAAGTCAATGCTTGATCTAGAACATTTGCATGAAGCAGTACCAAACTCAATAGAAGAAGTGCATAGTATTGTACCTGCAAACTTGTTAGATTCAACATTGTTCTTTGAATCTTCTCCTGAACTATCAATCTGGAACTGCTGTAACAAGTTCATAATATGGCCATATTGTTGTTGTGTGATGACAGCATTTGAATTACTGTTTTCTTGTGAGCATTCTTCCCCATGTGCATTTGCCACAATCCTTCTTCCTCTGAAATTTTGATTATTGTTTTGCCTGAATTGTTGTGCATTGAACTGTTGTGTATTGTTTGTTCTATTATTAGGAACATTGTTCTTTGAAGGATATCCATGTAGCTTATAACACTTCTCCTTAATGTGACCTTGTTTCTTACAAAAATCACAGAACAAAACACTTCTATTACCATTGTTATTCAATTCACTACTACTTGAGAAATTTGTTCTATATTCTCTACCACCTTGTGATCCTCTGCCACCATTTGCATTTAGTGAGATTGACTCCATAGGTGTACGACTGGTGGGTCTATATTTTCTTTGTTTTTCCTCTTGAATTAACAGAGAGAAAGCCTGTGCAGTAGAAGGAAGAGGACTCATCATGAGTATGTTACCTCTGATCACAGTGTAAACTTCATTCAATCCCATGAGGAATTGTATCAATCGTCTATCTTGTTCTGACTTGTGCATACTATCCTTGGCACCACAGATACATGTACATGTGCATACACTCTTGGTGTTCAAAGTATTTAATTCTTCCCACAGCTTTTTCAATTTTGTGTAATAGACAGTGATGTCTAATGTTCCCTGTGTTAAATCATCAATTTCCTTTTGAATCTGATATAGTTTTGCACCATTTGTCTGGTCATATCTGTCTTCTATCTCCTTCCAAAGTTCACACGAATTGTTGACATACTCAACACTATCTGCAATCTCCTTGGTGAGAGAGTTCAATATCCATGAAGTTACCATATCATCACATCTCTGCCATTGACGAGCTTGTGGTGAATTTTCAGCTGGCTTCACACAGCTTCCATCGATAAAAACTGACTTGTTCTTCACAGAAAAAGCTCGTAAGATGCCTCTTCTCCATGATCTGTATCCAACTCCATCAAATTGAGCTGGAACAAGTGGTGTTCCTGGATTATCTGAAGGATGCACATAGAATACACTGTTCATATCAATTCTAGTGCTAGTTGCTTGAGTTGTGACTTCTGTCATGGTAGGCCAATGAACTTGGATGAAGATTTAGGATCAAACACAGATCCCGCAGATACAAAAACGAGAGAATCTAACCCTGCTCTGATACCATAATAAGAACTCACTGATGTAGTGAGTTAACCACGATAATGGCTTCACTGGTACAGTGGAGAAACAACCATTGTAGAGAGGAAGAAGAAGAACAGAATTTCAATCTATTTGATTCCAAAAATTGTACTTCATTTCATCTATAACTCCTTCATTATATACATGTGACTTGGAAGTTTCTAGACTAATCAAAGAAGAAGAAAACATGTGATTAACCAACTAACTAACTAACAATGTGACTAACTAACTAACTAACTAACAATGTGACTAGTAACTAACAAGAAATACTATCTAACTCTGCTATTAGTAGATATAATTCTCAATAATATGTACTCTCCCTGTTCAACAATAGTGGTCCATTATTGACTTGACACATCCCTTTAAGAAATACTCCCTCCGTTTTTAAAAAAATGATCCTATTTCCTTTTTAGTCTATCAACACTTTAACTTTAACTTTCCACGTGTCATGTTTAAGACCACAAGATTAAAGGATAATTTGATACATTTGACATGTCTTTAATTTAGAATCACAAGATTAAAAAATCTTCTTTATTTTCTTAAACTTCGTCCAAAGTCAAACTAAGTCATTCTTTTTGAAACAAAGAGAGTAATAAATATGGGTAATATTACTATATTATCCTTTGACTTTATTAAATTTAATGTTTTAAGAAATGTGTTAAATGATAAATAGTATTTAGCAAAAATTTCTTGAATGGGTAGCTTTTAATAAATAATTAATGATTTTAGTGATATTTTTTTTATTTATCATCATTTATAATCATATATAGCAATATTATGATAAATCTGCTATATATATTAAAAAGTGAATTATATATGTATTATAACTATTTAAATTTTTTTATATATATATATATTAAAAAGTGAATTATATATGTATTATAACTATTTAAATTTTTTTATATATAATGATTGTTTGTTAATAAATTGACACATTATATTATAAATGTATAAGAATGTGTGATAAATGTATTATTTATTAATAAAACTTATATTACATGTAATTTATAAATTATTCTATGTAATATGTACATCCTTTGTCCAGCAATAATGGTCCACCAGTATTGACTTTGTCGTAGTCCTTAAGAAATAATAAACAATAGAGGTAATACTACTAGAAATGTGTTAGCTCATAAATAATATTTAATAACCAGTGCAAAATAGTCAGAATATATTTAAATTTTCTAAATTGAATAACTATTTTTAGTATAATTTAAAATTATTGCTTAAGAGGAGTACTTAAACAATGTTAAATGGGATAAAATATAAAATAAAAGTTACTATAAATGATAAATATTTTTTTTTAAATATAGTATATTTACGTAAGTTTACGAATAATTCTTTCAACTTTTTGTAAGGGGGGACCATTAGCCATTCAAATGAGAGCTGATGGAACTAATTTGCTGGCCAACATTATCTCTCTTCGGTCACTAGCATTCACCCAATGACTTCCCTCACAGGCGCCACCTCTCATCTCCTCCCCTCCGCCACCATCGCCGCCACATCCGCCTCCACGACGGCGAGACTTGCCATTTCATTCTCCTCCTCTTCTTCTTCTCTTAAATGCATTCGATCATCTCCTCTCCTTCCCCACATCTTCCGCTACCAGGTTCATTGCTCTTCTCCTTTAGTTATTTTTTTCTTTCTATATTCTAGTTTTGAACTCAATTTTGTTTTCTTTTAGAAACGATCGTTGATTGGAATAACTTCTAGTGGAAGATTCAGTACATTCGCTTCGCCAAAATGCGCTGCTTCTGATCCCGATCAGTTGAAAAGTGCAAGAGAGGACATTAAGGAGCTGTTGAAGACCACATTCTGTCATCCTATTTTGGTAATTTTTTTTCTTTCATTCTCTTTACTAAATAAGGCGAGGATTGAACTTTGAACCTATATGCTCTCCCCTCCTTTTACCTATTTTAGGTTCGCTTGGGCTGGCATGATGCTGGAACTTATAATAAGAATATCGAGGACTGGCCTCAAAGAGGTGGAGCTAATGGGAGCTTAAGATTCGAAGTTGAACTAAAACATGGAGCAAATGCTGGTAAATATTCAATGTCTTGTTATACTTTTTGCTTGCTTAGTGTTTATTTTTGGTTGACAAGCTTGCAATTCAGGACTTGTTAATGCACTGAAACTTCTCCAGCCAATCAAAGACAAATATGCTGGTGTGACATATGCAGACTTGTTTCAGTTGGCCAGTGCCACTGCCATTGAGGTCGTTACTAGTTTTGGCTTTTGTGTGTGCCTGAAAGTGGATTCACACACTTAATTTTTTGTGCTTTTCAAAACTTACAGGAGGCTGGAGGCCCAAAAATTCCCATGAAATATGGGAGGATAGATGTTTCTGGACCTGATGAATGTCCAGAAGAGGGAAGGCTTCCTGGTGAGAGATTTTTAGCTGTTATCTATTTTTCTTTGCTTAGGTTATTTTTTTTTATGACAAGGGAAACCCGCAGCAGCTACCCTTTGGGTGCGCACAGGGTAAAACCCCTGCTCCTATGCAATAGCTCGCAAACCACATAGGAGAGGTAACACGCACTAGGCAAGCCTGGTGCAGCAAGCTCGACCCAGAAGGCAAACCCTTGCTTTCACTGGCAAGGGGTTTTGAACTTGAGACCTCCAACATGGAAGTCCCAAGCTCAAACCACTGGGCCACCCCGAAGGAATCTTTGCTTAGGTTATCATGCATGAAAACTACTGATCAGGAGAATATTGAATGAATTTTATCCCAGTGTTTAGTATTTAATGGACTCCTGCAGAGACAACAAGTTCATAAAAAGCTATTTTTTTCCTTATTGTCTTTGAGACCTAGTGATTAGTGAAGTTCAATTGGTTTGCACAAGGTGTAAGTTTGGTAAGAGACTGCATAAAACTTTTTTCTTTTATCTGAAGGTTCATCCAATTATGGAGATTAAAAGAATAATGTACATCTGTTATTTAACGGAAAAAAAGAGAGATCACCATGAATACCTTGGTCTTTGCTGATGCCAGAGGAATTGCCAAACACTGCTAAATTTGTTTAAGACAAAATTATGTGTTCCTAATTGCAAAGCTATCTAGCCAACATTTTTTCAATTCAAGTCCAAATGTACTCTTTAAAAAGTACATCAGCAAACTTGAATTGGTGCGATAAACCTGCATACACAGGGTATGACTTGTGATCTTCAGAGCCTTTTAAACACCATATTAGAGGTCAAAACATTCACTTCATTTATCTTATAGTTATGCAAGTAACTTAAATTTACAATGCTATTAATCATCATACTATGCGGCTGCATGCCTCCAATTCTGCACTCCAAGAAATTGTATGTCATCCAACTCTTGTTATCTTGGATTAGCATCCTACCATGTGGCAAATTTGAGGATATATAGCTGTTAGAATTCCACATTGGGGCGCAAAGGGGTTGTCTGCTCCTTATATAGTCTATGCTCCATATGTTTGAATGGAAGGGGAGGGGAGATGGTAAGAGTCCGACATTAGTGGGGGTCTCCTTATCTCGTCTTGGGCATCTCTCGCCTCATGATCTAGCTTTTGTGCTGAGTTAAACCCAAGTGTTTATCTCTTAACAATAACCTCTGGTTGTCCATCTAAAGCTGGTACTCTTCTCTTAGGGAATAACGTAGTCTGTAACATTGAGATATTATTCTGTCCACTGAAAAGAAGTTATACTTTTCAGTTTGCAATTGTTAAATATTGGCATTTAGACATTTTTTACTTAAAGATTGGATTCCACTTGGTGTCGATCCTCTTCTGTTTCTCGTGTCAAACAAGCAGCTTTATTGTTATCATGTTGTTTTCTTTAGTATCTTAATAATTATTTAGCTTACTATCTTCTTTTTATACCTAAATAAACGCCTATACGATGTTCTGAATTGCTTTGGATTATTCAGGTTGTAATAGAAGCGGATCCCTGACCCCTGTATACCCATTTGCAGTATGTTGTATGTCTTAGATGGTCTAGCGTGACTTCCTTTTTCTAATCCTTCATATTTGAAGAGTCTAACCCTTTGCATTGCATTTTGTCTGACACTCTTCTTATTGCATAATTATCCTCCATTTGCTTTAATAAATATATATAACTAACTTAATCTTATTAATTAGATGCTGGTCCCCCTAACCCTTCATCTCATTTGCGAGATGTCTTCTACAGAATGGGACTAAACGATAAGGTAACATTCGTCAAAGTAGTTCTCTAATTCAAATTCATCTCATCAATGATCTCAACTTCCTTGCCCGATGTACGCTTCTCACTAGTGAGTTTTTGTTTTCTAGGAAATTGTTGCACTTTCTGGGGCACACACTTTGGGGAGATCCAGACCAGAGCGTAGTGGTTGGGGCAAGCCAGAAACAAGATACACGGTATCCATTTCCTCTCTACTTGATATTATCATTAATTGTAAATTGTTGTACTTTTGAGGCAATTTTGCTAGTTTCTGTTCCGACTTACTTTTTTTCCAGCTGTAATGTTAATCTAGAAAGAAGACTGACCAATTGAGGAATCATGTCCGTTAAAAAGCATGCTGCATAACTCAAAATGCTTCTTTGTATTTATACCATTCTCAAAACAGAAAAAACATCTTTGTATTTAAGTGTCAAAGATGGACATAATTATGCTGTTAGTTGTCTATGAATCATTATTCTAAACCCGTCCTCTTAAAATTAAATGAAATGTTTGGACTTTGTTATCAGAAAACTTTTCCTCAAATTAATTTGAATAATATTCTCACTTAGCCCTTCGTATGGAAATAGGATCTACTGAGGGGATGTGTGATTGGAACCTAATTTCCTATAATTTCTAATGCATAAGGTTAGTCTTTTGCAATTTCCATCTCTATTGTTCAGTCAATTACTATTAGTTTCTCATGTCTTGATTTTCCTCTATGGTCTATACCATGGTGCTTTTGTTTCTTTAAAAATCTTAATAAAAACCAGATATCTGCTATGAGCCTGTGTGCAATAATATGATTATGTTTCTTGCATATTAACAAATCTGACTTTATAAGCTGCTTTGTCTGCATTACAGAAAGATGGACCAGGAAGCCCTGGAGGACAATCATGGACTGTGCAGTGGTTGAAATTTGACAATTCCTACTTTAAGGTTCTGTATGATGTAAAATTGCCAAGACTCATAGGCTCTGAGGTCTGATGAAACTTGATGAATTGTTGCTTATTATTCTAAATTTGAATTGATGTTAGGACATTAAAGAACAAAGAGATGAAGATCTACTAGTTTTGCCTACAGATGCTGTTCTTTTTGAAGATTCTTCATTTAAGGTGGAAAAGAGAGTACAACTTCATAATATTGTCAATGCAAACTAATTTTGCTTCTCTAACAACTTACATGCTTGCAGGAATATGCAGAGAAGTATGCTGTAAATCAAGATGTATTTTTCAAAGATTACGCGGAAGCCCATGCCAAACTGAGCAACCGTGGTGCTAAATTTGATCCGCCTGAGGTTTGTCAGCAGAAATATTTTTCTTCTGTTAATAAATCATACTTCTTGCATCTCTATTTCTATATGAGCTGTAAGTGAGTTTCTAATGGAGTCTTGTTGCACACTCATCTAAATCTTTTAAGAAGTAGCTGGATGAACACTTATCACCATTTTTTAGTTGATTCCTATTTGTGTGAAATCTAAATATAGATGTCCTTGTGTCGTTATGAGCTCCTTCTACCTGTCTATTTTTGCTTTCCAGCACAACATGCAAAGCGTCCTGACTAGTTATATAGAATGAATATAATTACCGTCCGACAGAGAATTTGCACCAATCACTTGTTAAATACCAAGATTGAAACTTCTTTGATTTGTTCAGCCAAACTAGCTTTGACTAAAACTTATCAAGGATTAAGCCAAGGACAGATGTTAATACTATGGGATTTGTTCTTAGTGTAAAGTGTTAGGACCAGATATCTCCTAATACTGATGAAGAGATCCATTGTAACGCACCCTGTTTGTGATTGCATAAGGCAGACTTGGTTACAATGATAAATACTGGTTTCTTCACGCCACTTCCTTCAAATAGTCTGTTTTTCCCTCTATGGTTATAGGGGCCAAGGCCCTACTGTCTTACTCCATTACAAAAAAACAAGATAATTTATCTCCAACTGTATAATACAGCAATGATTGTGCAACTCTTTGACTAATTTTAGCAATTTTCTTGGACAGGGTTTCTCGATAGACAATAATCCTACACAAGTTCAACCAGAGAAGTTCGTGGCAGCAAAATACTCAACTGGAAAGGTAAATTTTAAATTGCTTATTACATTTTCCTTCTGTTAATTAGTTAAAGTTCCACACTTGCATTTTAATTCCTGGGGAGATACATTCAGTTTAAATTTTACTTCTCTGATTGCTGCAGGATTAAATACAACTTATCATATTTAGTTCTGCTGTTTCATTTAATAAAATCCAAGACCAAGCTATTACCAAAATTTTGCATTCAAACGTAAAATTGTTAGTTTAATGAAATGAGAGAAATAAGTTCAACGAGTCTTGCCTATTTGAATTGCAGAGAGAGCTCTCGGATGCTATGAAACAAAAGATTCGAGCAGAATACGAAGGCTTGGGAGGAACCCCAGATAAGCCTCTCCCGACGAACTACTTTCTCAATATCATAATTGTGATTGGTGTTTTGGCAATTTTGACATATTTGCTTGGAAACTAAGATGGCTTTAGTTTGATCTTGTAGATATTTTGTGCGCTTTATATCAGCATTTTAGTGTAAATGAAAATTTTGCCAAGTCATATATGCTAAATTTGAAATTTACACTCTGCTTTTCTGTCATTTTCTTCACACTGTTTTGTGCCTTGCTATTCACTCTTACTGAGTAACGTCAATAGATTTACATTATATTGTACATAGGTCCGATTATATATGTTTAAATTAAGGGAAAATTACGCGGTTAATCAAATTTATACTACTTAATTACTCATCGTAACTATAGTTTGCTATAATTACCACTGCTAACATTATACATAAATTACGTAAAATGACTTCGAACTTGTATAATTAGTCACATTTGTATATGTGTAATTTGGCAGAATATGCAAATACATATGTATAATATACAATTATCTAATGATATACATATATATTTCACCTCTCTCCCACTCTCTCGCTCGCCTCTCTCCTCTGTGGCTCAATCTCGTTGCCTCTGTTCTTCCTCCCAATCTCGCTTGTCATATATACAAATGCATATTTATAAAATACAATTGATATGCATATACAAGGCACCTCGCTCGCCTGTTTCCTTCCTCTCCTTATCTGGCTTGCCATATATACAAATACAAATGTATAATAAATAATTATCTAACCGATGTATATATACAACCCCTCTCTCCTTCCTATAACATGTAGCTACGAATTGTAATTATCAAACTATAGATATAGAGAGTAATTAAACTAGTTTTGCATGGGTTATATGTTAAAGTTATGGACATTACAGAACTACTCCCTCCGTCCGGTATTGTTTGTCATGTTGTGATTTTCGAAAGTCAATTTGACTAATTTTCAAATTAAATTAGATCACATTAATTCAATATTTTAGACAAAAAAGATAGATATTCTAAAACTATATGAAAAGTACTATAAATTGCATTTTTTTGTATATTGATATGATGAAAAAATACATCTTAAAATGTTAGTCAAATTTTTTATAGTTTGACTATAAAAATAGAAACCATGACAAACAATACCGGATGAAAAAAACATCTAATTACAGAAAACTCCAAAAATAACTTATCAAGGTTTAGTAGTTCATTATATCTCAATTTGCTTTCATTAATAACTCAAAGTTGTTAATATAAAGCATCAATGACTAATTAACTTAAATCTAACTCATAATTCCTTCGTCCATAATTGTTTGTTATGTTAAGGTCATGCACATCCCTCAAGGAAAATTTAATACAAGGTGTATTTAACTAATATAACTCTATTATATCAAAAATATCAAAAGTCTACATAAAAAATGTTAATTGAACTACACTTTTATTAAGGGAAAATTTGGAAAAAGGTGACTAATTGTTTCTTTGATTATTTAAATTGACAATTAATTTTGCCAAACAATTATGGACGGAGGGAGTAATTTGCACAGTGGCGGACCCAAAATTTTCGTTCAGAAGGTTCGAAAAATAAAAATATAAACGTGTAAATAAGTCTTTCGAAATGGACCTTTGAATTTTTTCGGGTTCAAAACCACACTTTTGGCACGTTTTTAAAATAAAAAATGCTTGAAAAACAGAACTGATTTTCTTAAACAAAAATAAACTGAAACTATAAAGGAAAATAAATAAATGTTGTTGCAGCGATTCGAACCTAGGGCGTACAACTTAATATTCAGGGGGTCTTACCATTGAGCCATCTATTTTTACCATCTGTTTTTATTTGTTATTGAGGGGGTTCAAAATGACCCAACGTGGGCCCGCCCATGATTTTGCAGCAATTAAATTTGGGAAAAGTTATTATTTTTGTGATTCCATTCATAATTTGTTTTGGAAAATTTTTTAAAATGTCATTATTTTAGTATTTAATAGGGTATAGTGTCAACACTTTAAATATTTAGTGATACTGCAAAATTTTACCTTATTATGTATTTTAAATATATTTTAATTATTTTGTTTAATTAAAAAGAATACATAATTTAAATAACAAACAGGAGCTATTTAGGGGAGAGAAAAATTATAAAAAGTAACAGATGCTTAAAACTCTCAACATCAGTTACAACTTATTGAAAAGCTGAACAATATATCTGTCCATTATTCATGATGTTCATAAAAAAAAATCTTGCGAGATTTATGTTTTGGAGAATAAACTGGTAAAAGATTTTTGGAAAATAAACACAATAGAAAAGTCGAAAGTCAGATATGTTTTAGTTAATTAATCCTTATATTTTTTGTATTTGATTGTGATTTGATGCAATTTTGTTTGTATAATAATTATTCATACGTATTTGCGTTTTGAATTATTATGTATTTTAATCAATGAAATTGTCTTTATTTTTTCTGAGTTTGTTGAAATTGTTTTTTTTTTTAAATCCAGATGTACTGATATATTGTTAAAATAAAGAGTATTCTGATTTGAATTTGTTTTTGTAACTTTTGTATAAAAAATTATATATCCAACAGAATACGTATGTGATGCATCAAAAGTTTAGACAAGGAATAGTGTTCGAATCGTATATTTGAATTACTATTGTAACTTTATTGTTTTGTATTCTTGATACAAATTAATGGTAATGACATTATTTTTGTATCTAGTATTGACTATGTGATTTTTTTTGACTACAAAGCATATATGCGGAACATTAGTTTATAATAAAGCATTCTGGACATTGGACTGAAGATAATTGCTATGTTGATTACACAACTGAGGCAATTATGATTAAAGAATATGCATCGTATAAAGATTTAGTTGATGAAGTTGCTAAGCAGATTGAGGTAGATTTGAGGTATAACAGATTGAAACTTAAGTATAAAATAGAAGGTAGCATTGCACCTTTGGAGATACACAACGATATGGGAATGAGAGTATATGTCTCATTGAAGAAAGAAGCTTGAGAATTCGCAAAGTACCCCATTTGTGTAACTCTATTTGTGAATGATCGTGATATAAATTGTAGAAATCAGTATGAAGAAGATATTGGCATGTGTAGTATAAATGGAGGAAGTGCTATTGATAACCAAGCATTAGTTATTAGTGCACCATTAGTCAGTACTGAGTAATGTTATTTGTATTTATAAATTTGGAAGTATATATTGAATTTTGATACTGTTTTAGTCAGTATGTATTTTTATATTTCATAGGTATATTGTATTTTTGTATCTATAGACTTGGAATTTTATATTATATTTAATATATCTGATGTATTTTGTATTCTTTTTTTTTTTTTGCGATAGTTATGTCAATGTACCATATATTAGTAACCATATGTGTTTTTTATTTCTCACATTGATACGTATTCAATAAATTAAGTGCACATTTATATTTTTCATTTGGAATTCGTCTGATGCTTACCCATGCACTCGTATATCCATATTTGAAGGACAACAGGCACACCACATATTCTATAATATTGACCATCAGTAGTCAAAACCTTATTGATACTCTGTAGCAACCACTCAAATGCTTTTCTGTCCCAAGGATAATGCTTATACCGATCACTTTCAACCAAATCAAAGTGAATTTTAGGAATTCGCAATGATCTCTTCTCGCCAGAATACACAAACATATGAATGAAATATAATATTGCAAACTTAATCGCATCATCATCATTGTCAATCCAAACTTTATCATTGAACCTATCGATCAAATCAGATCTACGTATGATCTCATTACCACCAAAGTATTGAACAATAAGTTGATTAGGTTCTTCTGTGTTAAACTTGAAATCCTCTACAACACCAACACAGTTTAATCCAGTAATGAGCGCAAACGTCCTAATTGTGAACTTTAAAATAGCTCCATTGACTTTGATTACAAGAGACTGCTTACTACTAGCTTCTACTTTAGTGACATACAACACCTGTGAATTTGATCTTGAGGAACACATTTTCTGATTTTAATATACAGACCAAAATACGTACTCTCACAAAACTATTTATACTTCTTCGGTGTAAGCTTGTCAGTCAACTGAGATTTAATGTCTTGGTTTACTATAAGTGAATGTGGGGTGCATTTTTGTCACGACCCAAATCGGGGACGCGACTGGCACCCACATTTACCCTCCGATGTGAGCGAACCAACCCATCTAAACCTTAACATTTCAAGATATTTCAACAGAAAATAATGCGGAAGACTTAAACTCATTAATTAAAAACAACTCAAAACTATTATTAATATTCCCAAAATCTGGAAGTCATCACCACAAGAACATCTATCTCAAATTACTAAACTAGGAATGTCTAAGAACAAAAATAACAAAAAAAACTAGTCCATGCCGGAAGTTCAAGACATCAAGACTTGAAGAAGAAGACCCAGTCCAAGCTAGACGCATTAGCTCCCCTGAATTTCCGATGGAGTGAAGACTGGCTTGATCTACTGCTGAGTCGAAGTTGACGGAACGTTTGCTGCATAACACAAATAACAAAGGGAAACATAAAAGTAGGGGGTCAGTACAACCACACGTACTGAGTAGATATCATCGGCTAACTCAAAGATAGGGAACAATATACATCAATAATAATGTAAATCAACTATAAACTCAACATGTAGCAACAACCAGTATCATAATCGTTAATAAATACCATCACGTTCTTTCATGAGGGCTCAAGCCTCAATACCATACTCATTTGGGATTTAAGTTCATTATGTTGAGTATATTATCATCTTTCGAGATTCATTATCTTTCTTCCTCTTGTGTCGGTACGTGACACTCCGATCCCCTACCACTATGTGTCGGAACGTGACACTCCGATCCCCTATCACTATGTGTCGGAACGTGACACTCCGATCCCCTATATGTGTCGGAACGTGACACTCCGATCCCCTATATGTGTCGGTACGTGACACTCCGATCCCCTATATCTACGTGTCGGTTCGTGACACCCGTCCCACTAATACTATGTGTCGGAACGTGACACTCCGATCCACTAATACTATGTGTCGGAACGTGACACTCCGATCCACTAATACTATGTGTCGGAACGTGACACTCCGATCCACTAGCCTCATTCTATCCATTCATCAAGCCTTCTCTATACCAAGGCATCATCAATCCCATCACTTTAATTCATCAAGCCTTCTTTTATACCAAGGCATCATCATTGATAACATAGATTAAAGTTTCTTTCAAGATTTGGGATTAGATAGTTTTCGTCGTGCTTGTCTTATCAAAATAACATAATCATATTCATACAAGCATACAATAAGCATATAGACAGGTTTACAATACCATCAACACATATTATTCACTATTAAGAGTTCACTACGAATATCGTAATATAAAACCATAACCTACCTCCACCGAAGAATTGGAATCCACAAGAAATTTCCCAAGCTTGCTATTCTCCTCAACCAATTCGATCGATCTGCTCTCTCTCTCTTTCTGTTCTTTCTCTTTTGTTTTATTCAAACCCTCTTTCCTTTACCCTAATTAATCATATAATTAAGTGTGAAAAAGGACAATAAAACCCCACTAATTCACTTAAGGTTACCCCTTTTAACCCCTAAGTAATTAGACTTATTAATGTTAACCCTCAATCTTTATAATTAAGGAAAGAATAGTCAAAAACGACCCTTAAAACGTGTGGAGAAATCCTAAACTGCCTGGGATTGCGTGACCTGTGACGGGCCGTCGTGCCTGCGACGGTCCGTCACGGTGGCCGTCGCACCTCCCAGGTTCCAGGTGGCTGTGACGGCCCGTCACACCTGTGACGGTCCGTCCTGCACCTCCGTCCTGATGGTCAGAAACTCGTTTCTTGCACCAAATTCTCAAAAGTTGAAGTGTTTTGCTACGGGGGCTCACGACGGTCCGTCGTGGATGTGACGGCACGTCCTGCAGGTCCGTCACAATTTACAGAGAGTCGATTTTCAGTACCCAATTTCAGAATTCTAAGTGTCATGGGACGAAACATCCATGACGGGCCGTCGTGACTACGACGGTCCGTCACTACTTCCGTCGTCCCAGCCAGTTTTTCCAGAATTTCAATCCGCTGCTTAAAACGACTAAACAGGTCGTTACAATAGATACCAATTTACCCATCGTTCGTCCCCGAACGATCAAAAGAAGAAAAACAATGGCGAAAAGGAGTACCTGAATCTGTAAACAGATGTGGGTATTTTTCTTGCATATCTGCCTCCTTCTCCCAAGTAGCCTCTTCAACCGGTCGATTCTTCCATTGCACTTTGATGGATGCAATCTCTCTCGACCTCAGCTTGCGAACTTCTCTATCTAATATAGCAACCGGTTCCTCTTCATAAGTCAAGTTCTCATCCAACAAAACTGAATCCCAGCGGATAATGTAGTTTCCATCTCCGTGGTATCTCTTCAACATGGATACATGGAACACCGGATGCACTCCGGACAGCCCTGGGGGCAAGGCTAATTCATAAGCCACCTCCCCTACTCTCTTAAGCACTTCAAACGGTCCAATATACCTCGGACTTAACTTACCCCTTTTTCCGAACCGCATCACCCCTTTCATGGGTGAAACCTTCAATAAGACTTGTTCACCTTCCATGAACTCCAAGTCTCTAACCTTTCGGTCTGCATACTCCTTTTGTCTACTTTGCGCCGCTAAAAGCTTTTCTTGAATAGCTTTCACCTTCTCCATAGAATCTCTCAACAGATCAGTCCCCCAAGGTCTAACTTCAAAGGCATCAAACCAACCAATGGGAGATCTACACCTCCTCCCATACAATGCTTCAAATGGAGCCATGTCAATACTGGAGTGATAGCTATTATTGTATGAAAACTCTGCCAAAGGTAAAAAGCTATCCCAATGGCCACCAAACTCTATCACACAGGCGCGAAGCATATCCTCCAAAACTTGAATCGTTCGCTCAGACTGACCATCAGTCTGAGGATGAAATGCAGTACTAAGGTCCAATCTAGTACCTAATTCAGCATGCAATGTTCTCCAAAACTTAGAAGTAAACTGCGTACCTCTATCTGATATGATTGAGAGTGGAACTCCATGCAACCGAACGATTTCTGAGATGTAGATCTTGGCTAACTTCTCTGCATTGTAGGTCACCTTGACAGGAATGAAGTGAGCAGACTTAGTTAACCTATCAACAATCACCCAAACAGAGTCATACTTACCCAATGTCTTTGGAAGACCAACCACAAAGTCCATTGCGATTCTCTCCCACTTCCATTCAGGAATGGGCATTCTCTGAAGTGTTCCTCCGGGCCTTTGGTGTTCATACTTTACTTGTTGACAATTTGGACACTTGGCAACAAACTCAACAATATCTCGCTTCATTCTACCCCACCAGAAGTGTTGCTTTAGGTCGCGATACATCTTGGTTGCACCAGGATGTATAGAATATCCGGAACTATGAGCTTCTGTAAGAATAGTGGTGATCAAATCATCGATGAGGGGTACACATACTCTTCCCTTGATCCTCAAAACACCTTCCCCATCGATTATTGCTTCCTTAGCCTCTCCTTGCAACACTTTATCTCGAATTCGCCTTAGTTTCTCATCGTCAAACTGTTTCCCCTTAATCTGATCAAGGAAAGAGGATTTTGCCTCTACACAAGCTAACAATCCTCCCTTCTCATTTATTTCTAACCTCATAAGGTCATTAGCCAAAATCTGCACTTCTCTAGCCAATGGGCGTCTAGAAGCTTGCAAATGAGCTAGACTTCCCATGCTTCCGGCCTTTCTACTCAAGGCATCTGCCACAACATTTGCCTTCCCCGGATGATACAAGATGGTGATGTCGTAGTCCTTTAGTAGTTCCATCCATCTCCTCTGTCTCAAGTTCAAGTCCTTCTGAGTGAAGACATACTGTAGGCTACGATGGTCCGTATAGACTTCACACTTAACCCCATACAAATAGTGTCTCCATTGCTTTAGTGCAAATACTACCGCGGCCAACTCCAAGTCATGGGTCGGATAGTTGCGTTCATGCACTTTTAATTGTCTTGAAGCATAAGCAATCACATTTTTCTCTTGCATTAGCACTGCACCCATCCAGAATAGGATGCATCACAATAAACAATGAAGTCTTTACCCTCTATTGGCAAGGTAAGAATTGGTGCGGTAGTCAACAAAGTCTTAAGCTTCTGGAAGCTTTCCTCACACTCATCTGACCATACAAATGGGACGTTTTGCTTAGTCAAGTTCGTCAATTGGGAAGCAATGGAAGAGAATCCCTTGACGAATCGGCGGTAGTAGCTAGCTAACCCCACAAAACTCCTTATTTCTGACACGTTTGTAGGTCTTACCCAATTCTTTACCGTCTCAATCTTAGATGGATCTACCATCACTCCATCCTTAGAAACCACGTGCCCCAAGAAGGACACTGAATCTAGCCAAAACTCACACTTGGAGAATTTCGCATAAAGCTTTTTCTTTCTCAACAACTCTAACACCAATTTCAAATGCTCCTCATGTTCTTTCTTACTTTTGGAGTATATCAGTATATCATCAATAAACACAATCACAAAGAGGTCCAAGTATGGCTTGAAAATCCCGTTCATCAAGCTCATGAAGGCAGCAGGGGCATTAGTAAGACCAAAAGACATTACCACAAATTCATAATGCCCATACCTAGTTCGAAAAGCAGTCTTTGGACATCCGTTGCTCGTATTTTCAATTGGTGATAACCGGACCTCAAGTCGATCTTCGAGAAGACACAAGCACCTTGTAACTGATCGAACAAGTCATCAATGCGAGGAATGGGGTACTTGTTCTTAATAGTTACTTTGTTCAACTGTCGGTAATCTATGCACATTCGGAAACTCCCATCCTTCTTCTTCACAAATAGTACCGGAGCACCCCAAGGAGATGCACTTGGTCTAATGAAGCCCTTGCTCAACAACTCTTGAAGTTGTGCCTTTAACTCTCTTAACTCGGCGGGAGCCATTCTATACGGGGGTATAGAAATGGGGCGAGTACCGGGTTCCAAATCAATGCAGAAGTCTATATCCCTATCTGGTGGCATACCGGGAAGATCTGCAGGGAACACATCCAAAAACTCACAGACTACCGAAACTGACTCAATCGATGGTACTTGAGTAGTGTCATCCTTAAGATGTGCCAAGAAAGCTAGACAACCCTTACTAACCATCTTCTGAGCACGAATAAAGGAGATTATACGCACCGGATTGGAAGTGTAGTCACCCTCCCACACTAACGGATCTGCCCCAGGTTTGGCTAACGTCACTGTTTTAGCATTGCAATCCAAAATCGCAAAGTTTGGAGAAAGCCAAGTCATACCCAGAATTACATCAAAGTCACCCATTTCTAAAATAACCAAATCTACATAAGTGTTGCTCCCCACAAAATTCACCAAACAAGACCTATACACTTTTTCGACTATCACAGACTCACCCACCGGAGTAGAAACACGAATAGGCATGTCAAGTAATTCACAATGTAAATTTAGACCGTTAGCAAATGAGGAAGATACATATGAAAACGTGGAGCCAGGGTCAAATAATACAGATGCCATACAATCACAAACCAAGAGATTACCTGTGATAACAGCATCCGACGCCTCCGCTTCAGATCTCCCAGGGAAAGCATAACAATGGGCCCCATTATTCGTCTGTCCGTTGCCCCTACCATGTTGGGTAGTAGTGGCTCCGTTTTGCCCTTCACCTCTGCCGTTTTGGTGACCACCATTACCTCGGCCACCACGCCCTCCAGAAAAGCGGCCTCTACCATGACCACCTCTACCTCTAGCTAGTGGGGCTCTGTAACTCTGTTTTGGACAATTCCTCCTAATATGTCCAATCTCCCCACATCCATAGCACTCTCTGGAATCGGGCGTAGGTCTCTCGGAGTAGTGTTGACCGTTCTGAGGTGGACCCCCAACTACAGTCTGTAGTGAAGACTGTATTGGTCGAACTGAGTGACCTCCGGAGTTCTGTCCTCTAGAGTAAGAACCATTAAACTCACCTCCCCTTCGAAACCTTTTTGATGTAGACGTTGAGGTGAAGTCATCCGGTTTCACTCCTTCCACCTCTATCACGAAGTCTACCACCTCTTGGAAGGATGTTGCTGTTGCCGCTATCTGTAAGGCTGAAATCCGCAATTCTGACCTCAACCCCTTCACAAAACGGCGGATCCGTTCTTGTGGACTGAAACAAAGTTGCGTGGCATATCTGGATAGCGCGCGAAATTTAGCCTCATACGCGTTTACTGTCATCCTTCCCTGTTCAAGACTCAAGAACTCATCCCTCTTTCTATCTCTCAAAGTCCTTGGGATATATTTCTCCATAAATAGGGTAGAGAATGATTCCCAAGTCATAGGTGGTGCCTCTGTTGGTTGACACTCAACATGTGAACGCCACCACATTTTGGCGTTCCCTTGGAACTGATAGCTCACGAACTCGACACCAAACCTCTCTACTATCCCCATCTTGTGTAGTAGCTCATGACAATCAACCAGAAAATCATAAGCATCCTCAGATTCTGCACCTTTGAAGACTGGAGGTTTCAATTTCAAGAACTTACTAAAAAGTTCGTGTTGATCGTTTGTCATAATAGGCCCAGTAGTCAGACGTGGAAATGTGCCTATTCCCAATGTTGCATCCATGCGGGGAGCCATAGTAGCCGCATGTCGTACCTCTGAAACCGGAGGTGTTGGTGCAGAAACCACTGGAGGTGCTTGACCCTGATCAGACAACCCGCTAAGATAAGCAAGTACTTGGTTGATCATCTCTGGGGTAGGTTGGGGTGGCATTTCCTCACTCTGCCCTTGTTCAGTTTCCCCTTCCTCACCCTCTCTTACTACATCCTCAGTCGGTGGAGGAGTCACCGCCCTAGTATCAGATGGGCTAGGGGCTCGTCCCTCCCTCTAGAGGACGTCCTCCCACGACCTCTTCCACGGCCTCTTGCCGCTGTTCCTCCTCGAGCCACAGCCCCAGTGGCTGGCTAGTAGTAGTTTCCTGTCTTTCCGTCGTTACTGCTGGTGCGGTCGTTGCTCTAGTTCTAACCATCTGCGAGATAGAATGAAGATGGTCAGATACCAATTTGTATCACCTAGATACCAATTGGACTCAAGTAATAGCACGAAAGAAAGAATGAAAGAATGGAATTTTCCTAAAGTCTTATAGCCTCTCAAAGAAAAGTAAAGGCGTCCCCCTACCGTTCTTTAAGACTCTACTAGACCTGTTCTTGTGTGATGAGACCAATGAACCTAATGCTCTGATACCAAGTCTGTCACGACCCAAATCGGGGACGCGACTGGCACCCACATTTACCCTCCGATGTGAGCGAACCAACCCATCTAAACCTTAACATTTCAAGATATTTCAACAGAAAATAATGCGGAAGACTTAAACTCATTAATTAAAAACAACTCAAAACTATTATTAATATTCCCAAAATCTGGAAGTCATCACCACAAGAACATCTATCTCAAATTACTAAACTAGGAATGTCTAAGAACAAAAATAACAAAAAAAACTAGTCCATGCCGGAAGTTCAAGACATCAAGACTTGAAGAAGAAGACCCAGTCCAAGCTAGACGCATTAGCTCACCCTGAATTTCCGATGGAGTGAAGACTGGCTTGATCTACTGCTGAGTCGAAGTTGACGGAACGTTTGCTGCATAACACAAATAACAAAGGGAAACATAAAAGTAGGGGGTCAGTACAACCACACGTACTGAGTAGATATCATCGGCTAACTCAAAGATAGGGAACAATATACATCAATAATAATGTAAATCAACTATAAACTCAACATGTAGCAACAACCAGTATCATAATCGTTAATAAATACCATCACGTTCTTTCATGAGGGCTCAAGCCTCAATACCATACTCATTTGGGATTTAAGTTCATTATGTTGAGTATATTATCATCTTTCGAGTTTCATTATCTTTCTTCCTCTTGTGTCGGTACGTGACACTCCGATCCCCTACCACTATGTGTCGGAACGTGACACTCCGATCCCCTATCACTATGTGTCGGAACGTGACACTCCGATCCCCTATATGTGTCGGAACGTGACACTCCGATCCCCTATATGTGTCGGTACGTGACACTCCGATCCCCTATATCTACGTGTCGGTTCATGACACCCGTCCCACTAATACTATGTGTCGGAACGTGACACCGATCCACTAATACTATGTGTCGGAACGTGACACTCCGATCCACTAATACTATGTGTCGGAACGTGACACTCCGATCCACTAGCCTCATTCTATCCATTCATCAAGCCTTCTCTATACCAAGGCATCATCAATCCCATCACTTTAATTCATCAAGCCTTCTTTTATACCAAGGCATCATCATTGATAACATAGATTAAAGTTTCTTTCAAGATTTGGGATTATAGTTTTCGTCGTGCTTGTCTTATCAAAATAACATAATCATATTCATACAAGCATACAATAAGCATATAGACAGGTTTACAATACCATCAACACATATTATTCACTATTAAGAGTTCACTACGAATATCGTAATATAAAACCATAACCTACCTCCACCGAAGAATTGGAATCCACAAGAAATTCCCAAGCTTGCTATTCTCCTCAACCAATTCGATCGATCTGCTCTCTCTCTCTCTTTCTGTTCTTTCTCTTTTGTTTTATTCAAACCCTCTTTCCTTTACCCTAATAATCATATAATTAAGTGTGAAAAAGGACAATAAAACCCACTAATTCACTTAAGGTTACCCCTTTTAACCCTAAGTAATTAGACTTATTAATGTTAACCTCAATCTTTATAATTAAGGAAAGAATAGTCAAAAACGACCCTTAAAACGTGTGGAGAAATCCTAAACTGCCTGGGATTGCGTGACCTGTGACGGGCCGTCGTGCCTGCGACGGTCGTCACGGTGGCCGTCGCACCTCCCCAGGTTCCAGGTGGCTGTGACGGCCCGTCACACCTGTGACGGTCCGTCCTGCACCTCCGTCCTGACGGTCAGAAACTCGTTTCTTGCACCAAATTCTCAAAAGTTGAAGTGTTTTGCTACGGGGGCTCACGACGGTCCGTCGTGGATGTGACGGCACGTCCTGCAGGTCCGTCACAATTTACAGAGAGTCGATTTTCAGTACCCAATTTCAGAATTCTAAGTGTCATGGGACGAAACATCCATGACGGGCCGTCGTGACTACGACGGTCCGTCACTACTTCCGTCGTCCCAGCCAGTTTTTCCAGAATTTCAATCCGCTGCTTAAAACGACTAAACAGGTCGTTACAATTTTTTGATAGTTTTTTGCAAGCATAAGAAGTTCCCTGGCATATTGAATTCAAAACAATGAAATAATACTAAAATAACACAATAAAAAACATGATAATAAATAAAACATCAACACAGTTACAACAACATACCGTAACGAACAAAAAAACACCAAATAAAAAATGTAAATGTGAACTTAATTTACTGAATATGTATCAATGTGATAAATAAAAAATACACATGGTTACTAATATGTGGTAAGTTGACATAACTATCACACACGCACAAAAAAAAAAAACAGAATACAAAATACATTAGATATATTAAATATAATATACAATTTCAAGTCTATAGATATAAAAATACAATATACCTAGGAAATATAAAAATATATACTGACTAAAACAGTATCAAAATTCAATATATACTTCCAAATTTATGAATACAAAAAACATTAAAACTATGAAATACAAAAATAAATACTAACTGTGCTACATTGACATAGCTATCACACATACAAAAAAAAAACAGAATACAAAATGAATTAGACATATGGAATACAATTTCAAATCTATGGATTCAAAATACAATAAAACTATGAAATACAAAAATACATACTGACTAAAACAACAAGAAAATTCAATATACACTTCCAAATCTATGAATACAAAAAACATCAAAACTATGAAATACAAAAAGAAATAATAACTACAACAGAATGAAAATTTCATATACACCTACAAATCTATTCGATAATAGTAAATACACAATCAAACTCATAAAATGTGTTACATTGACATAATTTACACACACAAAAAAAATAAAAAACACAAAATACAATAAATATATGAAATACAAAAATACATGCTAACTATAACGGTGAATATAAAAAATATTAAAACTATGAAAATACAAAAATAAAAATAATAACTATAACAGAATGAAAATTCCATATACACTTACAGATCTATTCGATAATAGTAAATACACAATCAAAACTCATAAAATGTGTTACATTGACATAACTAATACACACAAAAAAACAGAACACAAAATACAATAAATATATGAAATACAAAAATAAATACTAACTATCACATAATAGAAATTCCATATACACTTCCAAACGCATTGTAACATGTATTTTTTTGAATCTTAAAAATTACTAAACAAATTAAACTAAACATGCAAGACACAGAACATGCAAAAAAAATACATCTTCTCCAACAAATTGGTCTTCTTCAACTTCATGGTTATGAATTTGTGTGGGATTTTGCACATCGACAGATTCAGACATTTTTCTCCGTCGTATATCCTTCTTAGATTTAGAAGCGGAACCTACATTGTTGTTCAATTCTTGAGTGAAAAAAAATTAAATGATGAAAAATTGGAAGAACTTTGATTATTTTGTCAATACCTCTAGTAACTCTCTGAAAGTCCATTGAAGAGAGAATTATGTATTCTCAAACCCTAAAAAATGTTTTAAGAACAACAACAAAACAAAAAAAATTAAAAAAATAATACTAAAATCAGTAAGTAAAAAATAAGGAATATGAAAAACATAATACCCAAATCAATATTAATATATTAAATCAGAAATCTGTCGAATTGATTTGGAAGAATGTTAGAGAGAGAAATTGAAAAGAAGCGTACGAAAAGAGAAAGAAGAAATCTGGGATTTGATTAGGAAGAAAGTTAGAGAGAGAAATTGATAAGCGTAAGAAAAGAGAGAGAAAAATAAAAATGACATTAATATCTATCCAATTACATAAATATAAAAAAATGTGTAATCTATGAGAGAGAAAAAAGGGTGTAAATAATGAGAGAGAAAATATTAATAATATCAGAATAATTATTTATTTTTAAAATAATGACATTTTTGACATGTTTACTAATATTATTTAAGTATGGATATTATCACTAAATAAGTTGATTTTTTGACTAGTTAGCTAAATTATCCATTTGATTCAATAAACTGTTGGCATCAATGCAAAATGAGCATCATAATATATATAATAAATTGAAAAAAGTTGATCAACAACCTGCGATCACATTAAAAATATACTACAAATGCTTCAGTCTTTCATAAGATTGATTATTGTGATTAAAAGAAGCTAAAAACAAAACTATAATAAAATCATTCAGTATAGACTCTAAACCTCCTCTAGGGTTGGCAATGACTTTTCTATCATTTTATTCACACTGTTTTGTGCCTTGCAATTCACTCGCACTAAGTAACGTCAATAGATTTACATTATATTGCATAGTTTTTGAATGGGGCATGTACGACATTGCAATTTAATTTTGATAATTCTAGAGAAACGTAATCATGAGCCACGTTTTACCTGTAAAATGTGCCTCAACATTACTACTGACAATATTTTTGTCTTTTTGGAGTAACGAGTTATAAATCTTTATTGACAAACTTTTGTCTTTTTGTGATTAAACTTTTTTGAATAAAATATTATATAAAACGTTATTAAGAAGTACGTTTATACTACTTTATTGTACATAGGTCTGATTATATTTGTTTCAATTAATGAACATTACAGTACAATCAATTAATTAGGGAAAACTCCAAAAATAACTTATTAAGGTTTAGTAGTTCATTATATCTCAATTTGCTTCCATTAATAGCTGAAACTTGTTAATATAAAGCATAGCGACTAATTAACTTAAATCTAACTCATAATTTGCAACAATTAAACTTGAAAAAAGTCATAAAATATTCCATACATCCTGATTGCTGTTCGTTTAATTTCTCAATCTTCAAAAACTTGTACTTATAAAGCATAAACTCTTTGTTGTATTCGTCGATAGCAAGATGAGCTAGATCCACTCCTTGTCTTACTCTTTCAGTGTATTTAAGTTAAATGGCAATGTAGAAGCCACCTAAGAATCACCGGGAAAAGTATCAAGGTCCATACCATTGGTTGAGTTCAATTGATTATAGTAACATTCCCAAATGTAAGTTTTGGGTTTGGGTCGCCCATGTGGATCAACCCGACCCGAACAAACCCAAGAATTTTTTTCTGAATAAAAAAATAATAATAAAAAGATAGGAGAAAAAGATAAGTATTAATTTTAAAAAGGGGTTTATGTAACTGTTCCAACGTTAATAATCACATCTTTTTAAATTAATTATTTTTTCTTTTCTTTTTACTTAAACGCTTCAGAAAGAAAATCCAAGAAGAACAACAAAAACCTCTAAAGTTTAGATTAAAAACACAATAAAAACATTTAGTTTGTGAAAACTATCTTTGTTTCCTAGTGATTCAAAGAAGGATTTGGAGCAAATTATTCAGTTCGTGAATTTTCATTCCGCTGCAACAATCAAAGGTACAGAAATCTTGTTCTAAACTATGTTTAAATTATTTCATTGGTATTAGAGCCACGATTAAATGCTCCAAGATATTGTAGTTGAAATTATGTACTGATTATGTGTTATAAAATATACATACATATATCTTGTGTCAAGAATATTTATATGAAGATCAGTATATAGTTTTGTTAAAACTATGGTGACGTTTAATTCATAAGTTAAAAGAAAAATTGAATGTTATTGTAAATCTAAGAACATATCTTCAATTCTTCAACTTGGTACTCTGACGATGAGATGTCTTTTATATTTTGTCGGGGAAACAATCAAATATGCTCAATTTATTTTTTGTTTAGTATAGAGAATATTTTTTTTGTCTGTTATAAATGAAGCGTGAAGTTTTTTTTTTGATCTGTTTGTTTTCTTTTTGAAGTTTTTAAATCTAAATAAAAATGTTGAAAAATAGAAAGAGTTTGAGTTGGATAAGGACTTGAAAAAGTAATTGTTTCTTAAAAAAAATAAAATAATAATAAAGAGTTTAAGGGACAATAATACTCTTTTTTATTGAAAATTGAGAAGAAAAGGAAAAATAAATGGTCCCACACACTTTCTTCTTTTCTTTTCTTTTGGAACGTGTAAGTTTCTTTTTTCTTTTTGATTTTTTGTCTTTTTCGGCAAAGATCAAGAAGTATGAGGGATGGTCACCTATTCAAATAAATAAATAAATAAATAAATAAAAGCAAAAAGTGGATTTCTTTTGTCCTTTTCTATTAAGAATTAAAAAGAAAAAGAAAATAAGATGATCAAATTTTGTTTAGTAAAATATTTATACTATTTTCTTTGGAATAATAAAGTATTATTATTTTATGAATAAAAACACAATAGTTTTGTAGTATTTTTTTTAAAAATAAAGTATCCATTTTAGTATTTAATTTAACAAAGGTTTTCTCAAGTGGTCAAATAAGATTGTGGTTCAATTTTTTTTTAAGGCATGAGTAATCTTCTTTATTTAATAGAGAAGAATGATCACTTTACTAGATTATAATTTTAAATTAGTTTAATCCTTACATTCCTTGAACATTTCCTTGTCTTTTACAAAAAAATTGCGACATATGTTGTCACATTAAATGGTATTAATTATATTTTTCGTTTTGTTCCCATTTCAGATATGACTGAACGGGAACATGCTCAAACTACTCCAAGTGGGAGTTTTCAAAGTCGAGCAAAGGGACAAGATAGAAGAGTAAGCCGCCGTAAGACATGTTTTTGAGGGCGTGAAATCATACAGATTGGTGTCACAAGGGCGACACAAAATCTGTCAAGGAACCTAAGGGCCATTCAAAGAGAAAAAGAGATAAAACTTAAAGAATTTGAGTCATTGAAGATGTCCCCTAATGTGTCAGCACGTGATTTTATTCACATTTTTTAAATTAAATGGGCTGAACTAGCTATTTATAAGGAGATTTCAGATTGGAGAGCCTTAGTTTATTTAATAGGCGCTCTCTGTGAACCTTGAGGTAGTAGATTGACTGATGTATATCATGACATATGGCCCAATCAACCTTTTAGGGTTTATATTAGTTGTCTTGAAGATTTCTGGGAGGATTTCAGTCTTTGAATTACTTGTAATATTTAGTTGCTTATTGTTTTTTTAAGATATGAATTATGTAGTTTGTACTAATCTCAAATTATGTTATAAACTTAAAATTCCTTGTTATCAAAGTCTATAATATATAATTAATACACATTAAGAAATTAGATTTGAATTTTGATTAAATATTTAATTTGTAGATGATGATTGGATGTATACATATTTTTTCGATTTTACATTAAATATGAAATTCTTTATGAGAAATAATTTGCTTGAATGTGGATGTCACATGCATAATTGAATAAAATTCTTGCCTAATTATATGTCAATAACAGAAACATCAAAAAGTATCATTGCTGACTTAAACAAAGGTGAAAAATTTAATGGTGATAATTACGACATATGAAGTCGTAAGATGTGGTATGTACTGGAAGAGCAAAATGTTTGAAAAAGTATAAACCATGTTTTGAATGAACCAGAAGAGGGTAATGCTGCACAACACACGAGGGATCTTAAATCTTACAAAGCTTGGAAGAAGGCTAACTCTACTGCACATGGAATAATAGTTAGTTTTGTAGTTGATGACCTCATACATGAATGTGAGGAATTTCCTACTGCTCATGCTATGTGCGTACATCTGCGAGAAACGTATGGGGGTACGTCTGTTACCCGTCTCCAACAGTTGACTATCAAATTTGACACTTTCAAAAAGCGTCATGATCAAAATATCAAAACACCTTAGGGTGATGTCAAACATGGTAGCTCAACTCAAGAGTGTTGGCCATGTTCTTTCAGATGAGCAAAAAGTTCAAGCAGTAATTCAGTCTCTACCCAATAATTGAGAACATTTGAAGGTTAACTTGACCCATAATGATAGCATCAAAACCTTTTCCGATGTTGCACGTCATGTTGAACTTGAAAATGAGCGTCTTGGTTCTGCTAAGGCTGCTTCTAATGCATTTATGGCAAGGTCAAGTAGTACAAAATCTTCAGGTTTTAAGCGCAAGAAAATCTGGAAAAGAAATGGGAAACACAAAGAGACTGGAGAAGGGCCCTCTAAAAAAAAGAATAAACCAAATTCCAAGAAAGGTAAACGTTTTTTTAAGAAGAGAGACAAGAGCAAAATGAAGTGCTACAATTGCCAAATGTTGGGGTATTTCACTCGTGAATGCACTGAGCCTAAAAAGGTAGTATTTCTAAATAACGCATCTCTAAGTGCTGCATATGTTTCTAGCACTTCTTTACTAACTGAATCTTATCCTATGTGGATTGTATACGTAAGATCCAACGACCACGTAAGTCGAGATAGAGAGACATTTGTGGAGTTTCGTCGAGTTTCATCTAAATCAAGATGGATATACATAGAAAACAATGCTAGGCTTGAAGTCAAAGGTGTAGGCACTTGCAAAGTGGACTTGCGTGATTGTCACACCCAGATCCTAGACCCAGATGCGACCGGTGTCGTTAATCTCTTAGAGGTCGCACAAGCCTCTTCTTAGCGGTCATCATAATCATACAATTAAATTTTGCGGAAAATTTTAAACTTTAAATATACTAATGAAGTATACTTAGACTTCATATTTAAGATTTATAAAAACATACGATATTCTAAAACTGTCTCACATATATAGAAACCATCTAAGATTGCAAATCTGAACTTAGCCAATAATAGTCAATATGCCATGTTGGCCTTAATAAAAAAGAATACAAAGAACATAAATGGAAATCTAAAAACTACTAAGTCTTCATAACGCTGGAATATAGATGATAACGTCCCGAACGTGAGGACCTACCAAGACTTGGAGAGAGAGTTCCAAGCTTCTTCAAATCGACCTCCTTAAACTTCAATGGTCGGAACCTACAGTTGTAGTAATGTAAAGTAATGGGATTAGTACTCCATATGTACTAAGTATGGGTATATGTACATAGCACATAAAGACATGCATGAAAAATAATCATTTATTGTTTCATTAGAAAACATGCTAAGTCATATAAAAATCTTCAATGCACATACCATATAACATATACAAGTTAAGGATTTCATTAACATCAAACATGATCATAATTAAAGACATATTATCATAGTCATGTTAACTTTTCATATTCAATCAATCACATAACTCCACATACAAAACACTTACCAATGATCTCATCCCCAACCTACAAGTGCAATGGTCATGTGAAGCCCTATAACCCCACATAACCAAGTAGATAAGATAGAAAACCATAAGTAAAACTTTGCTTCATATAACTTGTAACATAATTAGTCATCACTTCATATAGCAATATAACCAAATAACATATTCATCATAATAGCCAACATTCATATAAAAGTAACATCATAATCATAAACATCATACCTTTCACGTTATCATATTACATAAGAGCAATCTCATAGGACTTCCCTTAGAGTCAACTTGTGCAATGTCTAGGTAGCGTCCCATACCACTACCTATACTAAGAAAACGCCTCAGTCACCCTAGTCAACGTTCATTTACTTGTCTTTCGTTTTACAAGAGGGAAAATATGCATTAACCGACATAGACCATGCGAGATAAATATGGAATCCAGTGTCCTTCCCACACCGAAAAGAGGTGGTCTACCGGAAAGTAGAACATGCATGACATAGCTTTCTAGGTGGATCCACTAGCTCATATCCTATGGTGGTAACATTGTTCAAGAACTAGGAGATGTATTAGATACCCATAGGTACACATTACATGGCAGCCTCAATCTCATGAGAATCATTGTGAACCTACCTTCCCGCTAAGGAAAGGACACTTTCCATATCTAGTTCATCGGTGCTTAGCTTAAGTCCCTTTTTTGAAATAACCTTTATTTGTTTTTCATTACAAACTTATGATAGATTATAGGATATTATATCCTCGTATAACATGATCATGAGCTCTTTTAGATTAGATGAGAATTGTCCTTTCATCGTAACCTTTCTTATGTGAGATTAACATGGCATAATCACCTCGTATAAAGCATACAAGGGATATCATAAACTTGGGTATTCAAATTCTTATTATGATCTCACAATTTACATGTTCATAGCCAGCATATTCACATAGCAACATCATACATACTTTTCATAACATGACATCATAGTTTATAGGCTAACATAAATGTTTACAACTAATCAGACTTACAAGACTTACCTCTTGCTTCCATGAATCTTGTTCATTACGCAATATTCATAATCATACATAGTGAAATACTCAATGACTACTCAATGACATAATCAAGATCAACTCATAAAATCATGTACAAGATCAATAAATAGCATAGGAGAAGGTAAACGAGTCATTAAAGGGTTCATTCAAACCTTAAATTCTAACCCTAACGTTCTCATGTTATCAAACACTACAAACAACCCATTCGAAACCATCACATAGAGAAGGATCATGTATCACACGACATTCAAAAATCATCAATCAATTTCTCAACAATTCGTGCGAAATAGAATATAGAAAATATTTATTTTTCATTGAAAATCATAAATATAGGGTTAGAAAGAAAATCCGTTTTGTAGAATAAAAACCCTAGTATTTGAAGTTCTTGAAAACTTATCTTGGAAGGACCTCTTGGGTAAAGAAATCCCAAGAGTGAAAAACTCATCCCTTATAGATGAAGAATCCACGAAATCTGATTGGAAACTTCGAAACCTTCGTCTTCTTCCTTAAGCTTTTCTCGTTCTTCAATGGAGTTTGGAAAAGAGAGTGTTTCTTGAGAGAGAATGAAATTTCGTTTTGATCTGGTTTGGGACATTTAAAAGTAGTCTAAAATTTACCTAATATCAATATATAGTCGTCCCATGAATTACTCTAAAGACTCTATCCACTAAAATTACCCAATATGCCCCTCCTAAATCGACTAAGAATAGAAGAGCGTTTGACTAAGGGTCTCGGGTTTGACCAGGAATTAAATTAATTAATTAATTTCAGTTGCTAATTTAATTATTAAGTGACCTAGGGTAATTACTAAAGTACCCTTAAGTCATTAGGATCATAACCAACCCCTTTGGACCATCCTAGGTTAGGTACTAGGATGTTTCTTTAGTTAGTTACTCGGCTAGTGTCACCCAGTTAAGTCTTAGGTTATCGGGTGCACTTAGTTAGTTCATTTTAGTTAATCCTATGTTAGTTAGCTAGTTAGCTAAGTTATTTAGATCCTAGGACTAGTTAGGAAGCTTGGCCCCACGTGGATGGACCCGACACATGCCTTCCCATCAACCTCCCTAACCGAATCGATTGGGCTTGGTCTCCGGCCGTCGGTAGCACATGTGTTGCCGTGCACTTTCCTAACCGTGCACTTTTGGAAAGTTCACTTCTTGTTGTCCCAAGGATCCTCACTATGTCCTTGGGCACGTCTTAATCTACATGATCATTTTAAATGGTTATGTGCTATAGTATCTAGGCTTGACACTTGGATGCCTCGTACCTAATGTGTTTACTGATTGATTACGAATTATAGACTAAGGTCTTCATTGCAGGTACAATTCCTAAACAAGCTTGGATTGGGGCATTTGCACATCAAGTTGTATTCTAAATTTTGTTAATACTTAGAAATTAGCTAACACCCTTAAACCAATATTCTCTAACATGCCCGATATTACCCAATATTGAGCATTGGGATGCCTATGTATCCCAATACCTATTCTTAAAACCTAATAGACTCTTCACTGGATAAATATATTTTTGAGAATGTTACATCACAAATTTCGGAGTGTTACAGTGATGGCCGTTCCTTGATGTTGCATGACGTCATATATACTCCAGAGAGTCGACGAAACTTAGTATATGTGTATTTTCTTTTAGACGTTGGTTTTGATTTGTTTTTTTAGTCGTTATGGTGTTAGAATAACTTTAGATAATTTTTATATGGTTTCGGACTTCGTTATGACCGTTTTATCGTATTAGATTGTAGTCCTTCAACTTATGGTTGTGTAATGACATGTTATTCAAGTAATAATGATGTTGATGTTATTACATGTCATGCTAGATTAGGTTACATAGGGCAAGATCGATTGGATATGTTGGCAAAAGAAGGCATTTATGTTCTTTCACCAAAATTAAATGCCAACTAATGAAAATTGTCTTGCTCAAAAGATTACACGTAAACCATTTCAAAAGGCTAAGAGAACTGAGTTGCCACTTCAATTAATTCATTCTGATATTTGTGGTCCAATGAATGTAATGGCAAGGTCTGCTGCTACATATTTCATTACATTTATAATGATTTCACGCGCTTTGGTTATGTCTATTTGATTTCTCATAAATTTGAAGCACTTGAGTGCTTTAAAAGATATCCCAATGAAGTTGAAAATCAATTAGATAAAATCATAAAAGATTTAAGAACTGATCAAGGACGTGAATATTTGTCAAAATAATTTGAAGAATTATGTACTGAAAAAGGTATTATAAGACATCTAACTACTCATTATACACCTCAACAAAATGGTGTAGCTGAAAGAAGGAATAGAAAATTATAAGATATGACAAGATCAATGATGGCGCAGACAAATTTGTCTATCTCTTTCTGGGGAGATGCTTTATTGGTTGTGGCTTACATATTGAACAAAGTGCCTTCTAAGTTACTGTCTTCCACTCCTTATGAACTTTGGACTGGTCATAAAACAAACATGAGTGATCTACGATCGTGGGGTTGTGCGGCATATATTAAAAATTGTTTCAATGAGTTTGGTAAACTATGTCCAAAAGGAAAGAAATGTATCATTATAAGGTACTCTGAATGCTTTAAAGGATATGTGTTCATTGATGAACTGGAGAATAGAAGTATTACTAAAATTGTATCACGAGATGTCAAATTTTTGAAAATGAGTTTTCCAAAAAAGGTGAAATAGGTGAAGTTGAGCCTCTGTACGAAATATTAAATTCAGAAGATCAGGTAATGTTGTCAGATCTACTTGATTTCTGGTCCAAGTGAGAGTTCTGAATCTCAAAATCCTATAGAGAAATACGAACTTCAATTACGTAAAAGTACAAGAAAAGGTGTACCTAAACGATCTTATGAGATTGAGATTATGTTTCCTGGTATCTCCCACAGAATTGGATGAACCTAATTCTGTAATTGAGGCCTTATCAAGACCTGAAAGGGAAGAATGGTTAAAAGCGATGAAAGAAGAATTGAAGTCTATGAAAACCAACAAAGTCTGGATCTAATTGAACTTCCTAAGGAACGTAAAGCTATTGAGAATAAATAGATTCTTAAAGTTAAACATAAATCAGATGGGTCAATAGAAAGACATAAAGCACGATTAGTTGCAAAAGTTTTTACTCAAGAAGACTATGATGAAACTTTTTCACCTGTTGTGAAATTTATATCTATACAATTACTTTTAGCTATTGTTGAACGTTTATATCTAGAATTACACCAAATGAATGTGAATACCACTTTTCTAAATGGAGAAGTAAATGAAGAAATCTACATGGAACATCAGTTGGTTTCGTTGTTAAAGGTCAAGAAAAGAAAGTTTGTAAATTGAAAAGATCAATTTATGGCCTAAATCAATCTTCAAGGCAGTAGTATCTGAGATTTCATAAGTATATGATGTCATTTGATTTCACCATGATCGCTGAAGGCCATTGCATCTATGTGGAAAAGTTCAATAGAAAATTTGTAATTCTTTCTCTTATGTAGATGATATTTTATTAGTTGGAAATAATTTGGAGTATGTAAAAACTGTTAAGTCTTTGCTTTCAAAATCATTTGATATGAAAGATATGGGTGAAACAGACTATATATTGGGTGTTAAGATCCAAAGAGATCATTTCAAGAAATTTGTAAGTTCATCTCAAGAAACTTATATAAAGAAAATATTGGATCGTATTCGAATGAATAGATGCAAATCCATGGATACTCCTGTAGAAATGGGTGAAACTTTAAACCTTGAAATGTGTCCAAAGAATGAAAAAGAAAAGGAAGACATGTCTCGAGTTCCTTATTCTAGTGCTGTCGGGAGTTTGATGTATTTTATGATGTGTACTCGCCCAGACATTTGTTATGCCGTAAGTCTAGTTAGCAGGTATCAGTCCAATCCTGGAAGAGATCATTGGAAAGTAGTAAAAAGAATATTAAGATACCTGAAAGGAACTGCAGATCATACACTATGTTATAATAGATCCAATTTACTCTAAGAGGTTATACCCATGCTGATTGGGCTGGTGACCGGGATGATAGAAAATAAACATCCCATTATGCTTTCTTACTGAATGGTGGTGCAATTTCATGGAAAAGTAAGAATCAAACTTGCACAGCTCTTTCAGTAATGGAATATGAATTTGTGGCTTGTGCCTCTGTAGTACAAGAAGTTGTTTGGTTAAAGAGATTCTTTGAGCATTTGAGTACTGCAAAGAATACTAAGGGTCCCATGATTCTATATTGTGATAGTCAAGCGGCTATCGCATACACAAAGGATCCTAAGTATCATAGCAAAATCAATCACATCGACATCAAGTATAACTTTGTGAGAGACGTAGTGGAAAATAGATAAATAACTTTGAAGTACATTCCTACACGTGAACTGATAGCTGATCCTTTAACGAAGGCCATCTCTAGAGACTTGTTTGAAAAAGCATGTTAAGGATCTAGGTTTACATAAAGTATGATGATATTTCAGTATTGTCAAATGAATTGATTGTTATAATATTCTCTTCTATATATTAAACAATTAAATTTATGTTCAAATGCAGTATGCATGTGATATTTTTTTTGAAATAAAATGTGTGGAACAAGTAGCAGGATTGACTCTCTCACACGAGCAATCACCTCTTATATTGAGGAACGTGAATAGATGAGTTTCACCATCATATTAAGACTTGTTTTAAGATCCAGACAAATGTTTCTCTAAGAAAATGAGTTAAAAGATTACAAGAAAAGAGAAACTTGGGTTAAACATCTTGAGGTGTTTAGACCGAGATATGTACGATGTTGGATAATTCGAATGATGATACACATACACCACTATAAGGTGAAAACATAGTAGCACGTGTTTCATACCATGTGTTTCTTGCGATCAACGGGTCAATGAAAGAATATTCCATGCTTCTTCATTGTGTGAGACCCAGAAAAGTCAAAATGATTTTCAATGAAATACCCTTTGACCTTTTGTTGTTTCTTGAAGTTTCAATTGATGTTGCTACTTTAACATATTACTAATAGCCATGAATGATTCAGCAATGCACTGTATGTCTAGGAAAGTAGTTGAATAGGAGCACATAGATTCAAGTAGAAAGGAAAGACATTAAATAAATAATAAACTTATATACACAAGCCGGCTATTGCACTAACCATATTGGCATTGAGTTTATTTGTATGTATAAAGTTAAACATGAACTTGAGTTAACCTCTTTAGGAGGATGAGGGATCGAATAAGCAACTATTGAAGTAGTGAATGAAGTCTGGGGTATTGTGAGTAGTGATTTTTTAAAGAATAATGAATTCCTTCCACTGATTGAATTCCTATGTAGGGCTTGTAGAACCTTAAAGGTAAGCTCGTGATGCTCACAAGTCGCACGAACTATTTGTCGTATAAATTGTGTGTATAGTTGATATTATGTTGGCTTGGGTCTTGTCCACCATGTGCGAAGTTGGAGATGTAAGTTTTGGGTTTGGATCGCTCATGTGGATCGACCCGATCCGAACAAACCCAAGAATTTCTTTCTGAATAAAAAAATAATAATAAAAAGAAAAGAGAAAAATATAAGTATTAATTTTAAAAAGGGTTGGGAACGATTGCTATGTAATTGTTCCAACGTTAATAATCACACCTTTATAAATTAATTATTTTTTTCTTTTCTTTTTACTTGAACGCTTCAGAAAGAAAATCCAAGAAGAACAACAGAAACCTCTAAAGTTTAGATTAAAACACACAATAAAACATTTAGTTTGTGAAAACTATCATTGTTTCCTAGTGATTCAAAGAAGGATTTGGAGCAAATTAATTCAGTTCGTGAATTTTCATTTCGCTGCAACAATCAAAGGTACATAAATCTTGTACCAAACTTTTTTTAAATTATTTCACCAATTTTGTCTAAATTGAGATCGATGTTTCGGAGATGCACCGACTGGAAGATCTAGTCGGAGTCACGAATGATACCGGGCCCCGTTTCCTCGCGCAGAGGTATCCATTTCCTTCTTTGATAAAATTGTAAAAGTCTTCTTCTTTATTCATCTTCTTCCTCGATCCTTCTGTGTATTCTCCATTTTTACTCTCTTCCGATGAGGCAATCGCTCGTAGTTGTTGTCTATTCTCCCCCATCTCAACATTTGCCATTGATCTGCCAAATCCTCTAGATCTGGAAAATTAGGTTAATATTTAAGTTTTATATCAGACTTTTTTTTTAATTTACATTTAAAAATTCTAAAAAATTAAAGTAATTATCCAACTAAATAGATTCCTATTACTCTTCTACTTCTTATTTAAAAACTTTTAAATTAAAATTATATCTTTTAAAAATAACACTAATTGAATTTCTTATTTGGTTTTAATAATAATATTAAAAATATTCACCTAAATTAGGGTTTTAATTTTTATTTTGAAAGATGAAGTAATTATCTAACTGAAACAAGAGTTTTAAGACTTTTCATCTTATTCCTACTTCTGAACAAATTAAAAAACTTTGTAATTATAATTGTTTAAATTTAAATTATTTCTTTTAAAAATACAATAGCAAAACAATCTATTTAGTTTACGTTTACGTGAATTTTTATTTTATTTAAATTAAATTTTATTCTGACAATTAAAATTTTAAAACTGAATGCCAAACAAATTAAATAAATAGCTTTTTAGTCAAACATAAAAAGTAAGAGGAGACCTACTTCTAATTTTTGTTTTAAGTCATTTTGTACCTCGTCAAACACTACACAATTATTCTAAGTCATTTTTTATATCTCTTAAATTATTTTTTATACTTGTCAAACATTTTCAGAAATTAAAAATTAACTTAAAAGTAAGTTCGACCAACTATTAAGTGACATGTACTAAGAAGCATGAAGTCAACAGAAAAGTAAATTACCAAAGTTTTAAATAAGAAATATGAAGTTTAAAAACAAAACTTAAACATTTTCCCCTCACTTTTACGTGTGGCTAAAATTAGGAGTTGGTATATGTACAAAAAAATTTTATTTCAAAAGATTATTTTATTAAATATATTTACAAAGCCAAATAATTAAATTATTTTGAAATTATTATAATTAGAGAGATGACAATTAATTTTTTTTTAAAAAGCAAATTTTTTTGACCTTCTTGCAACATGTTCATCCACTTGTCACTTTGCATGGAAGGAGTTGGACAAGTGGCATTGCCACTTGTCAACCAGCCTACAACTTCATCTGTCTATAAATAGGCATAAACATTGTGAATTGGAAGTAGCAAGAAATACTCCCTCGAGCTTCTCTCTCATTACATCTTTTTATTTTTAAAGTTAATTATTTTTTTAGCTTTGGTATTTTAATTCCCTTAATAACCTGCTGATGATAATTACTTTGCTAAATTTTGCTATCTCTATTTATTTAAGATAGGGAAGTGATTGTTTAATCATTGGGAAATATTTCACACCGTTGAAATATTTTTTTAGGACAATGCAGCACGACTCAAGTGTTTTTCAATTTTATGCTCTATTATTTATATATTATCGTGACAATTTTCATCTTATTTTCAGGACCACTTTTTGATAAATATTAAAGTTATTTATTATTATTATTAAGAAATTTTCTAACATTTTCCCAACAATCTAAGAAATAATAATTTTATGGGCAATGAGTTTTATATATGGCTTATTTATGCTTAATATTTCTGATAATTTCATTGGTTATATGATTGAGCCTATTTCATCATGGCATGCCAAATTGCGACATGTTAATGTGTCATACATTAAAAATATGCTATCTCGAAATTTAATACATGATGTAAATTTGATGATTACATTAAGTTGTATTTGCTTTCGCATGTTTCTTTATAACAAGTTACATTATAACATGTTAATGTCTCATATATTAAGAACCTGCAGTCTCTTGGTTTAATACCTGATTGAAAGTTTAATTTTGATAAATGTGAAATATGTGTCGAAGCTAAAATTACTAAAAGTCATGTTTTTCAGTAAGTAGAAAACTGAATTATTGTTTTTGATCCACACTGATTTGGATGATTTGAAACATACTATGACTAGAGATGATAAAAGATATTATGTGATTCTATTGATGATTTTTTCATATTTACTGAGTTGTACTTGCTAATAAACAAAAATGATATATTTGATGCTTTTATTGCTTCAAGTCTGAAATTTAAAATTAATTTGGTAAGAATTTGATCTGATAGAGGTGGAGAATTTGTACTTTTTAAATGCTTTATATGAAAAAGGAAGGAATTATTCATGAGTAACCCACCTTATTCACCTGAGTCTAATGGAATTATTGAAAGGAAAAATAGAACTTTGAAAGAAATGATGAGTTCCTTGTTAATTAGTTCTAATGCTTATGATATTGGTATGAAGCAATTTTATCTGCATGTTACTTACAAAAAGAATTCCTCATGAAAGAACTGAAAGTTATGGTTTTATAATTTTTTTTTGAAATAAGTGAGAGATTGTAGGAAAACTTATTTAATTTTTATTTCAAAAGATTATTTTATTAAGTGTATTTATAGAGCCGGTAATTAAATCATTTTGAAATTATTTGAAAAATTGGCAAATTGACAGTATAGCATATACCATTATTTTACACCTTCTTTTTCACATGTCTACTCCTTAACACTCGTCTGATGATAGATAGCATTTACATGAAATGAAATGGACAAGTGTCTAGGACACTTGTCTTGTAACCAAGTTACTCATCGGCCTATAAATAGGCATCTTGTTCTTATGAAATGGAGTGCAACAATAAAATATTTACTATTTAGCAAAATTATAGTCCTGAAAATAAGATAAAAAAATACTACGAAGATACATAAATATTAGTACAGAAAATATACTTGAGTCGTGTTGGGCACTGTCATAATAAACTATTTCAACGGTGTGAAATATTTTCCCAGAATTAAACAAACACTTTTCTATCTTAAATAAATAGAGATAGCAGGAATCAACAAATTAGTTATCATCACCAAGTAATTAGGGAAATGAAATAACAAAGTCAAAACTAATTAAATTAAGAAAACATGAAGAAACTAGGAAGAAAACGTTAGAAGCAGTAAGCACAAAATATTTTGTTGCTGCACTCCATCTCATAAGAGCAATATGTCTTTTATAGGACAATGAGTAACTTGATCACAAGAAGTGTCCTAGACACTTGTCTATTTCATTACATGTAAATGCTATCATCAGACAAGTGTGAAGGATTGGACATGTGGAAAAGAAGGTGTAAAATAATGGTAAATGTTGTATTGTCAATATCACATACTGTCCAAGTATAATAATTTCAAAATAATTTAATTGCTGACTTTGTAAATAGATAAATACTTGAGTCGTGTTGTGCACTGTCCTAAGAAACTATTTCAAATGTGTGACATGTTTCCCCAAGATTAAACAAGCACTTTCCTCTCTTAAATAAATAGAGGTAGTTAACAAATTAATTATCATCAGCAAATTATTAGGAGAAATTAAAATAACAAAGTCAAAATCAATTAACTTAAGAAAAAATGAAGAAACTAGGAAGATAACTTTAGAAGCAGTAAGCACAAAATGCTTTGTTGCTGTCATTCATTTCATAAGAGCAATACGCTTATTTATAGGCCAATGAGTAACTTGATGACAAGACGAGTGTCCTAGACACTTGTCCATTTTATTTCTTGCAAAATGCTATCATCAGACAATTGTTAAGTAATGGACATCTGGAAAAGAAGATATAAAATATTGGTAAATGCTATACTGTCAATTTGTCAATTTTCCAAATAATTTCAAAAATGATTTAATTATTGGCTTTGTAAATACACTTAATAAAATTATCTTTTGAAATAAATATTTTTCTTACAATTCCCCGCTTATTTCAAAAGATTTATAAAAATATAATTGCTGGATTTTCTGATAAAATGCAAAAGGTTTGGTGTCATTCGGACTATGAAGCAAATTTAGATTGATAAAATTTAATTTACAGAATTACTGGCGAAATATAATATTTCTATGAACCAAATAATTCTAGTTGTAAATTAGTGACTTTAACAATCACATTTTGACAACAGTAATTTTGTCGTTCAACGCGGTTTTGCGCTTAAGGCCATGCGTGCCTGGTATTCATGAGAGCTTTAGAGACTAGGTCAAAGTCTCATAGGATCGACCATACTCGTACTCTCGTATAGGTGTATTCATCAAGCGTAAATTGCTTTAAATACACCTTCCTTAATTAAGAACTATGAATTCATTAAGAGTTAATAACTCAACCCTCTTTTTTAGTAGCAGTTTCAAACACTCTTAGTTAGAGCGCAAAGCCAATATCGACTTGTTATTACCCATACGAACCTATCCAGTCACAAAGGTTGGGTTCCCATCTCTATTGGCTAACAATAGGCCTTAAACCAGTTTTATTGAGGTCTGAAGAATTAATTTTCTTTTCACGGGTGTTTTCACTTCACATAATCAATTGCAATTATTCCATCTTTCAGCAGCTGCATAACGACATCATGCCTCAATTCATGTGTTCGATCTTAAAACGGTAAGATTCATTCTTCGCAATATCGATTGCGGCTTCACAATCTCAGTGTATAAACACATGAGACAATTCATTCTTATCAAATGGATCAACAAATGATCCTTATCAAAGGGATCAACAGTTCATCCTTCACCAAATGGATCAATAATTCATCCTTAATAGAAGGAATCAACAATTCACCATTCATCAAAGGAATCACTAATTTGTCCTTCATCGAAGGGATCAATCATTCGTCCTTCACCGAAGGGATTAATATTTGTCCTTCATATCAAAGGGATTGGCTGGCAAGTCATCCTTTATTAAAGGGATATTCGCCAAAATATTTCTTAGTCATTCAGCCTCAAAATCAGTTAGCTCCAAACTCCATAATCGATCTAGGAATGATCGTATATTTAGCTGATTTTCAGGGTATTACACCACCACCTAAGGTGATCAAATATCCACTAGTGAATTTCGTCTCATCTGAATCAGAGATCCAGACTGCATCACATACCCTTCTAAAGTAAAAGGAAATCTACTGTACACGATGTCATATTTCATGGTTCCTCTCAAATATTTCATCAGTCTATTCATCGCAAACCAATGCTTATTATTGGAATTATGAGTATAGAAACTCAATCTACAAACAACATAGGAAATATCAAGCCTAATAAAATTTATCAAATACAATAGACTTCCAATAATTTTAGCATATTTAGACTGCGCATATGGGTCACCATAATTCTTTTTCAATATAGAGTTAACATCAAAAGGAGTGGCTACATGTGTCACCTCAAAAAATATAAAAAAAATCTTTCCACATAATGTTCTTGTGACAACAATATACCATCTTTACTCTTATTACCTTAACTCCCAAAATCATATTTACTCACTCATATCGTTCATCTCAAAATATATAGACAAAAATACTTTAGTACTAATCATAATATTTAAAATTATACCAAATATAAGCACGTCAGCAACATATAAGCATATTATCACATAATCATTGTCTACCATTTTGGTATAACACATTTATCCACTTCAAGAGAGAGAAATTGTCTTTCAATAAGACTTGATTCAATGTTTTATGTCACTGCTTAGGAGCTTGTTTTAGGCCATAAAGAGATTTAATTAACTTACAGACTTTATTTTCTTGTCCAGGATTAATACATCCTTCAGGTTGAACTATATAAATTTCTTCTTCTAAATCATCATTTAAGAAAACTGTCTTTACATCCATTAGATGAATAAAAAGCTTGTGAATTGATGCTAATTAAGGTAATTAAAATTTGAATAGAAGAAATTCTAGTTAGTGGTGAAAATGTATCAAAATAATCAATATTTTATTTTTGAGAAAATCTCTTTGCTACTAACCGAGGTTTATATTTATCTATAGATCCATCAGGATTAAGTTCTTTTTGAAAATTCTTATACAACCAATAGATTTTGCACCAGAAGGAAAGTCTTCAAAATTCATATTTTATTTTTCATAATTAAATCAATTTCAAGTTTTATTGTCTCTTTCTAAAATTTACTCAGAAGAAGATATATCTTCAAAATAATTTAATGGTTCATTATTAAATAAGAAAAGTTTGAAAATCATTTCCATAAGAAAAATATTGTTTTCTTGGCCTTTTGCTCCTCCACAGTTCCTGAATATCAGAGGAATTATCATTATTTCTGTAAACATGTGCATGAAAAGTTTTATCACACAGTGAAAAATATGTTCAAAAAATTCAACATTCTTTGTCTCAATAATAGTATTGCAATCAAGCACATCACTTTTTAACTCAAGAAATTTATATGCAGCACTATATTCAACATATCCAATAAGCATACAATCAACAATTTTAGAACCTATTCTTCTCTTTTTAGGTTTAGGCAAAAGAACTTTTGCAAGACACCCCCACACTTTTAAATATTTCAAGTTAGGTTTATAACCTTTCACAATTCATAAGGAGTTCTACCAGTTCTTTTATGAGGAATTCTATTTTGTAAGTGACATGCAGATAATATAGTCTCTCCCCATAAATTATCAGGACCATTAGAACTAATTAACATTGAATTCATCATTTATTTTAAAACTAGTAAATTTAGCCGCGCTATGCGCGGTATCTAAAAGTTTTCATTTTTATTTAATTTTTAAATTCAAATAGATTAGTTAATAAATTTTATCATTTAGCTTTGTAATCTCAACTCAATTCATGAATTAATTTTATCAAAAAATAAAAACCTGTACAGTCAAATACCTATACTTTTTTTGGTTGAATAATACATATTCTTTTATGTTAGTTATAAAATATAATTAAGAATTTATGACTTCATTATCCATTTTAATGAGTCCTCAAAATTAAATATAGTTAACTTTGATGTTTTGTTAAAAATTTAAAGTGAGATTTTTAGTCTTTTAAAAAAAATTTAAAATATCAAAAGAATTAAAATAGTAATAAATTCAAAAACAGACTTAGAAATATGAAAAATTATTCGTAATAGATAAGCTACCTATAATTTGAAGACTTGAAAAAGTACTTCAATATTTATATATTAAAATATAAAGTTCTCTATATATATTGATTCTTTGGAAGGAAATGGGTGATACATGATTTTAGTTCAGTAAAATAATTTTTAGTGATATAGAATTAACATAAAAATAATATATTATTGTTAAAATGCATGATAAAATAAGTAATAAATGAACAATTATAGATGAATGATAAAAGATTTTATGTTAAGATTAAAGAAAAAAACTTATATATCTACTAAAAACTCATAATTAAACTCTTGAATTTTTTCTAAATAAAGTAAACATAAAAAAAACTTTTCACAAATAATATGAATATTTATAATTATTAAAAATAAATAATATTTTCTTATAATTAAAGTGTAGGAGAAAAAGTTAAGTAAATTTTTAGAATCATTATAATGGAGGATGAATGGTTAATAATAAGTATATTTGAAATGATTATCTGTATTATTTTTTCCTTGAGAAATTTTCTTCTATAATTCTAAGATTTTTTTTTTTAAAAAAATTATTTCATCTCTAATTTTTAGCCTCCTTTTTTACACAAACAATTAACATCGTAATTAAAAGACTGAAGTTTGCTTGTCTTTAGTATTTTTACTAATTTATATATTTTTTAAAAAAACAGTAACAACAATTAGCATCAAATCTTAACATAATCAAGTTAGCTTGTCTTAAACTTTTTATTAATTTAAGCAAAATTTTTAGATGAATTCTCTTAATTAATTTATAGTATAGTTTTCATGATCCATATTTTATTTAAAATTTAAAAATAACATCATAATAATTTTGATTATCTCACACCGCTAAGCGTATCTACAAATACATTTTAATGTTTTCAAGAATTGTTTTTGTCTTACTTTTAGTAATGATCTTGGTCTTATAATTTCATGCAAAAAAACAAATCAATTATTCTCTTTTATATATCTTATTTTGTATCATTCTTATTAGAAGTAAAAATAATTATATAAAGAAGTCTTTGTCGATTTTAGATTTTGCATTATAAGATTAAAGTAGAGGACAATTAAGCTAAACATAAATATATTTGGTTAGAAATATTTTTTTGATGTGCTTTTAAGATATCATAAATTTAAATATTAAGTAATATGGGGTTACGAAGGTATAAAGCTAGAAGTAATATGTATTACTAATAAGTATTAATTAAGTAAGTATAGAGGTTTTGAAAGATGAAGAGGTGTGAGTTTATAATAAAAAATTAATTAAAAATAAATATATAAAAATAAGAGGAAAAAGGTAAAAAAAAATGTGACATAATTTTTTAATTAATAAAAATATGTTTAAGTAAAATCCTCCACCATTTTTATGATTTATTTTATTATATGACATATTTTCTTTTTACCTCATTTTAGAATTTCAAATTATTAAAAGTCTCCAATTATGCTTCTAATAATAAACATTATTTTTAGTAATTACTATTATTTTGAACAATATATACTTTTTCTCTTATTTTATATTATAGGAGAGATATCTATTAAGAGAAAAATTAATTAAAAATAAATTTAAAAAGGGACATAGAATTAAAAAGTTAATCAAAAGGAATTAGAAAGTTTTTTGAAATTATAAAAAAAAATGTAATCGTACGAATGTTTTAAAATAAAATTAAAAAATATTTAATTTTTTTTTATTAAATTCTCAAAATTGTGAAACATTTGGCCTATAAATAATTTCTATATATAAATAATATAAAAAATAATGCAACGTTAAAATCATGATTTTTACCATATCATTGTTATGTATTGTGAGATACGAAATTATAAGAGGAATCGATTTATTTGGTTCTTAGTTATATAATATTTGTATTTAATATTTAGTATTTTATTTACTTTATATTGAGATGTGATATAGTACTTTTTTTATTACTTATATTTATTATATATTTGTATAACATTTTTATAGCTAGTGAGGAGGAAGATATTGTTAGACGAAATTAGAAATAAGATATATCGGCGTTTTTTCAATTAACTAATTAATTTAATAAGGAACCAATCAACTCTTATTGCATCAGAGTTTAACCGGAGAAATATAAACAATCCTTTACAATAATACCACTAACATACATAAAATAATTAACTAATCAAGCAAAAATATTTAAAATATTTAGTTATATATGATTTGAAGGGGAAAGAAGGATCACGTTCTCAACATAACATAATTATAATCCTTACAATAATAACAACAAAAAGACATAAAATTATAGTTAACTAATCAAGCAAAAATATTTAAGTTATATATGATTTGAAGAGGAAAGAAGGATCATGTTTTCAACATAACATAATTCGATTCTTCAAATTTACAAAGTGAATAAAGACAATCAGTGTCGGTAGAAACTACAGGAATAAGAAAAAAAATATCAAAAAACTACAAAGAGAAGCAAAAAAAAAAGAACAAATTATTTTTTCTATAAAAGAATCATGATTTGTATCATCAACAATCCAACCTAATAATATCAAATCTATATGTAATTACAATAGAACAAAAATGATAATGATAATTAGACATGTCAAATCATTTTACCTCACAAAATCAAAATATGCAAAATATATAACATTTTTCATTATACTTCCCTTCCTGCAAAAATCAGATCAAAGAAGACAAAAAAAAAAATTAACAAATCAAAGGAATAAAAAATGAAGAATAAGGAAAATAAAAATAGACCATCATGCAATGTCTCAAAGTGGGTTTTTATAGGTGTAATATTTAGGAGTTATAATTTTTATATTAAATATTTTGAAGGTTATGAATATGAAAGGTTAGGAGTTATATTATTAAATTAAAGATTAGATGTTATATATATTATTAAAAGGTTAGGAGGTTTAATGCTTATTAAGTTACTTATTAATAGCAATATATACATAAACATAATATTATTGTGTAAAAAGAAATAATGTAAAAAGTCCTATTTTTTTTTTTAAAAAAAATATATATTTTTCTCAACATTGAGGCATGCCACGTAGGCGGATTGAAGATTCTCATTTATATATATATATATATATATATATATATATATATATATATATATATATATATATATATTGATTCTATTTTCGCTTCAACTACTCAATTAGACTTAGGTAAATAAGGCGGGGTTATTTCATAAATAATTCTTTCTTTTTAACATAAAGCATTTAAAGATATATATTCTTCACCTGTAGTCATAGTCTGTTTTAAATTACCCAAATCAATGTAGATCCGAGATAATAACTCAGTTTCTCTGTTTACTAAAAAACGACCTAAGTATTTTACCTTCAACACATGTTTTTAATTTATCAAAATTAAAATCTAAATCAGGTATTAAACCAAGACACCACATGTTCTTAATATATGAGATGTTAACAAGTTATAATGTAGCTCGTTATAATGAAACATGCAAAAGTAGATACAACTTTAATGTAATCATCAAAATTATTTAAATTTAAATCATGTGTTAAATTTTGAGATCTCATACTTAATATATGACATATTAACTTGTCATAATCTGGCATGTCATAATGAAATAGGCTCAATTGTGTAAGCAGAAACAAATACACAGAAGTTATCACAAGTATTAAGCATAAATAAGCCACAGTTACAAAATTCATTGCCCACAAAAATATCATTTTTAGTCAATATGACCTTATTATTTTCAAAGAAATCTTCATTCCACATTTTCCTAATAATCCCACAGAAATTAAAGTAATTTGGATTTGAGAAACATGCAATATATCACTCGTTGCCAAAGTTTTACCAGACGTGAGTTTGAGAAGAAATTTTCTGTTCCAACAACTTTAGTTGTCCTTGAGACAAAAATAAATAATATCTTCTCTTTTCTCAACATGCGTGTATAATACAAAATCATTTTTGTTTATACAAATGTGTCTAGTAGCACCAGAGTCTATCACCCAGTTTTTCACATTGGCCACAAAATTTATTTCTAAAATGACCGTAATAATCAGATCATCCGTTTCAGTCAAAATTATTGTTAACTTAGCGAAATTGTCATTTCTTTTCAACATTCTTTTGCATTGGTTGTATTTGTCATGAACATTATTTTATTAGCATTGGATTTGTAACCATGTCTATTGACATACCTGTAATTTTCTTTACCGTAATCCTCCAGCAGAATATAATGACCCGTGAGGTTATTTTTGGAAAATTTAAATTATTCGTATAACTTGGGTTAATTTATTTATGAGTAATTGTAGATAATAAAATTAATAGATAGTTAGTGGGCTAAAGTGTCCATTTGTTTAAAACTCTATACTATTAGGGTCAGATATTCAAAAAAAAAAAAAATAAGCTAGTGGATTTTATCAGTTTTAATAAACTATTAATTTAGAAAATAAAGAGAGTCAAAAACCTATCGAGGGAGACGAACAAGTGGGGAAAAAGAACAGCGATATTTCACATACTTCAGGTAGGCACACTTTTAAACAATGAATGAGTTATACTTTAAATGCATAGATGTTACATTTGATTATTTTATTATTATTATTATTATATGTAGGGGGTAACAAAGTGGGTTAATGTATGCAATGCCTTGGTGATGTGGGGTTGTGACAACCTGTGCATGAAAAAGAAAACAAATTAATTGTAACAGGAAAAGAAAATATAGGAATTTGTATACATAAATAATGATTTATTTATTTTTTTTACTTGGGAAAATAAAAATGTTTATGGGATATGAATGTATTACTGGTAATAATTGTTATTGGTCATTGGGTAGTGACCATGACTGATCATTGGAGGGTCATATGCTTATACTTGATAAAATTAATTAAGTATAATAAATATTGGAATGAGAATTGAGGCATATATCTGTGTGTTAAAGTAATGGGTGGAAATTTTGAGAATTTTTGATGTGTATATTATTTGAATATTGGGTGAATAATATTTTGTGAGTACCATTTAAATAATGATATTGAAAAAGAAAATTGGGATGAAATCCTAGACTTGAAACTTGGAAAATATAATAGTTGAAATGTTAGTTGGCATCAAGAATTACGAACTTGATTATAAATTTGGGGTGAATTTTTAGGTCGATTAAACACATAAAAGTGTGAGTGTTGTTAATTCCGAAACCTTATTGTAAATATATACTTGAATAGATTCCATTGGTTCGGAAGCTCAACGGAAAAGGAAGGCTCAAGTCCAAGAGTAATTATTCGATTGACTAAGGCAAGTGGATTTCTAAACTCTTGTTAAGCGTACGAAATTCGTGTATTTCCTTGTGTGATGTTGAGAATGATTTGGAGACTTGTTGCTTATTTGTTGGTGTTGTATTTCTTGTTGCAAATTGTTCTTTGTTATCAAATGGTTATCTCCTCCTTTTCATTTGAGCATGTCATTTGCATTGTATCTGAGACATGGTTGTGGTAAGAGGATGTACTATTTTCAAGGGTCGTATCGCGCGCCGCGATGGATATTATATTTCGTGGGACGTATCGCGCGCCACGGAAATTACTATTATCGAGGGTCATGTCGTGCGCCGTGACAGATGCATGGACAGATATGTCCCCCATGGGTCCCGGACTGAGAGACAGCGGGTGTGTATCGTTAAGAAATACATGCATCACTATATTTGATATTGCATCTCATGGCATTGCACAATTTATTATTGATGAACTTGAACACGTGTTTTGCTGATCTTGTGATTGTTTCTCTGTGAAACTTGTGACTGTTGAATATTGAGTTGTTATTGAGAATGTGTAAACTGATAGAGTGTGGTTATTGAGTTGTGTGTGTGGTAAACTGTAAACTGTTTGGTTGTAGTGTGGAGGTTTATGTAGGGTGTAAGGAGTACCCGTATTTTGTTCACTTAACTTGTGTTTAGAGGTTTGCTTGTTGGGTACCGCGTGGTTTGGTACTCACCCCTTGCTTCTACAATTTTTTTTGTAGGTTACGAGCCCAGATCTTCGTGATACCTGTCATTCTTTTCGTTTCCGAGGCATCTTGTGGAGGGTTGTGAGGTAGCTGCTTGTCATCTCAGCGAACTTTCCTACTCCAGTTTATGACTTTGTTTTTACTTGAAAGACAACTTCATTTTTGACTTCTATTTTAGTTCAATTCTATATTTAATTAGAGGCTTGTGCACGTGACAACCTGGTTTTGGGAATTGAATTAATATGACTTCGTTTCATAATAGAAATTGTTGTTGGATTGTTATTTACTTCCGCCCTTTGTTAGATATTGGGTTTTAGGCTGACTTGTCTTGGTGGGATAAGACAAGTGCCATTACACCTATTTTTGGGTCGTGACAAAATGGTATCAGAGCCCCAGGTTCATAGGTCTCACGTGTATACAAGCCGAGTCTACGTAGATTCTCAAGGATCAGTACGGAGACGTCTTTACTTATCTCTGAGAGGCTACGAGGATTACTAGGAAACTTCTTTTTGTTCATTCTTTCTCATCGTGCGTAGTCACCTTCTTTAGTACTGAGTTATTGTATACTCTTTTGACAGATGACAGATGACGAGGACTAGAACTAATGTTACTGGTGGTAGATGAGAGACACTTCCCGAGGCAGTTGTTGAGGCCCCAGCTAGAGGTAGGGGTAGATCTCGAGCTAGAGGTCGTGCTAGTAGTACGACTGTAGCCAGAGGTCATGGACGTGGAGCAGCACCAGTGAGAGGTCGTGCTAGAGAGGTCTCCACAGAACCTCAGATTGATGGCACAGAGGACCGGGTTCCTTCAGATCCTGTAGTCACACCTTTGCTTCAGGATACACTATTGAGGGTGTTAAGTGTGCTAGAGGGCTTTTCTCAGGGTGGTGGGGCGACTACCACACCATATGACTCTCGTACTAGAGAGGGGGCCAGACCCAAGAGCAGCAACAAGCTCCAGTTGTTCAGGATGCGGTGGGGCAACTATCAGTAGATCCCGCGGTTCAGAATGATGTTGCACCAGCAGTTGGGGGTCAAGTTGCATCGATGGTTGTTATGACAGAGGATGAGCAACGTAGGTATGAGAGATTTCGAAAGATGGACCCACCTCAGTTTCAGGTGGGAAGAGCGAGGACGCACATGAGTTTCTAACTACCTGCCGAGAGTTACTAGAGGTGGTTGGATTAGCTGAGTCACATGGGGTTCGATATGCTACACTCCAGCTTCGTGGACCAGCGAGAGACTGGTGGAGGACTTATTCGGGATGTTTGCCAGTTGGATCTCCTCCAGTGACTTGGGAGCAGTTTGCTAGTGCATTCCAAGATCGTTTTGTCCCATGGAGCGTGAGAGAGGAGAGTCGCTTGAGGTTTGAGAGTCTGAGACAGGATGGTTTATCGGTTATAGAGTATGAGGCGCGTTTTATCCAGTTGTCTAGGCATGCGTTGGCCATTATTCCAAATGAGACAGAGAGGATCCGCAGATTTGTGAGGGGATTGACTTTCTCTATTAGGTCAGCTGTGTTTCGGGCATCTAGGGAGGGGTCTTCTTTCCAGTCCATTGTGAGCGCTGCCAAAGAGGTGGAATTGATGGAGAGAGAGGAGTTTGGGGACCCTAAAAGGGCCCGTATATCAGGACAATTTCATGGTGCCTCATCTGAAGGTAGGGGATCACCGAGAGTGAGTGGTTCTTTTCAACAGCGGGGACCTATTCATGCATCTATGCCGACATTTGAGGGTGTCCAGACATCTAGGGGTTCTTATAGCTCGGGTCAGAGCTCGTACGGTTCACAGCAGCGACCTACAGGGCGAGAAAATTATAGTGGGTTTTCAGGGTCCACACAACAGTTCCCAGGTCAGAGATTTTGTTTTACTTGTGGAGATCCTGATCATCTAATGCGGCAGTGTACTTCACAAAGGGGTCGTGGTGGGCCTCGACCTAATTCTTCATTCCACACTAGACCACCAGCACCACAGGGTAGAGGTCGTGGCAGAGTTCAGTCAGGTAGAGGTGATAGAGTTTCTAGTAGTAGTGTTGCAGCTCAGCAGAGTGGGGGTAGAGGTATCAACCAGGATGGAGGTGGACGAGGAGGCCACTGCTATGCTTTCCCCGGGAGACCTGAGGCGGAGACCTCTGATGCTGTTATTACAGGTATCATCGCAGTATGCCATCGACCTGCGTCTGTGTTGTTTGATCCAGGTTCTACATTCTCTTATGTGTCTACGTATTTTGCTGCTAAATTTGATATGATATGTGATAGCATGACTGTACCTATTCGTGTTTCTACACCCGTGGGTAAGCCCTTAGTGGTGGATCGAGTGTATCGATCATGTCTTGTTTCTTTGGCTGGGTATGACACTTGGGTAGACTTAATCATTCTGGGGATGGTAGACTTTGATGTTATCTTGGGTATGGATTGGCTTTCTCCTTATCACGCTGTCCTTGATTGTAATGCTAAAACTGTGACTTTAGCAATGCCTGGTATTCCGAGGGTTGAGTGGAAGAGTGTTAGTGGTTCTTATCCTAGCAAGGTCATCTCTTTTATCCGTGCTCAGAAATTGGTGGAGAGGGGGTGTTTGTCTTACTTAGCTTTTATTCGGGATACTAGCGTTGAACCACCTCACATGGACTCTGTTCCCGTGGTCCAGAAGTTTCTTGATGTATTTCCTTCTGATCGTCCAGGTGTTCCTCCCGATAGGGATATCGATTTTGCTATTGATTTGGAGCCAGGCACTAAGCCTATTTCTATCCCTCCATACCGTATGGCTCCAGCAGAGTTGAAAGAATTGAAGGATCAGTTGCAGGATTTATTGAGTAAGGGTTTTATTCGCCCTAGTGTGTCACCTTGGGGTGCCCCTGATTATTGTGAAGAAGAAGGACTATGAGGGATGTATGATGTGAAGATAGAATGTATGATTAAACGTTGAAAGGTACAGTGAAGAATAAGTATCCTCTTCCGCGTATTGATGACTTATTTGATCAGTTACAGGGAGCGTCATTGTTCTCTAAGATTGATTTGAGGTCTGGGTATCATCAGCTGAATATTAGGGCATCAGATATCCCTAAGACAGCTTTTCGGACTCGGTATGGGCATTATGAGTTCCTAGTGATGTCATTCGGATTGACTAATGCCCCTGCAACATTCATGGAGTTGATGAATGGGGTGTTTCGACCATACCTTGATTCTTTTGTGATTGTTTTCATCGATGACATCTTGGTTTACTACAAGACTAAGGAGGACCATGTCCGACACTTGAGGATTGTACTTCAGAGGTTGAGAGACGAGAAGTTGTATGCCAAGTTCTTAAAGTGTGAGTTCTGGCTTACTTCTGTGGTATTCTTAGGACATGTGGTGTCTAAGGAGGGTATTAGAGTAGATCCGGCCAAGATTGAGGCAGTTAGAGGCTGGACGCGACCTACTTCACCTACTGAGATTAGGAGTTTTGTGGGATTGACAGGCTATTATCGACGATTTGTTCAGAGTTTCTCTACTATTGCAGCTCCACTGACTAGATTGACTCGACATGATGTGGGTTTTCAGTGGTCTGATGAGTGTGAGGAGAGCTTTCAAAAGCTCAAGACTTTGTTGACTTCTGCTCCTGTGTTGACTCTACCTGAGAAGGGTGTAGACTTTACTGTGTATTGTGATGCTTCAGGAGTTGGTTTGGGTGGTGTGTTGATGCAGAAGGGGAAAGTGATTGCTTATGCTTCTAGGCAGTTGATATCCCATGAGAAGAACTACCCTACTCATGATTTGGAGTTGGCGGCTGTGGTATTTGTACTTAAGTTATGGCGTCATTATTTGTATAGGGTGCATTGTGAAATCTTCACTGATCATCGGAGTCTTCAGTATATCTTTAGCCAGAGGGATTTGAACTTGAGGCAACGGAGATGGCTTGAGTTTCTGAAGGACTATGATGTGACCATTCTGTATCATCCAGGAAAGGCAAATGTTGTGGCCGATGCTCTGAGTAGGAAGACTCCTAGCATGGGGAGTCTTGCAGCGCTTAGTATTATGGAAAGACCATTGGCTAGAGATGTGCAGATATTAGCTAACAGTCTTGTCCGCTTGCAGATTTCAGAAGAGAGTGATGTGATGATTGCGTTTATTGAGGCTCGGTCTTCATTAGTCGAGCAAATCCGTGCACACCAGTTTGATGATGAAAAATTATGTCTCATTCGAGACAAAGTATTGAGAGGGGAAGCTAAGGAGGCTGTCCTTGATTCTGCTGGTGTATTGCGGATCGGAGGCAGAATTTGTGTGCCCAGGACAGGCGATTTGATTAGATTGATTCTTGAGGAGGCCCATTGTTCTCGGTATTCCATCCATCAGGGAGCGGCGAAGATGTATCATGATCTGAGTCAGCATTACTGGTGGTGTGGGATGAAGAGAGATATTTTAGACTTTGTTTCGAGGTGTTTGACTTGCCAGCAGGTCAAGTGTGAGCACCAGCGGCCCGGGGGTGTATCTCAGAGGATGCCTATTCCTACTTGGAAGTGGGAGCGGATTACTATGGACTTTGTCGTGGGTTTGCCTACCACAGTGGGTGGTTATGACTCTATTTGGGTTGTTGTTGATAGGCTGACCAAGTCTGCCCACTTCATTCCGGTTCGGGTGAAGTATACAGCAGAAAAGTTAGTTGAGCTATATATCAGTCAGATTGTGCGACTACATGTAGTTCCTATTTCTATCATATTAGATCGAGGTTCACTATTTACTTCTCATTTCTGGAAGGCATTACAACATGGTCTGGGTACTCAGTTAGATATGAGTACGGCATTTCACCCTCAAACAGATGGTCAATCTGAGCGGACCATTCAGGTATTGGAAGATATGCTTCGAGCGTGTGTGATCGATTTTGGTGCTAGATGGGATCAACATTTACCCTTAGCGGAGTTTGCCTATAATAACAGTTATCACTCTAGTATCCAGATGGCCCCATTTGAGGCGTTGTATAAGAAAATGGTGTAGGTCTCCGATTGGTTGGTATGATTCGGCGGAGATAGACTCTTTGGATACAGACTTGCTTAGAGATGCTATGGAGCAAGTCCATATGATTCAGTATAGATTATTGACAGCTCAGAGTCGACAGAAGAGTTATGCAGACCGGAGAGTTAGAGCTTTGGTGTTTATGGAGGGTGATCATGTTTGACTCCGAGTATCACCCGTGAAGGGTGTGATGAGGTTTGGAAAGAAGGGCAAGCTTAGCCCTAGGTTCATTGGACCTTTTGAGATTTTGAGCCGAGTTAGAGAGGTGGCTTATAAGTTGGCGTTGCGACCTAGTTTGTCAGCAGTTCATCCTGTATTTCATGTCTCTATGCTTCGAAAGTATATTCCGGATGAATCTCATGTGCTTTCACTTGATTTTGTGGAGTTGGGTCCAGACTTGACATTTGAGGAGGAGCCTATAGCTATTTTGGATAGGCATATTCAAAAGCTTAGGACCAAGGAGATTGCTTCAGTGAAGGTGCAATGGAAGCACCGATCAGTGGCAGAGGCAACTTGGGAGATTGAGTCTGACATGCGTTCCAGATATCCTCAACTTTTTGAAGCTTCAGGTACTTTCTTTTACCTTATGTTCGAGGACGAACCTGATTTTTAGTGGTGGATAATATAATGACCCGTGAGGTTATTTTTGGAAAATTTAAATTATTCGTATAACTTGGATTAATTTATTTTTGAGTAATTGTAGATAATAAAATTAATAGATAGTTAGTGGGCTAAAGTGTCCATTTGTTTAAAACTCTATACTATTAGGGTAAGATATTCAAAAAATAAATAAAAATAAGTTAGTGGATTTTATCAGTTTTAATAAACTATTAATTTAGAAAAGAAAGAGAGGCAAAAACCTATCGAGGGAGACGAACAAGTGGGGAAAAAGAACGGCGATATTTCACATACTTCAGGTAGGCACACTTTTAAACAATGAATGAGTTATACTTTAAATGCATAGATGTTACATTTGATTATTTTATTATTATTATTATTATATGTAGGGGTAACAAAGTGGGTTAATGTATGCAATGCTTGGTGATGTGGGGTTGTGACAACCTGTGCATGAAAAAGAAAATAAATTAATTGTAACAGGAAAAGAAAATATAGGAATTTGTATACATAAATAATGATTTATTTATTTTTTTTACTTGGGAAAATAAAAATGTTTATGGAATATGAATGTATTACTGGGTAATAATTGTTATTGGTCATTGGGCAGTGACCATGACTGATCATTGGAGGGTCATATGCTTATACTTGATAAAATAATTAAGTATAAAAATATTGGAATGAGAATTGAGGCATATATCTGTGTGTTAAAGTAACGGGTGGAATTTTGAGAATTTTTGATGTGTATATTATTTGAATATTGGGTGAATAATATTTTGTGAGTACCATTTAAATAATGATACTGAAAAAGAAAATTGGGATGAAATCCTAGACCTGAAACTTGGAAAATATAATAGTTGATATGTTAGTTGGCATCAAGAATTACGAACTTGATTATAAATTTGGGGTGAATTTTTAGGTCGAGATTAAACACATAAAAGTGTGAGTGTTGTTAATTCCGAAACCTTATTGTAAATATATACTTGAATAGATTCCATTGGTTCGGAAGCTCAACGGAAAAGGAAGGCTCAAGTCCAAGAGTAATTATTCGATTGACTAAGGCAAGTGGATTTCTAAACTCTTGTTAAGCGTACGAAATTCGTGTATTTCCTTGTGTGATGTTGAGAATGATTTGGAGACTTGTTGTTTATTTGTTGGTGTTGTATTTCTTGTTGCAAATTGTGCTTTGTTATCAAATGGTTATCTCCTCCTTTTCATTTGAGCATGTCATTTGCATTGTACCTGAGACATGGTTGTGGTAAGAGGATATACTATTTTCAAGGGTCGTATCGTGCGCCGCAATGGATATTATATTTCGAGAGACGTATCGCGCGCCGCGAAGGTTACTATTATCGAGGGTCGTGTCGTGCACCGCGACAGATGCATGGACAGATATGTCCCCCATGGGTCCCGGACTGAGAGACAGCGGGTGTGTATCGTTAAGAAAGACATGCATCACTATATTTGACATTGCATCTCGTGGCATTGCACAATTTATTATTGATGAACTTGAACACGTGTTTTGCTGATCTTGTGATTGTTTCTCTGTGAAACTTGTGACTGTTGAATATTGAGTTGTTATTGAGAATGTGTAAACTGATAGAGTGTGGCTATTGAGTTGTGTGTGTGGTAAACTGTAAACTGTTTGGCTGTAGTGTGGAGGTTTAGGTAGGGTGTAAGGAGTACCCGTATTTTGTTCACTTAACTTGTGTTTAGAGGTTTGCTTGTTGGGTACCGCGTGGTTTGGTACTCACCCCTTGCTTCTACAAAATTTTTTTGTAGGTTACGAGCCCAGATCTTCGTGATACCTGTCATTCTTTTCGTTTCTGAGGCATCTCGTGGAGGGTTGTGAGGTAGCTGCTTGTCATCTCAGCGAACTTTCCTACTCCAGTTTATGACTTTGTTTTTACTTGAAAGACAACTTCATTTTAGACTTCTATTTTAGTTCAATTCTAATATTTAATTAGAGGCTTGTGCACGTGACAACCTGGTTTTGAGGATTGAATGAATATGACTTGGTTTCATAATAGAAACTGTTGTTGGATTGTTATTTACTTCCGCACTTTGTTAGATATTGGGTTTTAGGCTGACTTGTCTTGGTGGGATAAGACAAGTGCCATCACACCTATTTTTGGGTCGTGACACAGAATGACTTGAAGAGTAGCAATCAGGGTAGTAGCAATTTTACTCTCCTCAATACCATCATTATCATTAATAGTTTCAGGACACAAGTTATCAAAAGTTTCGGCACACAAATTATATGCCATTAGTTTCTTAGATTGTTGGGGAAATATTAAGAATTTCACAATAATAATAATAATAATATAATAATAATAATAATAATAATAATAATAATAATAATAATAATAATAATAATAATAATAATAATAAATAACTTTAATATTTAGCAAACAAAGGTCCTAAAAATAAGATGAAAATTACTACGATGATATATAAATATCAGTGCATAAAATAGATAAATGCTTGAGTCGTGTTGGGCACTGTCCTAAGAAACTATTTCAATGGTGTGAATTGTTTCCCCAGGATTAAATAAGTACTTCCATGTCTTAAATAAATAGAGGTAGCAGGAATGAACAAATTAATTATCATCAGCAAGTTATTAGGGGGAATTGAAATAACAAAGTCAAAATTAATTAAATTAAGAAAACATGAAGAAACTAGGAAGAAATCGTTAGAAGCAGTAAGCACAAAATATTTTGTTGCTGCCATCCATTTCATAAGACCAATATGTTTATTTATAGGTCAATAAGTAACTTGATCACAAGACAAGTGTCCTAGACACTTGTCCATTTCATTTCATGCAAAATGCTATCATCAAGACAAGTATTAAGAAGTGGACATGTGGAAAAGGTGTAAAATATTGGTAAAAGCTATACTGCCAATTTGTCAATTTTCCAAATAATTTCAAAAATAATTTAATTACTGACTTTGTAAATACACTTAATAAATTATCTTTGAAATAAAACATTTTTCTTAAAATTAAAGTTGTGATGTTGAAGTGGATAAATGTAGTTATATCAAAATTGTAGACAATGATTATGTGATAATATATTTATATGTTGTTGACATGCTTATATTTTATACAAGTTTAAATATTGTGATTAGTACCAAATTATTTTTGTCTACTAATGTTGATATGAAAGATCTGGGTGAAATAAATATGATATAATTACTGGCTTTGTAAATACACTTAATAAAATAATCTTTTAAATAAAATATTTTTCTTTCAGTATAACTACTACACCTTTCATTTTGTATTTTAAATTTTAAGCAGACCAATTAAATAAATAACACTCTGATATATTCATTTTAAATGTTGTATGAATGGTTATGAGCCTTGTTCGATTTTAAGTATTTACTTTTCAACAGTCAGATTTTATATGTTATATCTTTGAGATTTCAATAATCAAAATTTCTTTTTGTTCTCTTAAACGCAATGCTTAATGAGAAAAGAAAACTACACTTCTAAATTGAGAAGAGAGTTATATAAATCAATGAATTATATAATATAGTTTGTTGGTTTAGAGAATTGATATACTTATTCCATTAACATTCATATCTATTAGAGTTGTAATATATTTTATTAATATTTAGTAGTAATCTCTTTGTTTTAAATTTATTTTTATCTTTTTTTTTTGCTGGTTATATTGTTTGAAAGCATCGGTGATATATTTGAGAATTATGTTAAAAAAAATATTATATGTTATAACAATTAATAACTTAAATATTTAGAAATAACATTAAAAAAATTAATTTATAGCTCCAAATTCTATTAACGCTACATAAATTAGGAGAAAAAATTAATGCATACTCTATTATTTAAAAAAATATGTAAAAAGTACTATAAAATTATAATAATTAACACCTTAAAATACTTTAAAAAAAACATATACACAATCTGATTAACTCTTCAAATTTTATCTATGTATAAATTGAGACAGAAAAGTAACATGCATTAATTTAAAATGACGTAAACGGAATTATATATCACAATAATAAAAACTTAAAATATAAAAAAATATAAAAAAAAATTGATTGAATCCTCAAATTTCATTGTTATGTAAATTAAGACCAAAAAGCATATATTAAACGCGTGTAAACATTCTACTATAGTAGAAAAGGGTAGTTCAACATGCTTGCTTCATTATTTAGGGGTATTTTTGTCTTTTCAAATTTCTCTAATGGCTAGGTGTCATCTTGTTGCTTAATCAATTTTTGCCCTTTCAGTTTCCTATTGCAAGGTGTCTTTCAATGGTGATCTGAATGTATGCATGTGTTCCTCTATGTCATCCTTCTATTTTCCCTCTACTGATATCACTATTTTCACATCAAAGTTCACGCCATTTACCAGGTAAGATTAAGCATGTTTCAATTGAGCTTTTTCAGTCATCTTTCTTTCATCAAAGTGAAGTTCCAAATTTCATTTGGCTGTGCGAATGTTCCCTTATTTTCCCATTTGAGATTCTTATTGATGTTGGATTATCCTTTTGGTTGGGTGATTAAGTTTGATTTAGGTGTGTGAATATATGAAATTTGATTTGGGTATGGAGGTTTATAAGAGATGGATTAGAAGGAATAAAGGTTTTGTGCATCAATTGGACTCTATTGCCAATGGAAGAACTATTTTTTTAATTTTTTTTTAAAGCTCTCTGCTTTTATGGTGTGAAAACAAGAATGAAATTGGATTTCATTTTTAATATAGAAATGGTGGATATGTGTAGTTTATAAATTTCATTTCTGTGCCTAAATGGGTTTTTTGTTTCCCTTTCAAAGTTTGTATATTTGATTAGTTTTGTGTTTGTTTGAGCCTTTGTTCATATATGAAAAAATCATATATTTTCACATGCAATAGATTTTGGTTGTCTTTTGTTACATGTATAGTTTGATTTTCTTTATCAAAATTCTTTTAAACTTCCTCTGTTCATATATGGGTTTTCCCCATCTGAATTAATTTTCTGGGTTTTTGTGATGTTCGATTTTTCTTGTGTTTTGGAGTCTTTTTTGGTTCTGAAGCTCATCATTTTGTTCAAATTCCACCTCATGGACCTTAACTACTACTTCTAGAGTTAGCTATCTGTTTGAGTGTGTCACCATAAAAATTGCTACTCCTTTTAGACAATGTCTTGCTGACCTTCTTCAAATTATTATGTACAATAACCATACAGTCTGGACAAAAGTTCCTTGACCAAGTCTGTCTGACTACCTCCCAGAATGTCTCATGTTCCACCCAAAAATTCTTAGTTACTCTACTATCCTCTTTGTAATGCGTTAAGAAAGGTGCATGATTAGATCCTTGCTTAATTAAATGTGCCACTTCCAGGTTAGGAAACATACTCATATCTGATTATGCAAACATTTATTCAGTCTTTTAGAAATGCACGTTTCATCTGATCTACCATTCAATCAAGGAGCATGCTACCAGTGAAGTGACTCCCATATCTGATAATTGACATTCCTTTAGGCAGCAAGAAGTCTTCATTTTCAGCCCACCAAACTTATGATATTCATCCACAAGCACATTAAAATCTTCCCTTACCAACCAAGGAGTTCATATATGAGTAGATTGATCATAAAGTGCATCTCAAAGTTCTATTCTACTATCTCTTGTCATTACTAGCATATTTCTGTAATATGAGTCGATTGTAATGTTAATACCTGGTCCATGTCCATCATTGCTTGATTCTTGTTCACAATTGTTGTTCTTGTTAAATTATGATTAATAATTATATTGCTTGAAAGTTTTAACACTTTTGACTAAGCTTCATTTTTTGTCTATTACCTAGAAAGAAGATAGAATCTTCTTGATTCACATACTACATGTATGTTTAATTTTTTACTTTTAATTTACTCAAATCTGCACTGTGTAAAACATGTTCTTCTTCTTGAATTCATTGTTGCAGAGACCCTTTTAAGCTCAAAGGTCTTTCCTGATTTTTCGATAAAAGTATGAGCTCTTTCTTATTATGGTTTGAGTTCTTCATTTGACTTGATGTGGGGTTTAATTTCATACTGTTTCGTTCTGTTTTGGCTGTGTAAATGTTTTAGTTGAGGTACATTTTAAATTCTGTACCATCTCCTGTTGCCTGCTATATCCTTGTTTCATCCATTGTTTCTTGAAGAATGGGATGTCTTAGTTTCAATTTGGGAGAAATATACTGGGGGAAGGGGAAGAGGGATCATAAGGTGGGGAATCAAGCTCTCACATTCAGTTAGCCAGCCAAGGAGGTTCTTATGAAGAGGAATTATAAGGTGGGGAATCAAGTGCTCACTGATAACCTGAAAATTCAGTTAGCCAGCCAATGGTGGTCCTAAGATTTTGTTTTTTGGGGAGGGGGAGGAAGAATGCTTGTTGAGCTGGTTTATCTCTTTTTATGTGTTGGGATGGTGCCTTTTTTATTGTTATGCTGTTGTGTTTGCTCATCAAAGGTGGTGTTTTTAGGATGTGCAAGTGTTTTAGTTGAGGTGCTTATTAGAGTTCCATGTATCTGTTGGTTTTGTATAGTAAAGCTGCTTAGATGAACCTGAATACTGGTTTTGTAAAGTAAAGCTGCTTAGATGAACCTCCTGAATACCTGACAAGGGTGGTGATCCTGAAAGGATAGCCTTTTTTTCTTTTTATCATCTCCTATTGTTATATCCATGTTACATCAGGTGCCATGAAGTTTGGGAATGTCCTTTGTCCAACTTGGGAGAAATTGCTTCTATGCTACTTTGAGCTGTTTTTTCCCTTTCCTTTTTGTGTATTGGTGGTGCTGTTTTTTAATTATGTTTGTTTGATATAATCTTAAGTTGCTCCCTTCTCATGATGGTGGTTGTGTCTGGAGTTGTTGTCTTCTTGGCTGATAAGCCAGTGAGAAGCTACACTTTTTTGAAGGGTCCCTGTTGTTGATTAATCCTCTTTAGGTGGTGTTATTATGCTAATCTGACAATAGTTGTTCTCTTGTGCAGTTTAAGGAGCTAGCTCAAGCTTATGAGGTCTTGAGTGACTCACAGAAGCGTGAGATTTATGATGGTTTGGTTATCCAAACGGGCCCTTAAGTATATCCTTCATAAGGACCGGTGTTTTAACTTTTGGCCATTTTTTTTTAAGAAAGTTATGCAAATAGTTTATAAACATTTGCAGAACTTCTGCGGTATAGAAAAATTGATTGGTTTGTGATGAGATTGATGGCGAAAGGAGAGAGATAAGCGACGTTATTGATTTTGAAAGTTTGAATTGAATTTAATTATTTAAAATTGTTTAGAACGTAATATATCAAATTTAGATTAATTTTAAAATAAAATATATCAAAAAAAGTTGTTCGGGTGATCCATAAGTTATTTGTGAATATTTGTGCCATGGACTATGCCTCATGTAGAATCAGTGTATAAAATACAAACTAAAAGTCCCAATTTGATATCTGATGAGTACATACAAAAAAATTGATTTTAAATAAAAATGTTTTTCCAATTTATTTATGTATAGTTATCCGCATACACATATTCTTTTGAGCACTTGTACCTGTGAAAGTTCAATTAAATGGAGAAGAAAAATTTCGAAAAACGTTACTTACAATCGGTGCATATTAAGTGTAATAATAAGAAGAATATTAAAAGCAAATTGAAGTGATTTAATTAGTGTTAATGAAAGTCAGATTTAAGCAATTATGGAAGGAAATTTTCAATTTTACCTTTCATTATACTTTGAATTCATTTCTACAGTTTTAATCTTTGTCATTAATAAAGTTCATATTTTATTTGAATTAAATGAACTCTACATGATAAAATAATTTAAACGTACAAAGGGGATGCTTTTGCTTTCTGACATATATGTAAAATATGATCGGCTTCTTTATTGCAACTATATTATACCACTTAAAATTCACTAATGTGAAAATCAGATCTTTTATATAATGCACTAAGTTTTTTGAAATAATGATCCTTTAATGTTGGGCCGTGCTTTGCACGGCCATGCTCTATCTAGTATTAAAATAAAATCTATAGTTAATAATAATAAAAAATAAATCTACATATGGGTGATTCCTAAACACTAAGAAGAAGAAAATGAGGTTAAGAAGTGTGTTATTTAAAGGTTTTCATTTTGAAAGTAAATCCTCTATATTTTAAAGAACAATTCCGAAATTTTATCCATATATAAATTAAGATAGAAAAATAGCATGCATTATTTAAAAATGACGTAAATGATATCATATATCATAATAACAAAAACTTAAAATATTAAAAAAATATAATAAAAAATTAATTGACTCTTCAAATTTCATTGTTGTCATATAAATTAAGGCAAAAAAGCATATATTAGATGCGCGTAAACATATTCAAATAAAAATCTACAATTAATAAAAAAAAAAAAAAATCTACATATGGGTGATTCCTAAACACTGGGAAGAAAAAAAAAGAGATTAAGAGGTCTTTTATTTAAGGTTTTTATTTTGAAAGTAAACCATCTATATTTCAAAGAGCCATCTCGAAATTTTAAGTTAAAAGATGAATAATGACTTCTAAAAATGTGTGGTCATCGAACGTTACTCTCTTTGTGAGGAGTTGTAAATTTTTATATTAAGTGTGTATATTTAAATTAAATTAGAAGTTAAATTTTAATCACTAAATTAATGCTTTTGAATTTTAAGTTAAAAGATAAATTTGACCAAAATTTAGAGGCTACCGTATGATATTACATTTTTTAGGATTTTAAGTTTCTTTTCTCATACGTTGGACATCATATTTTAAGTTATTTTTGTCAATAAATTAGAAATTATAATATGTATAGGGTAAATATTGGAGGAAAAACGATATTTTCACTTGAATATCCAAAATAAATGCGGCAAATTGATTCACTCCTTTTTTTAACTACTTCTTATCACAATTTTTACTTATAAGGTGTTGTTATATTTTGTTTTGCTTTCTTATATCTGTGAATGTTGTTGTTTCTGATCCTAATATTAATGTATCATTGCATTTAATTTATTTAAAATTGCATGTGTGTAATTTTTCTTTAATTCACTCCATAACTTTAAATTTTAAATTTTAGAAGAAATAAAAATTAATTTTATCTTTCATTTAATTTGATTCGCAGGAATTGATTATTCCTATTTGTGGAACTCAATTTTGATATCTCCCGCAAAGAAGAACTGAAGAAGCCTCGTATAAGCTCTTATAGGACGCATGTTGTTGTTGTCTTCTTAGAATATTCTACTCAGATTGTTGTTTGACCTTTGTGGTTAGTTGTTCCTTCAAATTATTGGAGCCTCGGTAGCAAAATAATTAATTAAGAAATCACAAATCGCAAAGACAAGAGTTTACATGTCGAAGCTTTTAGAATAACATATTTTGTTGGATATGGCGAAAAAAGGAATCAGAGGATCTTCCAAACAAAGAACAGAAGGTCATAAGTCCTCATTAGATTGTTAATTCAGGATATTCTTGCTAGAAGAGTTAGTGAAATCAACATTATCGAGAATATTAAAGTGGTCGTCCGGTCATATTTCATTGTAATATTTGAAAGATGTACTTCTTTTATTTCAAAGTGAAATATGTTATTTAAAAAATTGATACAGTTGTATTTAGCTATTTATGGCTCTTTGTGAAACAATTATTTTTCATTTTGAGGAAAATAAAACAATGTTGTTGCTATGGCGTTATTTAGATGCAATGTTGTATCAATTTTTAGGAACACCCTGGAGTACTGGAGTTTGGTTATATTATTCAAAATTGTTACAATAGTATGGTACAATTACAAATAGCAAAAACTGATGAAAATATACTAACAATAACATAGATTAATATAATATATAAAACTATTAATAAGTGACACCAATGTGGTAACTAAAACAGTCACCATTGAGCCTACAAATTGGTTATTCATATCATCAGTAATGGTTTGTCAAATAACAAATAATTACATCTTCGAGTGCAACTGTTTGATCTAAATTTTAAATAACCCTATAGAATATCTGATAATATAGAAAATGGAAAGAATACATAGGAGCAGCTCTAGAACTAGAGAGAAACATTAGTAGCTTGGGACAAAGTTTGTATGGCAAAAAAATTTGTTAATCAACATCAATTTATCAAAAAAAAGCAAATTGTGGAATGTATAATTAGTTTATAAATTTTTTATGGTAATTAATAGATAAGAAGGATGTATAGATGGTTATATGAGGGGTTTACGAAGGCGAATCATGATATTTGGAAGCATACAGCTCTTACCTCTCCAAACTAAAAATTATAATATGCATGCATTAAATTATTTTTTTAATTTTATGGTCTAAAACATATTAAATGGAGGTTAGATTTAAAAATGGACAAAAAGGAAGAAACATTATTTAATATATTGAAACAAACTAAAACTAAAACATAATATATATTTTTTTGTTGAAAAATAATTATGATAAGTATTTTTAGTTAGTAAAAAAATAAAAACGAGTCCATCTATCTTGGCTGATGCTTTATTTTTAAAGGTATCAAATCTTATGGAGATTACTGCTCCACGGGTTTCTAAGAAGAACAGAGTTATCATTGATTTGATCTTTGATTGAAGATTCCTAATTGATTTCTCAAGATTTTTAACCTCTTATAATTACCAAAGAAAAATAATCAAATTAGTGACAGAAATATTTTTCGGGGTGTACAAGACCGGGTTAGTTCGAGTTTTTTAAATATCAAATCAAATTATTTGTGTCGGATTTTTGAACTTATAAGTCAAACCAAATCAATAAAATTCAGATTTTTCAACTTTGGGATTTTAGGATTTTTTCGGGTTTTCCCAATAAAATATTCATACAAATATATAACTTACTTATATTTTAAATATTTCTTTAGTCCTACCAAAATGCAACTAAGTTGTTTCTTAAGAAAATCACACAAAATATGATATGGTTAATGACACTAAAATATCCAATAAAAAAATAATAATAAAATTTCGTAAAACAAATATTGAAATTAATAAGTCATAAAGAAATTGATTATAATTTAAAAGTACTAAATCATGTTAAAATAAGTTTAATAAGTACTAGTTACATGACTAAATATTAAAAGAAAGTAAAATTAGATTATGTATCTTAATTGTCTAAACTTGTGTAAAACTATAAAAACAAATATTCAACACCGTTGTCATTCTTAGTGTTGAATTGATTTTCTTTTTGTATTAGTATTAATTTGATTTTGATTTAAACTTTATTATAATTACCAACATGTATGGACTATAATCTTTATTAGATCATTAATGACACATGGAAATAAATATCTTAAAAGAGTATAAGAAATATTTAAAAATCATATCGAAGTAAATATTTTTACGTATAAAATAAAATTTCAAAAATTATTTATATAATGACGGGCTGATTTGGTCTCTGGTTGGTTTCTTTTAGTTGAAACCAAACCAACCCAAATATAGTCGGGTTTGTTTTCTAACACAAAACCACTAACTGAATTTTTTTCCCCATTTGACTGGATTTGCGGATTGATTCGATTTTATACACCCCTATTTCAATGTAAGCCTTCCTAGAACTTATCTTGAATATTCTAGAGTTTAGCTCAGTAATGCTTTAGTTTTATGCCTAAGTAAGGTGACAAAGTGACAGATAATGACACATGACTATATAATTTATTATCAAGGGAAAATACATAAACAGATCCCTAAATTTGTAGGGGTTTTCCCATCAGGTACCTCAACTATGTTATTTTCCTATTGAATCATTGAACAACTCGTAATTTGTTCCTTTTAAACACCGATGTTGAGGTGGAACCAGATTTTGTGAAGGTTATTGATAGAGGATACAAATGTTGTTCCAAAACTCATTAGTCTAATTGATAATGAAAATGTTCGAGAATAATTGTGTTTTACTTCAAGTCATTTGAACACAATATAAAATAAATAAGACTAACACACAGTTTGTCTTAATTCCTTCAATCAAAATCATTACAATACGAACACAATTGAAGACATTTACAATAGAAACACCGATCAAAATCAGTCAAAAGTAATTATAAGAAACAAATTATTGGTGGTTCGGTGACTCAATAGGAAAACGATGTAATTGAGGTATCTGAAGGGAAAACCCAACAAATTTAGGAATGTGTTTATAAGTTCGGCCTATAATCAATAGTCTAAACCTCTTTCCCACGACACATGAAAAATTGTTGTTAACATAAAAGAAGAGCGAGCGAGCTAGCACAAGACAAAAAGATTTCTAGTAGTAACTACAAGGACAAAAATAATAAAACTCTTTTGGTGTTATTTATGTGGTTTAACTAGTGAAATTTGTTGGAATGTACGCGTCCACTTACGTTGATGGGATCAAATCCTCAAGATAATAATAACAACAAGTAAGGAACAAATGCAGAATGTAAAGATGACAATCAACTTTATGTGGAAACCTTCTTGCTCAAGAGAGGAAAACCACGACCGGTTCTCAACAAGACTTTTAAAAACCACTTTACTAATCTTCAACAAGCAAGAGTAAAATTTGGTTACAAATAAGTGATTAACCTACTAATATCTAAACTAAGTAATATTTCCTATCACTTAGCTGAGCGTGAGCAGATACAACACTGCTCACTATATTAATCCTACATGATTAATATAGACTTGAAGTAAAGGCCTAATATAACTTTAACCCATCCCCTAGAATGATTTACTCGAGTTTGAAATGTTTCTAACACAGTTGAAACGAATCCTATAATGTAAGAACAATTACAAGCAACCAAATGCAGCAAGTACAAAAAAACAATAAACGCACTTCTATCAGTTCCGTTGCTGTTCTTGAAGCTTGAAACTACTTTCTTTGAATGAATGAGTAAATGAGTTGTTGTTTGTTTTCACTTGTGAGGAGATCATCAAAACATTGAGAAGCACTAAGATCTTATCAATTTTCCCCTTTTTGATGATGACAAACAACCTGCATAACTCCTTACACGAGCGAGCACATATTCATTCAAAACACAGTTATGTTCCCTTTTAATCCATGTTCCCCCATAGAACATAACAAGTATACACAAGATTTCCCCCCTTTTGACATCATTGAAAAGGAGAGACAGTAAACATATGCATATAAAAAACACTAGTGAAACAAGAGAATCCAGGGCTATTGGCCACACAAAACATACGTATGTAAGCATAAAGATATAATAAAAACACGCATAAATAGGACCGTTAAAACAAAAAGACATTAGATCATATATACTAGCCACTGAATTATGTCAAAAACATCAAGGCATAAGAGTTGAGTACATTTGAGTACATACGTGGGGAGGGGGAGAAGTGCACATAAGCAAAAGCAATTGCTCAATTGCATCCTCATGAGCTTTGATGAGTTGCTTATTGAGAGTCTGGATTTCCTCACTAAGTGAGGCATTCTTGGCTTGCAACAGTACATTCCTCAACTTGCTTAGAACCTCCTCATTATCCTGACTGGTACCATTTCTTCTTGAGATCACCTTCTGCGGTTCAGACTTAAGCGTGGAAATTTCAACCTCCTTTGCATTCAAAATATTAGTAAGATTATTCACCTCATGTTTTAAAGTTGCCTGCTTCTCAAGAACCACTACAACTTGAGAGCAACCGGGAGTCTGTCTTTCAATACACTCGCACTCTAGTAGAGTGGCCTTGGTGAACATCTGTTTAGTGGTACCAGGTACCCCGACTCCTAATGGCACTTCAAAGTGGTTAAACCCAAAGTTCAAAAGATACTCATATGGGATGCCATTCTTTGAATTTTTCCACGTCATAACTCTGTGCATGTGTTCGATCATGAGGGCAGGAAGAATTATCTCTTCAAGATTTACTAGCTTTTCCATAAGAAACAAATCTGTTGCAGATGATATAGTACGCTTTTCTATTCTAGGAACTTTATTTACGAATTCGAAGGTCAACTGAAACTCACCTTTGAGATACTTCTTGGGCACTCCAGCCCATTTAACTTCACCTTGTTTTGTGTCAAGCTTGGTGAATGCTTCAAATGGCTTGCAACCTTCTATGAACCTAATTCTTTATACAGGCACCCCTAGAATTATTCCCAAAATTTCTTCATTCAAACTTATTTTCACCTCTTTCACAGTATTCTTAATCCCCCCCCCCCATCTTCAAGTAACTCCATTTTGTAGTATAATGTTTATGCACCTCAGGTTCATGCAGGTATGGGGAAGGTGGTTCAAATAAGTGACTCCTCTCTTGAAAGGTAACAACATTAACTAGTGTTGTTATACCAGATTTTGTTAGTATGTCTGAGGCAAACACTCTCATTCAGCACCTTTTGGAATTCCATTTTTTCAATTCTTTCCTGTTTTATCATCTCCGGTTCTTCTCTTGCATTCTGAACCCTCAGACCAGGTCCCTTTATGGGTTGGGCAGTCACATTCCCTCTTACTCTTACCCTTTTGATTTGAGACTTTCTTTTGATACCTTGTCTCGTTTTGTCGGGGATTTCCTTGCTCTCTTCTTATTCCTTTTGAATTTTAATCTTTCTTTTTCGGCTTCACTATGAAGATTAGACACATACTTGGTGACATCCTTAGATTCAGTCTCACTGTCGTCAACAGGAACGTGATCTACCATGGGTTATTTGGTAAGACCTTGTTCTCTTTGTTGTCTTATCTTGTTGGTCTGAGCTGCATTTGCCACCATGGCTCTACGTAACACCTTTTGAGTGACGCTCCTTGTCCCATATATTTTTTTGCTTCCTTTAACATCTACCTTAACCTATTTTCCCTTTCTTTTTCATTTCCTTTCTTCTTTACTGTCAATACGTGTACGGTCAACATCCTTAGGATTTTCCATGACAGTGTCTATTTCATGAGTTTTAACTTGGGAAGTGTTTGCTTCTCTTGTACCTCTCATTCTCCATATTAATGATAGTTCATTGTCTTCCTCCTCATCACTAACAACATCCAAAGATTGGGGAGTTTTGTCAAAGTTTGGTTTACTTCTAGAGCAAAACTACTTCGATGATCTAAATACATCACTTAGTAGAGATGGTTGAGAATCACCTATCAGTGATGCTAAAGCTTTAAAGAGCCAACAATTCTGCCCCCGATGTTAGGATCCACAATTTTGGTTCTTTCCCTTCAGGAAAGTCTCCTTTAAAGTGCCTTTCAGACATAGTATAGGAAACAACCATTGACGCACCATCGATATCTTCAGAAACTGGTTCAAAACTAGGTTTTGCCATGGACCGTGCTTCAGAGGTTTAAGAACCTCCCTCGGAAAGAACTAATGTTGGAGAATATGGTACCTCACCCACAATTGGTAAGACAAAAACTTCCTCAACTAAGTCTCAGGGATGTGAGACACATCCTTAATTCCATCTTCACATACTGGAGTCAATGGTGACTCTTCTAGAATAGGAGTAGAGAAATCGAATGAACTAGGAATTTTGATTTCTTTGGTGATTTAAAGAGAAGAAACACTAAGATCTTTGAAAATCATTTTAGAAATCTTGCCCAAAAAGAAGTGTTGAGCAGATTTGATGATATAATTTGAAATGAGAAAAGTATTTAAAATGAAAGAGGCATCGGGTCTCCAACAGTGGTGATGATTTATGTAAAGGTGAAAAAACCTCAAAACTAACGCGACGAACGAGACGAAGACACGTGGCAACGATGTTGACAGTTAACACAGTGTAGCATAAAATGATACTAACCTCAGGAGACCAGGTCCCTTTTTCATTTTGTCAAGCCTGTTTGTGTGATTAAATAATTTTTTTCAGCTAAGCACACCATGAGTGTATACCTGCATTAAGGTACAAGGAGTGAATTCTCAAGTAACTAATATTAAACAAGTATAGATACCTGCCCTTCTTGACATAGTCAAGTTAGAAGTTTCTTGAGTAAACTTGTCCAGAGATTATGTGATCTTGTGCATTCCCAATCTTATTCTATTTTTAACAAACCTTTATTTGCTCCGGGGCTTCGTAAAAATATTTGCTAGATGATGTTTAGCTTTGTGAAACTTCATCGCAATATTTGTCTTCTCGACATTATCCCTCAGAAAATGGTGTCTCACGTCTATGTGTTTCGTCCTCTTGTGTTAAGCAGGATTTTGTCCATGTTTATCTCACTGGCATTATTACACAAAAGAATAGTATTTGTACGCACACCAAAATATTCCAATTGTTGCTTGATCCACAGAAGTTGCGCACAACATGAAGCAGCAGCAACATACTCTGCCTCAGCTTTAGATAAAGCTACATAATTTTGCTTCTTAGTTTCCCAGGAAATCAGTGTTGATCCCAAAAAGTTTGTCATTCCTGACGTGCTTCCTCGATCCACCAGGAACCTTGCATAATTTGCATTAGCATAGCTAGTTAGATCATAAGTGTCACGTGTTGGGTAGAAGAGGACCAGGTCATGCGTTCCCTTTAGATATCTCATAATTCTTTTTGCCGCTTTCAAATGTGACTCTTTTGGTGCTGCTAGAAATCTTGCGCACATTCCGACACTGAAGACTATGTCAAGCTTGATAGCAGTAAGGTATAGAAGTGATACGGTGATACCCCTATACATGGTTTGAATTACTTATGTACCAGCTTCATCTTTGTCAAGTCTCGCACTTGTACTCATGGGAATATCTAGAACCTATACTTCTAGCAGATTGAACTTGCTGAGTAGCTCCTTGATATACTTCTCTTGGAAAATTTAAAGTGCCTTGAGATGATTTTCTGATTTGCAGTCCCAAGAAGTAGGTAAGTTCACCCATCACACTCATCTCGAACACACTGCTCATCAACTCAACAAACTTCTTGCATTTGAGGTTGCTCCAAAAATGATATCATTCACATAGACCTGCACAATCAACAAATATTTCCCTCTAGATATAAGAAATAAAATATTGTCAATTTTCCCTCTCTTGAACCCATTTGTCAAGAAGAATTTTGACAACAGTTCATACCAAGCTCTGGGAGCTTGCTTTAAACCATACAGAGCTTTGTCCAACTTCAATACATGATCAATCAGTTCAGTATCTTCAAATCCTGGAGGCTTCTTGACATATACTTTTCCCTTAAGATTTCCATTCAGGAAATCACTCTTGACATCCATTTGAAACAACTTGAATTCTTTGTTGAGTAGCAAATGCGATTAAAATTTTGATAACTTTTATTCTAGCTACAGGAGCAAAGGTATCATCATAATCAATCTTTTTTTCTTGGTTTTATCCTTGCACCACCAGTCTTGAATTATTTCTAGTGATAATCTCATGCTCATCAAGTTTGTTTCTGAATACCCACAATGTTCCTATAATAGTTCTGTCAATTGGTCTGGGGACCAGGTGCTACACTTTGCTTCGCTCACACTGATGAAGCTCTTTTTGGATAGACATCACCCATCTGGATGCTTCAAAGCTTCTTTGATATTCTTTGGTTCAATGGATGATATGAACGCTGAATATGCAACCAGGTTTCGTGACTTTGACCTAGTCTGAATTCCTGAGTCAAGTAGAGAAATAAGATTGTCTAATGGATGTGAAGACTGATGTTTCCATCCGGACTTTCTATTTATATCCTCTTCTCTGTCAGCATTAGAATCACCTTTATCTTCTTCCAAAAATTGAGACCCAGTTTCTTGTGATAGGTCGGGGGACCAGGTCTTTCAGAGAATTTTGCATTCTTTTTTTCATTTCCCTGAACCTCTTCTTTATCTTTTATCAGCTCCTCAAACTCATGATCTTCGATGTTTTCACCCCTTATTTCAAAGTCATCGAACTTAACATGCACACTTTCTTCCTTACATAGGGTTCTTTTGTTGAACACTGTGTATGACTTGCTTATAGAAGAGTACCCAACAAAAACACCTTCATCACTTATGGCATCAAACTTCCCTAGGTCATCTTTCTCATTGTTCAACACAAAGCATTTGCATGCGAACGACCTAATATGTGCGATTGAAAATATTTTATTATTTATCAATTCATAGGGCGTTTTTTTAATCACTAATATAATAAGACATCTATTTTTCATATAGCATGTTGTGTTCACTATCTCCGCCCAAAAGTTCATGGCAAGCCCCGCATCACTGATCTAATAAGATATCTATTTCTCACATCTATTTTTTCTTTCAACCACTTCATTTTGTTGAGGAGTCCATGATGTTGAGAAGTTGTGAGTGATACCATTTTCTATGCAGAACTCTTCAATCTGAGAATTTTCAAACTCTGTGGCATGATCAGTTTTGATGCTCCCAATTTTGTAATTTAGCTTTGGTAGAGATGATATCTTTCGTTATCAAGAACATGTTCCACGTATACATAAAGAAGTCATCAACAATAACAAGAATGAGTTTCTTACCTCCCCTGCTCTGGATTCTGACTGGTCCATACAAGTCCATATGAAGGAGTTCTGAGGTCTAGTTGAGTTGACTCCCTTCTTTGCTTTAAATAATGACTTAGTTTGTTTGTCGTTTGCACACGCATTACAAACTTTGCCATTTGTGAACTTCAGCTTAGAAAATCCGCGGACCAGGTCCCCTGCAACAAGTTTTTTAGCAAGGACGAACTTACATGACCCAGACGTTGATGCTATATATCAGCATCATCTACTTGAGCGCTCATACATGAGAGATCATCACCTTCAATGGAATCAATATCAACAACATACATGTTTTTTATCCTTGAAGCAGACATAACCGTTCGTAATCATACATTTATTAGCCATGAACATAACCTCATTCTCTCTATCACATATTTGATATATGCTCAAGAAATTATATTTGAGGCCTTCTACATAGTGCACATTCCCCAATAGAATTGACATTGGATCTACATATCCTACCAACTTCGAGAATAGAACCTTTCTTTCAACCACCAAATGACACACCAGTACCTTGTGTGCGCCTTCAACGCGAGGAAGTTTGTAGTGTCTCATGTCATGTGGCGTGAGCATCCGTTATCCATGTACCAACCCTGACTTCTTCCTCTCCTCTACACAAGAATTACTTTTTAGTCTTAGGAACCCACTTTAGATGGAGTTCCCAATAGTTGTCCAAAGGCTTAACAAGAAACCTTTTGTTCAAAGGGGCAAGGTAATCTTGCTAAAACGATAGGAAGGACCAGGTCCCTTTCATTTTTCTTCCGCATTTCTATCAGATCTGACAAATTTAGCACGAGGAACAGGTCCTCATTCTTTCTTTTCTTGATCATTTTCAGATTTGACAAACTTCACATGCCTTGTGTTAGCTGATTTTTAGTTTAACAAATTTAGCTCGAGGAACAGGTCCCCATTCTTTCTTTTCTTGATCATTTTCAGATTTGACAAACTTCACATGCCTTATGTTAGCTGATTTTTTTAGTTTATCATAATTCTCTTTTAGGTGTCCATTATGCCATATTGAGTATATAAGAGATCATCAGCTACATACACATATTTGCTATGAGGATTAAAATGGGTTCTATCGACCTGCATCCCAGTCCTTTCTTCCCACTGAAACTCTGCTGAGACAGATTAGAGAGAATCTTGGAAGAGTTAGTCCATTTCAGAGAATGACTCAACTCTTCCTTGATATTACTCAGATTCTCTCTTAGTTGAGAGTTCAATTTCACGAGAAGCAGCTAACTTAGATTTAGAGATTTTAAGCTTGTCCTCCAATTTTTCCTCAAAAATACTAAGTTTTCTTTTGTCATTTTCTGAGGTGCTAGACCACTCTTCAAGATTTATGTTGCTAGATTCCAACACCCCTATTCTAGCACTCATTTCAGAAACTTAAGCTACAAGAGTTATATTTTCATCCTCACACAAGCTTATTTTTTTTCAACATTAAGTTTTCAGTAGTATATTCATCCACAGAAATCAGAATCAATTAGAAAAGCAGCAAGTTTGCTCAAATTTTCTACTAGAAGATTATCTAGATCATCTTTTAATTCAAAAAGATTTGCCTCATTTGAGTCTTCTTCGTCATCAGATTTTGCCATCAAGGAGAATATTGAGTTGAAGACACTCTTATCATCTTCAATAGTCATCATTGAGACATCCTCATGATCTACTGTATCTCTTTCTGACTCACTTGAATCATCTCCCCAGATAGCAAAGGCCTTTTTAACCAACTGATCAGCATGAACCTTCCTAAAAAATTTGTCTAGAACCAGGTCGTTCTTGTGATATTTGGTTTCATGATACCCTACTTTTGACTGGGACAATCTCTCATAAAGTGACCAGGCTTACTACACTTATGACACAAATCGTTTATCGTTGCAGTTCTGCTGGTTGATGTTTTTTTCTGAAATCCTCCACATTTATTTATGATCTTTTGAAACCTCTTTGTTGCATATGTCATCTCAGTCTCCTCCTCAGTCATCTCACGTTGAGAAGATTTCAGTGCAATAGACTTCTCCTTCTTTCCTTCCTTAATTCAGGCTTCCTGTTTCTTGTTTAACTCGTATGTCTACAAATTTCCTATCAACTCATCCATAGAAAGTGCCATCAGATCCTTAGCCTCTGTGATAGTGTCCACCTTGCTTTCTCAGGTTTTTGGAAGCACCTTAAGAATTTTGCGAACTTGCTTACATACTAGAATAAGTTCTCCCAGGACTCTAAGCTCATTAGTGATAGCAATGAAATGAGAGTTCATCACAAAGATAGTTTCACCCTCCATCATCACGGAGTTCTTATATTGAGTCGTGAGCATGTCAATCTTCGACTCCTTCATACGTTAAGTCCTTTATGTGCAATTTTAAGACAGTCCAAAATCTTCTTTGCAGATTTACATGCAGAGATTCTATTATACTCATCAGCACCAATACCACATACTAGAATCTTTTTTGCCTTTTAGTTCTTTTCTATCTTTTTTGTGTCAGCTTCACTGTGTTCTTTTCTGGTCTTGACCTCGGAGGTGGTAAGCTCTCCATCCCTTACTTCCTTCAAGGGAACATAGGGTTCATCTAAAATGACATCCCACAGGTCAGAGTCCTCTTCGTTGATGTAGTCATGCATTCAATTTTACACCATCCATAGTATTGGCCATTGAAGCGAGGTGGTCTGGTAGATTATTGTCCTTCCTCTAGATTCGGTGGAGCAGTCATTCCTTCAGGATCTTCTTTTTCTTGGTGTTGAACAATCTAAAGAGTGAAGATCTGATACCACTTAATGAAATGTATGCATTGTACGACCCGATTTTCGGAAACTAAAGATTTCGAAGACGATTTCGCAGCTTTGGCAATTTTATTAAGTTTTTTAGAATAATTTTATAATTTAGGAGTCGCCGCTTATTTTTTGGAAAAAATAAGAAATCATTTAAAAGGAAATTATTGAAAGAAAACATTTAAATAAACCAGAGTCGAGTAAGGGTTCAAATAATCTCTAAGGAAGGGTTTGGCATCTTAGTGAATCTGCTAACACGCGGTTGACTGACGGATTTAAAAGTTTGACTAATTTTATAACACATAAGAAAATATTTAAATAAACCATAGTCGAGTAAGGGTTCAAATAATTCTCAAAGGAGCATCACAGAGAATCCACTTACATGTGGTTGACCAACGACTTTAAAAGTTTGGCTAATTTTATAAAACATAAGAATTACTTATAAAATTTCTTATTTGAAACTAAGATAAAAATCTTCTTGATACTTGTAGAAATCTCAAAAATAAACCTAGCTTGAAACTTTTACCTATAGTAAGTTTTGAATCATAAAATTCATTCGAACTCATAGACATGGAATAAATAACCTTGTTTAACCATTATGAAAGGATATAGAGAAAACCATCAAGTCATTCATACAAAGTCTCAGGTTAAATTAAAAGACAACTACTTTAGTTTAAGAAACTTAACAATTTTATGTTCAAATAGTTAGTTCAAACTCGTAAACATGGATTCAAAACTTTTCAAAAACTATGAAAGAACATGAAAGGTCCTTAAGTTATTCTACAAGCTTATATTACCTAAATAAAAAAAGGGTTTTGAAGATCAAAATGCTTAAATAACCAAATGATGAAATAAAAGAGCCAATAAAAACCTCCAAGGATTCATCCAAGATGATGAAAAAACAAAGTTAACGAGAGTTAGCATTCCCAAATAAAAAAAAAATAGTAATAATAACGAGAAACTAAAGAATACAATGAAATGAATTGAATGACTGAAATTTTCAACCCACGTCTGATAATTTCGGGGATGGAATTGTTATGCTGATGGTTGAACTCTTCTGAGTTTTAACCCATTTTTTTGCTCTTCATGTTTCAGTCCTTTGAGGCTGCTGGTGGTGGTTTTTTGGGGGTTTAACCCAATAGAATATTGTTTCTCTTTTGCGACTTGATGGAGGTTGACTGGTTCTTGGCAGCGAACCGGACGACGAATTTGATAGAGACAATTTCACCTCTTTAACTCGAACAACCACAAAACTTTATAGGGATACTACTCTCAAGTCCAAAAAAACTTCTTTAAACAGAGAAGAAAGTGGATTTTTTATAGGAGAGATTTGAGAGAAATTCTGGGATAGAACCGATGTGGGAGAATCCCAAATTTTTTTTTAAAAAAAAACTTAGAGGATAAGGCTAGGCGAGTTGGAGGGTTTACAATTTGTACTATTTTCAACGAAATTGGAAAGAAAAAGGAAAATTAGAATGGAAATTACCGTTGAGGAATGGGTTGTTGGAAGCTTGAGGCGTCTTCAAGCTCGTGATATGCACTCAGAGAGTACAAATTGAAGGGAAAAAGGGGAAAACGACATATCAATTTAGGGCTCGTTCTTTTCTGGGTGAACATCGTTGTAGTTGCGCGTGGTTGGAGAACACGAAGAATGAGTACAGAGGTAGTGTATGTACTGGTTGTATTGCACGTGTCTGAAGAAGAACGAAATGGGTCCAGGTATTTTTAGAAAAAGAGTGGGTTGAGTTATTGAAAATGGGCTTAACATTAGCTTATTTTACTAAGTTAGAGGTCCAATTGAATTGAAAGAAATTAAAGGGAATAGGTCCCTAAATTCACATTTTCACCAAATTCGAATGATTTTAATTCAAATTTGATAAAAATGAAAACGAGATAAATGATAAATCTAATTAACTATTTAAACTTCTTAACTTTAGCAACAAAAAATAATTGTCTTGAGATGAAAAAAATATTTATTAGACAAATGAATTAATCGAGAATAAAATATGTACTTAATTTGAAATAGTTTTAGGTAAAAATTGGTCTTCCAAATATTTATTCAAAGTAATAAATAGATGAAACTTCATATTATAATCTATAGCGGTGTCTTTTATCATAAAAATGACAAAATTATCTTGAATAATATTTTTGAAAATATTTTGATATTTTGAAAATAATTATTTCAAATTGTTTGAAAGTGAAGAAACTTGAAAATTAATTAAATTGGGGAGGGTCAAAATTGAGTATCAACATGCGTCCACTTACATTGATGGGACCAGGTCCTTAAGACAGTAATAATAGCAAGGAACAAATACAGAAAGTAAAGATGACAATCAACTTTACGTGAAAACCCCCTTACTCAAGGGAGGAAAACCACGACATGTTCTCACCAGGACTTTTCAAAACAAATTCTACTAATCTTCAACAAGCAAGAGTAAAAATCGGTTACAAAAAAGAGATTAGTTTACTAATCTCTACACTAAGTAATAATTTCTATCAATTAGCTGAGCGTCAACAGATACAACACTATTCTCTATACTAATCCTACCTAATTAATAGGGATAATGCACAAGTACCCCCTCAACCTATGCCCGAAATCCCAGAGACACACTTATACTATACTAAGGTCCTATTACCCCCCTGAACTTATTTTACAAGTAATTTTCTACCCCTTTTAGCCTATGTGGCACTAGTTTGAAAAAAAAAAGTCAATCATCGTTGGACCCACAAGATAGTGCCACGTAGGTCAAAAAGGGGTAAAAAATTATTAATAAAATAAGTTCAGGGGGGTAATAGGACCTTAGTATAGTATAAGTGTGTCTCTGGGATTTCGGGCATAGGTTGAGGGGGTACTTGAGCATTATCCCTAATTAATAGAGACTTGAAGTAAAGTCTTAAGTTACAATTAGCCCAGCCGTTACAATGATTCACCCGAGATTGAAATGTTTCGAACACAATTGAAACGAATCTTACAATGTAAGAACAATTACAAGCAACCAAATGCAGCAAGTACAAAAAGCAATAAACGCACTTCTATCAGTTCTCTTGTTGTTCTAGAAGCTTGAAAATACTTTCTTTGAATGAATGAGTAAATGAGTTGTTGTTTGTTTGATTTATATCATTAAGAGTTATTACTCATCAAACAAACAACCTCATCGCCTCTGATTGGTAAAGTACTCTGCTGCTTTATCAACTTTCTAACGCGGACAACTTTTACAGTTGTCCAGCACTTTGACGCCTGGACGAGTTTCTTCGTTATACTCTGCAAAGGACCGAGTCCCTGCACTTGTGAGAAGATCATCAAAACATCGAGAAGCACTAAGCTCTTATCAGGATCGCTTCTACAGTTTTTATAATTGTTGTTATTCTTTACTTAAGGCATGCCAAATTATTTTAAATGAATCAGGTACACATAGAGTGTATTTGGTTGGGATAAAAGTTCTAAAAAATATTTTCCAAATTAACTTATTTTCCTTAAAATTAAGGAAAATAACTTCCTTCAAAAATCAAGAAAACATTTTTCAAAACTCTCATCCAACTTCAAATTACATTCTATTTTTGGAAAAACATCAAATTTTGAAAGATATTTTCAATTTCATATTTTTATTTTTTCACCCTACTCCCATATCAACCCACCCCCCAAAAATATTTAGTTTAGTTTTTTTAAAAAATTTCAGCTTCAAAATTTTACTTTTTTCACCCCTACCCCTATCCCCCCCCTCCTTCCGCCAACCCCTTACCACCCCCACCCAAAAACAAAAATTAATTTTATTTTTGAAAAATATTTTCAATTTCAAAAATTATTTTCTACTCTAGTAAAAAAAAATATTTCTCAAAAACATTTTTCGTTCATAATTTAAACACTAAAAATCATTTTCAGAAAATATGTTCTACTCACCAACCAAACATAAGAAAATAATTCCAAAATCTAAACATTTTCTGGGAAAATATTTTTCATGAAAAACAATTTCCTTCATATCAAACACACCATAATCTATCTATGTCATGTAATAAGATACAAATATAAAATTTGTACACGTTAAAGAAGTTTAAGGACTATGACACAAGTTTTATTAAATTCAATTGCAGTACAATATTTCATGAGGGAAGCATGTAGTTGATTAGCATTTATTAAGTTGTGTAAAATTTGTTCATACATCTACTAGAAAATATAGTTGCTTGAATATTTTTCCTTGATTTTATAGAAGAGAATGTTTGTTTGGCTGAAGTTTATAGTCGGTCATAGTTCCTTTATAAATTTCGTGTGTAGGTAATTAAAATTAATATTTACAACTAAATTTTAATATACCATTTTGAAAATAAAAAATAAGTACTTCAAAATCACTAGTTGAATTCCAGGTAAACACTTAATAAATAAAAATATATAATTTAAAATACTATAATAATTGTTAGTGAAAAAAAAATTACAAGATAATAAAATGCAAGATTACAATTGAAAATAAAATGAAGAAATTAATCTCTTCAGGCTGAGGCGCGGATATCTCGCTCTCTTTAAGGAGATTCAAGTCCACTGCAGCAAATGTTTTCACCGGTCCAGCAGTAGTCCTCTTTGACTTGTCCCCTCCAGGATACAACAGTCTTCACAAAGTATAACTCAACAACTCTGGACAAGAGTTGAGTCCAAAGCTCAACAAAAAAGAACACCTCCCTTCAACTAATAAGAACTCTCTTTTAGACTAACTCTTTCACTCTTTGTTTTCTCTTGTGTTTTGTGTGTATCAACCAAATAAAGACCACCACTATTTATACTACAAGAAGTCTTCCTAGAAATGAATAGGAAGATAATGGAGGTAGTAAATAGTAAAGATAATGACCTTAATAGTTACATAGGTTACAATAGGATTTACATAGGTTACAATAGGAGTTACATATGTTACATGGGTTACAAAGAGTATTGAGGTATTAAGAATGAAATAAAGTGATGGACAACCAATGCTAATGGATGATGTAGAAGTTATCCATTTCAATGTTTTCTTATAACTCCAAAATAAAGCAATTTAATATGTTAAATATTAATATTAAAATGCTAATAACCTAACAATCCCCCATTCATTTTAATATTTAGATAAGAGAGTATATCAGCTGAAGGAAGACTACTACGCATAATGAAGGTGTGCTCTGCATTGAACCTCCACTTAGTGAAACCGTAACTTTTACTCCAGAGTCGTAGTGGTCTCAGACTTGAACTATGACTGCTTAAGGAAAATAAAATATCACTGCTCACACATAGTAATCAAGGTGTTGACATGAGCTTTAACAGCCAGCACGTTATGGCCATGCGCTATCCCGGTTTCATGAGTGCATTTGAGAATAAGCCCCATTCTCATAGGAAGCGACCTATTTCCACACATCACATAGGTGAAATCTGTCGAGAGTTCTCCTGTAAGATTAACACTCCACCCATACGGGCTACAGATATTCATTAAGAGTTTTACCAACTCAACCTTCACAAACTACAGGAAACAATGCACTCACATCATAGGGAGGGAAAAAATAGTGCATTTTTCACAACAAGTCATCATATGATTTGTTTTTCCCTTTGAACCTGGTTATAGGATCTCTAGTCCCCAAGTTGGGTTTCCTCATATATGACTCAAGGATTTGTAAGCTTCAATCCTATCCCCTTCGATATGCTCCAGACCTTTTCTCTTGTTAAGGCCTTCGTAAGAGGATCTGCAAGATTATCACAAAATTTGACATAATCAACATTAATGGTACCATTTGTCAAATACGATCTTACATTACTGTGTTTCCTCCTTATAGGTCTGGATTTACCGTTGTAATAACGATTTTGAACTCTACCAATTGCAGCGGTGCTATCACAATGAATTAAAATAGGAGGAATTGGTTTTTCAAAATAAGAAATTTGAAACAATAAATCTCTTAACCAATTCGCTTCCTCACTAGCTGAAACTAAAGTAATTAGTTCAGCCTCCATGGTAGAGTTAACAATTATAGTTTGTTTTTTTGATCTCCAACAAACACCACCACCACCTAAAGTAAAAACATAACCAGTGGTAAAACAGGAATCACCTGACAAAGTGTTCCAATCTGCATCACAAAAACCTTCAATTACAGCAGGATATTTTTTTATAGAACAAACCACAATTTTTCGTTCCAATTAAATATCTCATAACTCTTGTTATAGCATGCCAATGTTCATTATCTGGCTTGCTTGTAAACCTGCCAAGTACTCCTACTGCATATGCAATATCAGGCCTAGTGCAATCAGTCACATATCTCAAACTTTCGATTATACTAGTATATTCCTTTTGATTTATTACATCATTTTCACTTTCAACAAGAAATAAGTGAACACTTGAATCAAAAGGAGCAGCAACATGCTTGCAATCATGAAAGTTATATTTTTTCAAAATTTTCTCAACATAATGTGACTGGTCAAGGAAAATACCCTCACATGTTCTTGTTATTTTTATTCCAAGAATAAAATTTGCCTCACCAAGATCTTTCATATGAAAATGGCTTCTAATAACATTTTTAGCTTCATCAATAACATTCATGTTAGAGCCAAATATCAACAAATCATCAACATATAGGCAAATGATCACATGTGAATTATTCCAAGACTTATGATATATGCACTTATCACACTCATTTGTTTTAAAACCATTTTCAATCATGCAGGACTCAAACTTTTCATGTCATTGCTTAGGTGCCTGTTTCAAGCCATATAGGGATTTAGTAAGTTTACATACTTTGCTATCTTGGCCTGCTTCAACAAAATACTCGGGTTGGCCATATAAATTTCTTCATTTAGGTCTCCATTTAGAAAAGAAGTTTTTACATCCATTTGTTGTATTTGCAAATTAAAAATTGCAGCCATAACAACTAAAAGTCTAATGGATGTAATTCTTGTTATCGGAGAAAAAGTATCAAAAAATTATAGGCCTTCTAGTTAATTAAAACCTTTTGCAACTAGCCTAGCCTTGTATTTATCAATAGAACCATCCGGTTTTAATTTTTTCCTTAAGACCCATTTTCAACCAATTGTTTTACAACCCGGTGGTAAATCAACTAACTTTCAAGTTTTATTAGAAATTAGAGATTTCATTTCATCATTTACAGCCTCTTTCCAAAAAAATAGAATCATGTGAAGATAATGCTTCTTTCAAAGTTAGAGGGTCATTTTCAACATTAAACACATAAAAATCAGGACCAAACTCTTTTTCTACTCTAGCTCTTTTACTTCTTCTTAACTCAAAATCAACAACTTCTTTATTTTTCAAAGTTGAAGTAGAAGAACTAGGTAGTGACAAAATATTTTGTTCAATCCTTTGATCCCCACTATTTTTAGTATCAAAAGGAAATTTATTTTCATGAAAATTAGCATCACCAGATTCTATTACAATATTATCTTCAAGATTAAAAAATCTATAGGCTGTACTATTTGAAGCATAACAAAGAAAATCACAAGTAGTAACTTTCTTACCCAACTTTGTAATCTTGGGATCCATTAGCCTCACAAAGGCTAGACAACCCCAAACTCTTAGATATCCCAAAGTTGGCTTGTAACCTTTCCACAATTTAAAAGGTGTCAATTTAAACTTTTTTTTATGAGGCACGTGATTCAACACATAACAAGTAGTTAAGATAGCTTCACCCCAAAAATTTAAAGGTGCATGTGACTCAATTAGCATGGCATTAGTCAATTCAACCAAAATTCTATTTTTCCTTTCTGCTACTCCATTAGACGAATGAGAGTAAGGAGGAGGAGTTTCATGAATTATTCCCTATGATCTAACAAAAGAATTAAACTCATTTGATTCATATTCACGGCCTCTATCACTTCTAATTCTTTTTATTTTTCTTCCAAACTGATTTTCAACCTCATTGAGATAAGTTTTGAAATTTTCAAAAGCATCACTTTTATTTTTCATCAAATAAACATATGTAAACTTAGAAAAATCATTAACGAAAGTGATAAAATATATATTACCTCCACGAGTTAGAATTCCACCAAGTTCACAAATATTAGTATGAATTAATTCCAACAAATCAGTTTTTCTTTCAACTTGAAAATGAGGCCTTTTAGTGATCTTGGCTTTACTACAAGACTCACACTTTTCAAAATTCTTTTTAACCATTGGAATTAATCCTAAACTACTCATGATTCCAACATAACGATCATTAATATGACACAAACGAGCATGCAAAAAATTAGTAGAAGAAAGCATATAAACAGAAGTTGAAGTTTTATTCATTTCAACATTCAACTTAAACATCCCATCACATGCATACCCCTTCCCCACAAAAATACCTTTCTTCACTATTACATATTGATCAGATTCAATAATCTGTTTAAAGCCTGCTTTATTAAGAAGAAAACTAGACATCAAATTTTTTCTCATAGAAGGAGTATAAAGTACATCTTTCAATGTTAATATCCTTCCAGAAGTAAAACACAATTCAACATCTCCTTTCCAAGCACTGAGTAGTGTGAGCATCACCAAGCATGATGGTTTTGGGCTCCTCAAAATGAGTATATTTTTAAACCAGTCTTTGTCATAACAGACATGACGGTTTGCATCAGAATCAGCCCACCATCCATCAACATTCTCAACCATGTTTATGTCGGTAATCACCTCCACAAAAGGTTCTTCGGTAAAGTTTGTCTGAGGGTTAGGACCATGTTCCCCGAATCTGCAAAATCGAGCAATATGCCCACTTTTGCCACAAACAAAGCATGGTCCCTTTTTTTGAACTTGTTGATTTTGTGATTGGTGATTTTCACCATTATTTTTCTTGGGAGGTCCACCATTATTTTTCTTGAATTTTTTCTTCTTAGGCTTTAAAGAAGTATTTTTGTGAGTTTCAGAAGTAGCATTATTCGAAGTAATTAAATTTACCTTCGATGTGATGTTGTTCTCTTCTGTTTGTAAAAGTGCATCTTGGCCTCTTGCTTCTTCTTCCATGTGGATTTTCATTATCAAGCTTCCAAGAGAGGTTTCCTTTTGTTTGTGGCGCATAGTTTTTTGAAATTCCTTCCAAGAAGGTGGAAGTTTATCCACTATGCCACAAACAATAAGGTTATCTCCAATTTTAACCTCTTCGGACTTAAGCTCTCCAACAATCATGATGAAGTCTTGAGCTTGATCTACCACTGATTTGTTGTCCACCATTTGGAAACGAAAAAATCTACTAGCTGCATATTTTTTCGCTCCAGCCTCTTCGGTATCATACTTACTCTGCAATGCCTTCCAAATTTTATTTGCACTAGAGTAAGTTCTATCATAATAATCATAAAAATTATCAGATAGACAATTAAGAAGATAATACTGACACTTATAGGAATTCCCATCGTACTTTTTCACTTTCTCTAGATGAGAAATAGCTTCATCATCATTCATAGTGGTGATGTCTTCTTTATTTGGATTCTTCTTAGTTAATACATAAGAAACATTGAGAAGACTTAAGTGGAAAAGTACTTTACCCTTCCATATTTTAAGATGATTACCATTGAACTGAAATGACTTGTTAAGATCTCCCATCTTGACATCCGCGGTTTTTTCAATTGTAGCCATCGTTGAATCTCCTTAAAATTGTTAGTGAAAAAAACTTACAAGATAATAAAATGCAAGATTACAATTGAAAATAAAATGAAGAAATTAATCTCTTCAGGCTGAGGCGCGGATATCTCGCTCTCTTTAAGGAGATTCAAGCCCACTGCAGCAAATGTTTTCACCGGTCCAGCAGTAGTCCTCTTTGACTTGTCCCCTCCAGGATACAACAGCCTTCACAAAGTATAACTCAACAACTCTGGACAAGAGTTGAGTCCAAAGCTCCACAAAAAAGAACACCTCCCTTCAACTAATAAGAACTCTCTTTTAGACTAACTCTTTCACTCTTTGTTTTCTCTTGTTTTTTGTGTGTATCAACCAAATAAAGACCACCACTATTTATACTACAAGAAGTCTTCCTAGAAATGAATAGGAAGATAATGGAGGTAGTAATAGTGAAGATAATGGCCTTAGGAGTTACATAGGTTACAATAGGAGTTACATAGGTTACATAGGTTACATAGGTTACAATAGGAGTTACATATGTTACATAGGTTACAAAGAGTAATAGAGGTATTAAGAATTAAATAAAGTGATGGACAACCAATGCTAATGGATGACGTAGAAGTTATCCATTCCAATGTTTTCTTATAACTCCAAAATAAAGCAATTTAATATGTTAAATATTAATATTAAAATACTAATAACCTAACAATAATAAATACATACAATTAGCTAATAAACTACGCCTATATATTTATTTACTATTAATTATTATAATTTGCCAGGATGCTAAATGTACTAATATTCTCTTGAAGAAATTTTATTATTTCATTTTATAATAAATTCAATTTTGAAATTGTGCTACAAATCTATTTTACGAATACATGTATCTGATTAGCCGTCCATCACACTGGTACGTATACTATTTTCATTAAAAAATGAGGTCGTAAGGATTCAATCCCAAGTTTTCACGCGAAAAAGTAATTGACTTAACTATCTGAACTTCAAAGGGGCTATCACTTTGTACTATACTATATCTATTATTTTTTAAATTTTAATTTTAGTTTATGTGACGTAGATAGAGTTTAGATATTTAATTAAATTTTAATATGATTTTTAGATATTTTAAATTGTTAATTTGTTTGCGTAAATTTAATGTGAAAAGGTCCATTAAGACGTTCACAATAAAAATATTTTTCATCATCGATCATTGATTTTTTCTCAAAATAGTTACAAGATACAAACAAATATTATTGATATTGAAAATAATGAAGTCATCACTGACGAATATGAATTTAAAACTAAAGTCATACTTCAAAACGATCACATAATTTCTAAAATATTATACACTATTTAAATCGAAGCAGAACAAAAGAAACAATTTTCTAAATTTTTTTCTCTAACATGTTGAAGCAGGCACGTCGACGGAGTTGCGTCTGCTTCAGCGTAAACTCTCTTATATACCTAAAAGAATATCTGTAGCAAATTTTCCGACGAAGTCATGTAATGTAATACCCCTTGAATCTTTGTAGATACACCCCTAAATACAGAACCTCAGTTATTTCAAATCTAAATCAGTGTGAATCTATTTTATAGTTTGCTATGTACTAGGTAAAAGCACAATGTATTCGCGGGTTCTAGAAATTCAAAATTAAATATGATTTGCACTTATTATTGTGCGGTTGGTAATTGCTTTCATCAACACGGGTCTAAAGCAATTTTCTTTTTTATTATTTTAAACTTAAAATATAAAATATACTATTTTATATATTTATTTGATACAATTCAATTAATTTTATAATTATAAAGTACCTATTATAAAACTTAATAACAAAAGAATGATATAAAGATGAAGACAAGAAGAATATAAGATAAGAGGAACAATATGCGATAAAATTTTTTTTTAAGTATTCACTCAATCTTCAAGTGTAAACGATATGAAGTCTATGCCTCTATTTATAGTGTAACATAGAGGCATACAGAAGGTTAATCATAAACATGACATTAACATGAATATAATGTGGAGGTTATGAAAGTGAAAGGTTACAAGAATGATTGTTATAAAGCTGGAGGTTATCGTTATCTTCATAATGGAAGAAAGTAATAAAGTAACTTCTTGATCTAGTGGACAACCATAATATATTATTTTATAACACTACCCCTTGGATGTCCATAGATAAATATGTCTTTTTAAAACCTTACTAGAAAAAAATCGCATGGAAAAAAAAAATTAGTGAAGGAAAAAAAGTACACATATCTTTCAATACGCTTTGAATGTTGCCTCGTTTAAAATCTTACCAGAAAAATCCAATTGGGATAAAATCATGGTTAAGGAAAAGAGTATAATGCGTATTTTTCTCCCCCCTTGATATAAACTTTACTTGATATCTTGAAAAAAATGTCTTCCAATCTTGTATCACAACTTCTCAAATATTGATGTCGACAATTTTTAGTGAATAAGTTTACAAGATTATCACTTGAATGGATCTTTGAACGTCTATCTCATCATTTTGTTGAAGATAATGTGCGAAAAAAGACTTCTGGTGAAATATTCTTTGTCCAATCTCCTTGATTGTATCATCCCTTCAATATTATTTTCATATATGGTGATTGGAATATACTGTGCCAAGGAAAAATCACATATTTTTTGAAAAAGATAGATTGTGATTCCAATCAAACACATTCTCGGCTTACTTCATAGATCAATATTACTATAGCATGAATTTGAAGAAATGGTTACCAATGTTTGATTCTTTAAATGCCAAGATATTTTTGTGCCTTCATATGTAAATAAATAGTTCATTTGCAATCGAACTTTATGCGAACAAGATCTACATAATCAAATCATTTCTAACTCGAAACTTTCTTCAATATATAGCCACGTGACTTCTTAATTTCTCTTGCATCACATTTGAATCGGAATTGTCAAACGATTACACCAACTGATATTTATCCTAGTAAACTTTTAGTTTACTTTTGCATATGATTCCATCATTATGCACATGTTTGTATACAACAAACAACGGGAAAAAATGGGTAATTTTATACGTAAATATTTATAATTCACTTTGATTGTAATAATATGAAGATATTAAATCTTCCCATAATTTAGTCTCAATATAAGATTTGTTTTCAATTCTTTCGAAACTTAAAAAGTTTCTTTTGAGACTTACTACAACCACATTATTATGAATAATTTCATTCCTCCTGATAGTAACAAATTTGACCTATCGAAACTATCTATTAATTTTGTGTACTACCACAATTTTCACAATGTCAACTTTATGGTGTCCATCTCCTTCAAGGAAAATTATCATTATTGTCATGGTTAAAATTATTACATTCAAGACTTATTTCTTGATAACCAATGACAAATTGAGTTGCTGTCACGACCCAAATCGGGGACGCGACTGGCACCCACATTTACCCTCCTATGTGAGCGAACCAACCAATCTAACCTTTAACATTTTAATACAATATCAACAAAAGAAATGCGGAAGACTTAACTCATAAAAACAAATCAATAACTATTATTATTATCCCCAAAATCTGGAAGTCATCATCACAAGAACATCTATCTCAAATTGCTAAACTAAAACTGTCTAAGAAGCTAAAACAAATAAAAGCTAGTCCATGCCGGAAGTTCAAGGCATCAAGACTTGAAGAAGAAGACCCAGTCCAAGCTAGACGCGTTAGCTCACCCTGAATTTCCAAAGGTGGTGAAGACTGGCTAGATCTACTGTTGAGTTGAAGTTGACGGAATGTTTGCTGCATTACACAAATAACAAAGAAGAAAACATAAAAGTAGGGGGTCAGTACAACCACACGTACTGAGTAGATATCATCGGCCAACTCAAAATAGAAGATAATATATATCAAGTAATATTATAAATCAACTATAAACTCAACATGTAGCAACAACAAGTAGTATAATCGTCAATAAATACCATTAAGTTCATCCATGAGGGCTCAAGCCTCAATACCATACTCATTTGGGAATTAAGTTCATTATGTTGAGTATATTAACATCTTTCAAGATTCATTATCTTTCTTCCTCTTGTGTCGGTACGTGACACTCCGATCCCCTACCACTATGTGTCGGTACGTGACACTCCGATCCCCTATATGTGTCGGAACGTGACACTCCGATCCCCTATATGTGTCGGAACGTGACACTCCGATCCCCTATATGTGTCGGAACGTGACACTCCGATCCCCTATATGTGTCGGTACGTGACACTCCGATCCCCTATATCTACATGTCGGTTCGTGACACCCGTCCCACTAATACTATGTGTCGGAACGTGACACTCCGATCCACTAATACTATGTGTCGGAACGTGACACTCCGATCCACTAATATCATACTATCCATTCATCAAGCCTTCTCTATACCAAGGCATCATCAATCCCATTACTTTAATTCATCAAGCCTTCTTTTATACCAAGGCATCATCAATCCCATTACTTTAATTCATCAAGCCTTCTTTTATACCAAGGCATCATCATTAATATCATAGATTAAAGTTTCTTTCAAGATTTGGGATTCAAGGGTTTTCATCATGCTTGTTTTTATCAAAATCACATAATCATATTCATGCAAGCATACAATTAAGCATATAGACAGGTTTACAATATCATCAACACATATTATTCACTATTAAGAGTTCACTACGATTATCGTAACATAAACCATAACCTACCTCCACCGAAGAATTGGAATCAACAAGAAATCTCCCAAGCTTTGATATTCCCTATGCCTCTTGATCGATCGATTTCTCTCCCTCTTTGTTCTTTCTGTTTTGTTTTATTTCAAACCCTCTTTCTTTTACCCTAATTAACATATAATTAAGTGTGAAAGAGGACAATAAAACCCCCTAATAACTTAAGGTTACTCTTTAACCCCCAAGTAATTAGACTTATTAATGTTAACCCTCAATCTTTATAATTAAGGAAAGAATAGTCCAAAACGACCCTTAAAACGTGTGGAGAAATCCTATTCTGACTGGGATCTGCGTGACCTGTGACGGGCCGTCGTGCCTGCGACGGTCCGTCACACCGGTCGTCGCAGCCTCCCCAAAATCCCAGGTGGGCTGTGACGGCCCGTCACCCCTGTGACGGTCCGTCCTGCACCTCTGTCATGACGGTCAGAAACTCGTTTCTTGCACCAAATTCTCAAAAGTTGAAGTGTTTTGCAACGGAAACTCACGACGGTTCGTCGTGGATGTGACGGCACGTCCTGCAGGTCCGTCACAATTTACAGAGAGTCGATTTTAATATCCAAATTGAAGAATTCTAAGTGTCATGGAACGAAACTCCTCGACGGGCCGTCGTGACCACGACGGTCCGTCGTGACCCCCGTCGTCCCAGCCAGTTTTCCCAGAATTAAAATCTGCTGCTCAAAACGACTAAACAGGTTGTTACAATAGATACCAATTTACCCATCGTTCGTCCCCGAACGATCAAAAGAAGAAAAACAATGGCGAAAAGGAGTACCTGAATCTGTAAACAAATGTGGGTATTTTTCTTGCATATCTGCCTCCTTCTCCCAAGTAGCCTCTTCAACCGGTCGATTCTTCCATTGAACTTTGATGGATGCAATCTCTCTCGACCTCAACTTGCGAACTTCTCTATCTAATATAGCAACCGGTTCCTCTTCATAAGTCAAGTTCTCATCCAACAAAACTGAATCCCAACGGATAATATAGTTTCCATCTCCGTGGTATTTCTTCAACATGGACACATGAAACACCGGATGCACTCCGGACAGCCCTGGGGGCAAGGCTAATTCATAAGCCACCTCCCCTATTCGCTTTAGTACCTCGAATGGTCCAATATACCTTGGACTTAGCTTACCTCTTTTGCCAAACCGCATCACCCCTTTCATGGGTGAAACCTTCAACAAGACTTTTTCACCTTCCATGAACTCCAAGTCTCTAACTTTTCAGTCTGCATACTCCTTTTGTCTACTTTGAGCCGCTAAAAGCTTTTCTTGAATAGCTTTCACCTTCTCCATAGAATCTCTTAACAGATCAGTCCCCCAAGGTCTAACTTCAAAGGCATCAAACCAACCAATGGGAGACCTACATCTCCTCCCATACAATGCTTCAAATGGAGCCATGTCAATGCTGGAGTGATAGCTATTATTGTATGAAAATTCTGCCAAAGGTAAGAAACTATCCCAATGACCACCAAACTCTATCACACATGCACGAAGCATATCTCCAACACTTGAATCGTCTCGCTCAGACTGACCATCGGTCTGAGGGTGAAATGCAGTGCTAAGGTCCAACCCCTAGTACCCAATTCAGTATGCAATGTTTTCCGAAACTTCGAAGTAAACTGCGTACCTCTATCTGATATGAGGATAGTGGAACCCATGCAATCGAACGATTTCTGAGATGTAGATTTTTGCTAACTTCTCTGCATTGTAAGTCACCTTGACTGGAATGAAATGAGCAGACTTAGTTAACCTATCAACAATCACCCAAATGGAGTCATACTTATCCATTGTCTTTGGAAGACCAACCACGAAGTCCATCGCGATTCTCTCCCACTTCCATTCAGGAATGGGCATTCTCTGAAGCATTCCTCCGGGCCTCTGGTGTTCATACTTTACTTGTTGACAGTTTGGACATTTGGCAATAAAGTCAACAATATCCCGCTTCATTCTACTCCACCAAAAGTGTTGCTTTAGATCGCGATACATCTTGGTTGCACCCAGATGTATAGAATACCTCGTACTATGAGCCTCTGTCAGAATAGTGTTGATCAAATTATCGACGCGGGGTACACATACCCTTCCCTTAATCCTCAAAACACCTTCCTCGTCGATTGTTGCTTCTTTAGCCTCTCCTTGCAACACTTTATCTCGAATCCGGATCAATTTCTCATCGTCAAACTGCTTCCCCTTAATCTTGTCAAGGAAGGAGGATCTTGCCTCCACACAAGCTAACAATCCTCCCTTCTCATTTACTTCTAACCTCATGAGGTCATTAGCCAAAATCTGCACTTCTCTAGCCAATGGGCGTCTAGAAGCTTGCAAATGAGCTAGACTTCCCATGCTTCCGGCCTTTCTACTCAAGGCATCTACCACAACATTCGCCTTCCCTGGATGATACAAATGGTAGGTGATGTCGTAGTCCTTCAATAGTTCCATCCATCTCCTTGTCTCAAGTTCAAATATTTCTGAGTAAAGACATACTGTAGTACGATGATCCTATAGATGATTATTCTTCACACTAAACCCATATAAATAATGCCTCCATTGCTTCAATGCAAAACACTATCGCGGCCAATTCCAAGTCCAGTTGGATAGTTACGTTCATGCACCTTTAATGTCTTGAAGCATAAGCAATCACGTTCTTTCTGCATTAGCACTGCACCCAAACCCGAATAGGATGCATCACAATAGACAATGAAGTTCTTACCCTCTACCGGCAAGGTAAGGATAGGCGCGGTAGTCAACAAAGTCTTGAGTTTCTGAAAGCTTTCCTCACACTCATCCGACCATACAAATGGAACATTTTGCTTAGTCAAGTTTGTCAGTTGGGAAGCAATAGAAGAGAATCCCTTGACGAATCGGCGGTAGTAGCTAGCTAACCCCACAAAACTCCGTATTTCTGACACATTAGTGGGTCTTACCCAATTCTTCACTGTTTCAATCTTAGAAGGATCTACCATCACTCCATCCTTAAAAACCACATGCCCCAAGAAGGACACTGCATCTAGCCAAAACTCACACTTAGAGAACTTGGCATAAAGCTTCTTCTCCCTCAACATTTCCAATACAATTCTCAAATGCTTCTCATGTTCCTCCTTACTTTTAGAATATACCAGTATATCATCAATAAACACGATCACAAAGAGGTCCAAATATGGCTTGAAAATCCCGTTCATCAAGCTCATGAAAGCAGCAGGGGCATTCGTAAGACCAAAAGACATCACTACAAATTCATAATGCCCATACCTAGTCCGAAAAGCGGTCTTTGGCACATCCGTGCCCGTATATTCAATTGATGATAACCGGATCTCAAGTCGATCTTCGAGAAGACACAAGCACCTTGTAGTGATCGAATAAGTCATCAATGCGAGGAGGAAGAGGATACTTGTTCATAGTTACCTTATTTAGTTGTCTATAGTCTATGCACATCCGAAAAAACTCCCATCCTTCTTCTTCACAAACAAAACGGACCGGAGCACCCCAGGAGATGCACTTGGTCTAATGAAGCCTTTGCTCAACAACTCTTGAAGTTGTGCCTTTAACTCTCTTAACTCCGCGGGAGCCATTCTATAAGGGGGTATAGAAATGGGGCGAGTACCCGGTTCAAGATCAATGCAGAAGTCAATATCCCTATCTGGTGGCATACCAGGGAGATCTGCAGGGAACACATCCGAGAACTCACGGACTACCGAAACTGACTCAATCGAGGGTACTTGGGTAGTGTCATCCTTGAGATGTGCCAAGAAAGCTGAACACCCTTTACTCACCATTTTCTTAGCACGAAGAAAGGAGATGATACGCACCGGATTGGAAGTGTAGTCACCCTTCCACACTAACGGATCTGTCCCAGGCTTGGCTAGCGTCACCGTTTTAGCATTGCAATCCAAAATCGCAAAGTTTGGAGAAAGCCAAGTCATACCCAGAATTACATCAAAGTCACCCATTTCTAAAATAACCAAATCTACATAAGTGTTGCTCCCCACAAAATTCACCAAACAAGACCTATACACTTTTTCGACTATCACAGACTCACCCACCGGAGTAGAAACACGAATAGGCATGTCAAGTAATTCACAATGTAAATTTAGACCATTAGCAAATGAGGAAGATACATATGAAAACGTGGATCCAGGGTCAAATAATACAGATGCCATGCAATCGCAAACCAAGAGATTACCTGTGATAACAGCATCAGACGCATCTGCTTCAGATCTCCCAGGGAAAGCATAACAATGGGCCATATCATTCATCTGTCCGTTGCCCCTACCATGTTGTGTAGTAGTGGCTCCGTTTTGCCCATCACCTCTGCCGTTTTGGTGACCACCATTACCTCGACCACCACGTCATCCAGAAAAGCGGCCTCTACCATGACCACCTCTACCTCTATCCATTGGGGTTCTGTAACTCTGTTTTGGACAATTCCTCCTAATATTTCCAATCTCCCCACATCCATAGCACTCTCTGGAGTCAGGCATAGGTCTCTCGGAGTAGTGTTGACCGTTCTGAGGTGGACCCCCAACTACAGTCTGTAGTGAAGACTGAATTGGTCGAACTGAGTGACCTCCGGAGTTCTGTCCTCTAGAGTAAGAAACATTAAACTCACCACCCCTTCGAAACCTCTTTGATGTCGGTGTCGTGGTGAAGTCATCTGGCTTCTCCTTCCACCTCTATCACAAAGTCTACCACCTCTTGGAAGGATGTTGCCGTGCCGCTACCTGTAAGGCTGAAATCCGCAACTCTGACCTCAACCCCTTCACGAAACGGCGGATCCGTTCTTGTGGACTGAAACAAAGTTGGGTGGCATATCTGGATAGTGCGCGAAATTTAGCCTCATATGCATAACTGTCATCCTCCCTTGCTCTAGACTCAAGAACTCGTCCCTTTTCTATCTCTCAAAGTCCTTGGGATATACTTCTCCATAAACAGGGTAGAGAATGATTCCCAAGTCATAGGTGGTGCCTCTGTTGGTTGACACTCAACATGTGACCGCCACCACATTTTGGCGTTCCCTTGGAACTGATAGCTCACGAACTCGACTCCAAACCTCTCTACTATACCCATCTTGTGTAGTAGCTCATGACAATCAACCAGAAAATCGTAGGCATCCTCCGATTCTGCACCCTTAAAGACTGGAGGTTTCAATTTCAAGAACTTACTGAAAAGTTCGTGCTGATTATTTGTCATAATAGGCCCAGTAGTCAGACGTGGAAATGTGCCTACTCCCAATGTTGCATCCATGCGGGGAGCCATAGTAGCCGCATGTCGTATCTCTGAAACCGGAGGTGTTGGTGCAGAAACCACTGGAGGTGCTTGACCCTGATCGAATAACCCGCTAAGATAAGCAAGTACTTGGTTGATCATCTCTGGGGTAGGTTGGGGTGGCATTTCCTCATTCTGCCCTTGTTCATTCTCCCCTTCCTCACCCTCTCTTACCACATCCTCGGTCGGTGGAGGAGTCACTGCCCTAGTATCAGATGGGCTAGGGGCTCGTCCTCTCCCTCTAGAGGGCGTCCTCCCACGACCTCTTCCACGGCCTCTTGCCGCTGTTCTTCCTCGAGCCACAGCCCCAGTGGCTGGCTCAGTAGTTTCCTGTCTTTCCGTTGTTGCTGCTGGTGCGGTCGTTGCTCTAGTTCTAACCATCTGCGAAATAGAGTGAAGATGGTCAGATACCAATTGGACTCAAGTAGTAGCACGAAAGAAAGAATGAAAGAATGGAATTTTCCTAAAGTCTTATAGCCTCTCAAAGAAAAGTAAAGGCGTCCCCCTACCGTTCCTTAAGACTCTACTAGACTCGTTCTTGTGTGATGAGACCAATGAACCTAATGCTCTGATACCAAGTTTGTCACGACCCAAATCGGGGACGCGACTGGCACCCACATTTACCCTCCTATGTGAGCGAACCAAACCATCTAACCTTAACATTTTAATACAATATCAACAAAAGAAATGCGGAAGACTAACTCATAAAAACAAATCAATAACTATTATTATTATCCCCAAAATCTGGAAGTCATCATTACAAGAACATCTATCTCAAATTGCTAAACTAAAATGTCTAAGAAGCTAAAACAAATAAAAGCTAGTCCATGCCGGAAGTTCAAGGCATCAAGACTTGAAGAAGAAGACCCGTCCAAGCTAGACGCGTTAGCTCACCCTGAATTTCCGAAGGTGGTGAAGACTGGCTAGATCTACTGTTGAGTTGAAGTTGACGGAATGTTTGCTGCATTACACAAATACAAAGAAGAAAGAAAACATAAAAGTAGGGGGTCAGTACAACCACACGTACTGAGTAGATATCATCGGCCACTCAAAATAGAAGATAGATAATATATAGCAAGTAATATTATAAATCAACTATAAACTCAACATGTAGCAACAACAAGTAGTATAATCGTCAATAAATACCATTAAGTTCATCCATGAGGGCTCAAGCCTCAATACCATACTCATTGGGAATAAGTCATTATGTTGAGTATTTAACATCTTTCAAGATTCATTATCTTTCTTCCTCTTGTGTCGGTACGTGACACTCTGATCCCCTACCACTATGTGTCGGTACGTGACACTCCGATCCCCTATATGTGTCGGAACGTGACACTCCGATCCCCTATATGTGTCGGAACGTGACACTCCGATCCCTATATGTGTCGGAACGTGACACTCCGATCCCATATATGTGTCGGTACGTGACACTCCGATCCCTATATCTACGTGTCGGTTCGTGACACCCGTCCCACTAATACTATGTGTCGGAACGTGACACTCCGATCCACTAATACTATGTGTCGGAACGTGACACTCCGATCCACTAATATCATACTATCCATTCATCAAGCCTTCTCTATACCAAGGCATCATCAATCTCATTACTTTAATTCATCAAGCCTTCTTTTATACCAAGGCATCATCAATCCCATTACTTTAATTCATCAAGCCTTCTTTTATACCAAGGCATCATCATTATACATAGATTAAAGTTCTTTCAAGATTTGGGATTCAAGGGTTTTCATCATGCTTGTTTTTATCAAAATCACAATCATATTCATGCAAGCATACAATTAAGCATATAGACAGGTTTACAATATCATCAACACATATTATTCACTATTAAGAGTTCACTAGGATTATCGTAACATAAACCATAACCTACCTCCACCGAAGAATTGGAATCAACAAGAAATCTCCCAAGCTTTGATATTCCCTATGCCTCTTGATCGATCGATTTCTCTCCCTCTTTGTTCTTTCTGTTTTGTTTTATTTCAAACCCTCTTTCTTTTACCCTAATTAACATATAATTAAGTGTGAAAGAGGACAATAAAACCCCCTAATTAACTTAAGGTTACCTCTTTTAACCCCCAAGTAATTAGACTTATTAATGTTAACCCTCAATCTTTATAATTAAGGATAGAATAGTCCAAAACGACCCTTAAAATGTGTGGAGAAATCCTATTCTGACTGGGATCTGCGTGACCTGTGACGGGCCGTCGTGCCTGCGACGGTCCGTTACACCGGTCGTCGCAGCCTCCCCAAAATCCCAGGTGGGCTGTGACGGCCCGTCACCCCTGTGACGGTCCGTCCTGCACCTCCGTCATGACGGTCAGAAACTCGTTTCTTGCACCAAATTCTCAAAAGTTGAAGTGTTTTGCAACGAAAACTCACGACGGTTCGTCGTGGATGTGACGGCACGTCCTGCAGGTCCGTCACAATTTACAGAGAGTCGATTTTAATATCCAAATTGAAGAATTCTAAGTGTCATGGAACGAAACTCCTCGATGGGCCGTCGTGACCACGACGGTCCGTCGTGACCCCCGTCGTCCCAGCCAGTTTTCCCAGAATTAAAATCTGCTGCTCAAAACGACTAAACAGGTCGTTACAGTTGCCATACAACAACATTTATTTTGGTGATGGCCACAACCTTTATAGAAAAGATTTATTTCTTTCTTTTGTCTCTAATAGTTCATTTCAAAACATACCACAATATTTGTCTAGTATTCAAAGTATATATATATATATATATATGACCAATGATCATTTATGTCAAAATATTTACAATCAATCTCTCAAACTTCCCGTAGAGGTGAGATGTGACATTCATCCAATAATGCATGAACATGTTATTATCCTTACGAACACAAGTCACATTTTCTTTAAGAAATGGACCATAACCACTTGTACATATCCCATAAGTTTTTATTAGAAACTCATTGCCATACTTTGCACCTCAACAACACTTTTAAGAGGTCAAATGTACAAAATGTACTACTACTTTGTATTCATTTATTTGAATGGAGGATTTACAAAACCTTTTAAATTGGGTTGCACCAACAACAATGTGCCCAAGTTCTCATACCACTTTGATTGATAAAAAGTGTTTTAACAATTATCTTCACATTTAAAGGACCATTTTAAGAAACAATTTATCCAATAACCTTTTATACAATTTTAATGGACAAAGTTACCTTCACATTTGAAGGAATATATTAAGAATGTTCTTCCTTTTAATTACCACAATGATGACCATTAACATTTTACCATACTCATATTCATATATTCGACCACTTGTTATTTTCATACATATAGATACACTGCCCACAATCACATTAGAGAATGGAGCAAATTAATTGGGTAAAATTTAATGACTTTCAGTCAAAAGTATAAAATTTTATGTTAGTCATCATCATATCATCATTATAATACATTAGGACTTTAACCCAATGTTTTACCTATATTAAGACATCTTTGGTCATAAATTAATGGGACTTGAACCTAACTTCTTATTATCATGGTGCACCAAGACTTTAACTCGATGTCTTACCCACTTGGTGCGGTGAAACCTGAATTCACCTTCTTACCCTCAACCAATGCCTTAATAAACCAAATGCATTACCAAAAAATAAATATCAAAAATCAGAAATGAACAAAATCAATTAATCAGAACAACATGTTAGAATCATATAAAAGTCCCAAGTTAAAATAAATTCAAACATTTTAATAGTCCCTCTCAACATTGTTATGAAGATTATTATAATTTACTAACCATTTTAGAATAACTACAAAACAAGCTTTTTTAATACAAATAATATGTTAATAACTCAACAAGTAAATGTTTAGATTAAGAAAAATAAAGAGGTGCAAAAGTAGCCAACAAGGGATAATGCCCAAGTACCCCTCAACCTATGCCCGAAATCTCAGAGGACACACTATCTATACTAAGGTTTTATACCCCCTGAACTTATTTATTAATAATTTTTACCCCTTTTCGACCTACGTGGCACTATCTTGTGGGCCCAACGAAGGTTGACTTTTTATTTCAAACTAGTGCCACGTAGGCTAAAAAGGGGTAGAAATTACTTATAAAATAAGTTCAGGGGGTAATAGGACTTAGTATAGTATAAGTGTGTCTCTGGAATTTCGGGCAAAGGTTGAGGGGGTTACTTGTGCATTATCCCTAGCCAACAATAATAATTCAATCAATATGTATATGCCACATAACTCAATAAAACAAGATTATAAAGAACAATGTCTTTACAAACTGTTAACTTACAAAACTAATTTTACCTTTTTAATATATAAGTGATCAAATTAAAAGTTCGCTAAAAATAAAAGCAACTTGTTGGACTCATATGATTTTGAGATGGTAAGTAAATTAATGATGCATAATCAAAAGTAAAGTATAAAAAAATTATATAGTAATTTACCTTGAGAGAAAAATAAACACAAATATTTTTACTTTCTTTATATTTTATTTGCTTCAATTCTTCAATAGTAGAACAATCGTGCTAATAACGTGTTGTAAACCTTAATAACAAAAGAATAATATAAAGATTAAGACAAGAAGAATATAAGATAAGAGGAACAATATGAGATAATTTTTTTTTCCAAGTATTCACCAAATCTTCAAGTGTATACAATATGAAGCCTATGTCTCTATTTTGTGTAACATAGAGGAGAAAAGATATAATCAAAAGTAAAATATAAAATAAATTATATAGTAATTTACCTTGAGAGAAAATTCTTTATATTTTCTTTGCTTCAATTCTTCAATAGTAGAACAATCGTGCTAATAACGTGTTGTAAACCTTAATAACAAAAGAATAATATAAAGATTAAGACAAGAAGAATATAAGATTAGAGGAACAATATGAGATAATTTCTTTCTTTCAAGTATTCACCAAATCTTCAAGTGTATACAATATGAAGCATATGTCTCTATTTAGTGTAACATAGAGAAGAAAAGACATAAAGTCACCCCTAAAGTCGTTCCGTATTTGCATAAAGACACCTTAACTTTGGAAGTGTCTTATCACACCATGGAACTATTAAATATCTTTGTAAATGGGCCATTTTGACCTATTTTCTCGTCTCGGTTGTTATCACGCAAATGGAGCGCGTGACCTAATCTTTTCACTGCCATAACCAGTTATAAGTGTCATGTGTCATTATATTTCTTTAATATTAATTATTTAATTAATTTACATCATCTTCCCCATTATCTCCTTCAACTTAGAAGATCCTTTTACTTCATCCATTTTTATCACTTTTTTTCTTGTCTCTTGCTTTTCTTTGTTTCTTTTTCTTATTTTATCTTCTTTTCTTAAAAAAAAAATAAAATTCCATTTATTAGAGAATACTATGAAACTCCATCTTTTTTTTTGGTCTCATTAGCTTGCTTTAGTAACTTGAGATTTGAATTGATTTTATTTAGTAATGATTGATGACGAAAATAGTGTTGTAAAATGAAAGCATCATGGAGACTACATTGAAGGTTACTATGACTGTTACTTTAGGAGAATTTACAACAAAGAACAAAGATTTTGAGTAATGAAGATTTAAGAAGAAAGAGGGGAAAAATAAAAATAAAGTTAATAAAAATAAAAATAATAAAATGAAAATGAAAATGAAACTAAAAATTAAAAATTAAAAGAACTTAATACGTGTCAAACAACTATTGGTGCGTGATTGCACATCTTTTCTTGCAATTGGGGTTGGGTTAAAAATGAGATATTTATAACACTCTTAAATTGTTCAGTGGAGCAATATGACACCCACAAAGTTAAGGTATCTTTTTAAAAATTTGAGACAATTTCAGTGGTAACTTTATGTCTTTCTCTAACACAGGGACAGATAAAAGTTTAGTCATAAACATGACATTAATATGAATATAATGAGATTATGAAAGTGAAAAATTATAAGAATAATGATTATAAAAGTAAAAGTTATGGAGTTTATCGTTATTTTCATAATGGAGGAAAGTAATAGAGTAACTTTTTGATATAGTGAACATCTATAATATATTAGTTTATAACAGTACCTACTTATTGAGTATGATTATAATATTTTTTTATTATAGAAGTGATCAAATTTTATTTCAAAAACCTTAAAAATTATTAATAAATTGTGTGCCAAAAGTGAGTGGAACTCAAAACCCTCGTTAAGCCCCTCAGCTCCACTCTCGCACACACAATCACATTGGAGTACAAAAATGTTGATCCGACGCATTGTGCTGACCAAATCTCTCCACCATTTCCGTTTCTTGAGCAACTATGCCACCGCCTCCGCCGCCGCCGTTGTTCCAGATGTAGAGGATGATTTCCCAAAGCCCAACCCCAAATACGCAGAAACTATTCATGCCGTTGTTCGTGTCACTTCCGGCAAGAACATCGCCGCCAAAGAGAGGAAAGCTGGGAGGGTACCTAGTATAGTGTTTGAACAAGAGGATGGTCAACATGGTGGTAACAAAAGACTCATATCTGTTCAGGCTAATCAGATAAGGAAGCTTGTTAACCATCTTGGTCGGTCTCATTTCTTGTCCAGATTGTTTGATCTTGAGGTTCATCCTAACTTGGAATCTCAAGATGTTGTTGAGAAGGTTCGGGTTCTGCCCAGAAAGGTATTTTGCCTCTGTTTATTAGATTTGGTTACTTTGAATTGATCTGAAGATAGATACTGGCTTTCAATTCATATATATGCTTATAAGTAGGGATGATAAAATCAAACCCAACCCGTCCAATTGCCACCCCTACGTATAAGAGTAAGCAGTTCCTTAAAAGATTATCTCTTTTAGATTCTTAAGTATAGGTGTAAATATTAATGCTTCCATATTGTCGGACAAGAGGGACATTTTATGGTATTGGCTCACTTTGTTAGTATGTGAATTGAGTGGAAAATAGATTTGGTTCGGGAAGAACGTGTTTTTCCAACTCCGGGAAAGGATTCATTTAAATTATTTTAGCTTCTTGCCTTTTACTTTGATTGCTTCTGAGGAAGCAGCTAGTGACAGCTTATTAGTCCCCTAACCTTTAGACTCGTCAACAATACTTCTGATCTTGATAAGGTTAGCTTTGATGCTGGCTCCACTTTTATACTAAACTAGTTTTAGGGCACTGGTTATGGATTGACACATTTCTTTCTGATAATGATACAAACTGAGTCAGACTGCGCGCAAATTGACAGTTCACGGGTTACATTGAGTAACTGCTACCTGTCACTGGTACAGTTACCTAGTAACTCTTGACAACCAAGTTATAGGCAGATGAGAAGAATCACATTGTGGTTTTGTTGTGGCGGATGGGATTTGAACCTAGTTACCCTGGACTTTCACTAACTTCAATTACCGCCAGGCCACACGCTAGTATTTGAACACAGTTTCACACGCTCATAGGGAAAAAGGTTGAAATTCTTGAGTTGATCTATGCTTGAACAAAGCTAGGTTCTAAAGGATTTGGTGGATTTAATGCTTAGAAATAGGAGTTGATATTCTCATAGTGCTGTTGGGAAATACTGGTTGTGATGTCCATAAAGTAAGCAGCCAAAACTGTGAAGGCAACAAAGTTCTCATGAAATAGTTTGCAAAACTTCCTATGTGGAAAAATAATATTCACATTTAGGGTTTAATGATGTTTAATGGACTGTTCTTTTCACAAGCCTTGTGTGTTGTGACATTCTAAATTAAGACTGGTCAACGGAACGGGACGTACCGGTACCGTTCCGGTTCGTCCCGTTTCGGTTGTCTACGGGACGGGACGGGATAGTCTGAACCGATACACGGAACGGGACGGAACCGTGATTTCGTACCGGTGTACCGGTACCGGTTCATCCCAGTTCATTCCGGTTCCGTTCCGGTCCAGTCCGGTTCCGTTCCGGTTTATTTAATATATATTAATTTTTTTATATTTTATATTTTATATAATTTATATTTAATTTAATTTTTTTAAAATTACAAATTTTATTTATTTAATATTACAAGATACAAGTTATAAATATAACTTATAAAATAAATCTTAATGAATATAAGTAATAACTTATAAAGTATAAACTTCAAAAGATTTAAATTTGAAAACTTTATTAGACTTTACTTGCAAACTTAACAACAACAAAAAAATTAATAAAATATCTTTAAAATAAACTTAAGTAGAAATTATAGTATAAATTTAAAAACTATTAATTATACTTAAAAAAATAAAAAATAATAATTATATTTTTTTCTTAATTCCAAAAAATATCGTCCCGTTAATTCCGTCCCGTTCCATCCCGGTCCGTTCCGGTTCATTCCGGTTCCATCCCGGTATATAGTGGAACGGGACGGAATCGATGAATCATCCCGGATTATTCCGTCCGTCGTGTTCATCCCGGTGGTCAACATACCGGTCAACGTACCGGTCAACGGTTCCGGTCCGGTCCGGTACCGGTCATCCGGTCCAGTGAACCGGTTCCGGTCCGTTGACCAGTCTTATTCTAAATCAGAATGATGGAAAAATGTTGTCGCCACAGTGAGATATATCGAACAGCCTACTGAGGTATGCGGTGTAAGGGGTTGAAACTCAGGGAACTTCTTAACTCAGCTCAGAAGAAAGACTTATTACTGCTTAACTCGGTTCAAAAGAAAGACCCACAATTGCTTAACTTGGTTCAAAAGAAAGACCTTTAACTGCTTAACTCGGTTCAAAAGAAAGACCCACAATTGCTTAACTTGGTTCAAAAGAAAGACCTTTAACTGCTTAACTCGGTTCAAAAGAAAGACCTTTAACTGCTTACTCGGTTCAAAAGAAAGACCTTTAACTGCTTAATTCTGTTCAAAAGAAAGACCTTTTGTAGAATTATGATGTTGTTGGAGCCAAACAGAGCTTTAGATGGTTTTTAGCATAGCAATGTGCTGATTTATCTATTTCAATGTTCAGGTTCATCTTGAAGCTGGTTCAGATGCGCCTCTTAATGTTACCTTTATAAGAGCCCCATCAAGTGCTTTATTAAAGGTTGAGGTTCCTCTTGTATTTAGAGGAGAGGATGTGTCCCCCGGTTTGAAGAAAGGTGAGTACTAGATACATCTGCCTTTTCCTCTTTGTAACTTGCTAAAAGATGCTGATCTTTATGAAGTCTCTGTATTTATTTACTATGCTGGTTTCCACGGGGATGTGTTGAAACTAGCTTATCATATGTTACACTTGCATCAGTTCTTTATCCAGAAGCACAACGTCTGGTTTTCTTGAATTCATTCAATGCAAATATTTTATGGTTGTGATGGACCTAGAAGTTTATCAAGTTAGAGTACCTAAGGATGTAGTCTAGCTGTTGAAATTGGAATGAGCTATGAAAGACTAGGGTTCAAATCCCAAATTAGGTCAAACATGCTGGTGATTTCTCGCTATTTGTCTAAGTCTTGGTGAGCGGAGGCAAGAAAACCCTACTGCTGTGCCATTAACCAGCACTGACAGTTACCCAATAGATTGAATGTATAATCTGTTGAAACCATCTTCGATTAGATCCTATCATTTTAGTATTCAGGACGAAGTTCTAGTTAGCACAATCTTAGGCCTTCACTATGTCAATTGTCAATTTTTCTTACACCTCCAGGTCCTCCTTGCCCTAATTTAATTATTACCTTCTTTGGTCTTTCAGCGAGTGATTTTGAAATCCTTCATAGCACTTTCTACCAAACAGATCAGCTTGGGATCTCTTCGTTCAATTATCCCTTTCTTTAAGCACTAAGGGGTCGTTTGGTAGGATGCATTAGAAAAAATAATGCATGCATTGGCTTTGTGGTTTACTACGAATTTCAAAGAATAGACACCTATGCACTAAAGAAGTTTCGAATAGAGAATGATCTTTCATCTAAACTAAGTTAAATTGGCCATAAACATTTTCAATTAGAGTTGGCCAAGTCTAACTTTAGATCCGTGTATTTGAAGTACCTTCGTACACTTTTACAACAAATCAACATTATAACTAACACAAGCATTAGTAATACAGTGTATTTGGTATGATGCTATCTAGTTACAATACATGAATCGGATGTAATCTTAGCATAACTAATGCCAACATTACTGCATACCCTATTCAACTATTCTTTTACACCCTACGGAACGACCACTAAGGTAATTAGATTGGTGAAGCAGAAATTATGCAATGCATGTTTTTTTTACACCAAACCAACCAATTCATCATAAATAATCCCAGCATAACTAATGGCAACATTGCTAATACACTCTATCAACACTATCCTTAAACACTACAACAACCACTAAGGTAATTAGAGTGGTGAAGCAGAAATTATGTAACGTATCTTATTTTAATACACCAAACCAAACAATGCATCAGAAATAATCTCGACATAACTAATGTCAACATTACTAAATACACCCTATTCAACAATATTCTTATACACCCTATGAAACAACTACAAGGTGATTGTAGTGGTGAAGCTCTTCTCAAATCTTCCTTCCAGATAGAATTGGTAGAAGTTTAGAGCATCCCATTTCTAAACATTCTGCGTTTTTTTTTTTTTTTTTTTTTGGTGAAAAGCTATAGTAAAGCCAAGGTTGATCTCCAGCACTATCATTTATGGTTCAGTCACCTCTTACTCTCTTCTCTGGATAAGGCCTTTACAGCCATTTGTTGTCTATCTTTTTTGAGATAAAGGTTGTGTATTCTCATTAGGCTCATCATCAAACAAATGATTAGCATAGATCACTTACAATCTCATTAGAGCATGTCAAAAACTACCCTGTGGGTGATTACGAATTTTCTGTGACATCAGCAAAAAGTTCTATATCCCCTATCGTATCTTGTCTACACCAAAAATACAAAAGGCTTAGGCAATTCATTCTGATCTTATGGATGTTGTTTCTCTTATCCACAAAGCATCTTGCATTTCTTTCTTTCCAGAATCCACCAAATGCAGGCTGTGATTAACTCCCACCAACCATTTTCTGTCATCTTCTAGTAATATATAATTAGTTGGATCCATCAACTGTAAATTCCATGAGGGTTGAGAAGAATACAGTGAATTCTATAGAGGAAAAGTTTAGGTTGAAGTGTTCTAAAATCTTAACCTGTTAGTACTTACATACATGTAGTAAGCAATTGGACAATCAAAATGGAACACTGCACCAGCTGCTATCTGGAAAAGTGTTTGGATTGAGAGAAGTAGAAGCTGTTTTCGAGACATTGAAAACAACAATCAGAAGATAAAATCCAAATGTACACCTTTAGTTTCTTTGTAGTGTAAAATGCAATAAACGGATGAGGCTGAATCTATTCTAGATGTGATTAGGATCACTACAGGTCTAGAAGGGTTAGATTTTGGCTAAGTTTCTTTTTTGCTGCAGCTTGTACATATTTTGACAACACATAAAAAGAAAAGGACAGTCGAATTGGTTTTGCATGTAAATACTAAATAGAAATATTTTCGTAAATATGTGAACATAAACTTGTTTAATGAGCATAACTCACTGCTTTTTTTAAAAAAAATCTTTCCAGTCACTTCAAATTTGTCCACCTTGTGTAGTAGAGGTTTGTATTGGAGGGTACCGATCAGCTCTTTACATTATAACTTCTGATGTACGACTACTACACGCATACTTAAACTTGCCTTTCTCCCATCCAACCAAAAATTGGTAATTACAGAGAGTGGAGCAATAAAAGGAGGGATAAAGTGTAAAGAGTATACCTAATCATTGTTACACCTCTTTTTAATTTCAAATAGTGTCAGCCCAACTGATAAATCTCTCTCGATCTCTCTCTCTTTCTCTCCCTTAGTAGTGTTGAAAACCACGATTTCATGATCTGTTTATGGTTATACCTGTCTATGAACTTTCAGTATATGAAATCTGAATCTTATGAGATAGTGAGCTACATAATTAGAATTGATGGTCAATTTCAGAAAGAGACCATCCTTGCTGAATGATGAAATGATGAAAGGAAACACATTTAACACGTGAGCGATATCCATTTCCTATTTGCTTGCACTTCTGTTTTTCTTTTCACTAATGATCTGTTAACTAATTTGGTAGGGTCATATTTGAATATCATCAAGAGAACGGTAAAGTTCCTATGCCCAGCGGATCTCATCCCTCCCTACATTGACGTTGACCTAAGTGAGTTGGATGTCAACCAAAAGTTGCTAATGGGCGACCTGAGGGTTCATCCAGCTTTAAAGCTTATCCAACCAAAGGATCATCCTGTTGTCAAGATTGCGGGAGCAAGAGTTTCTGATCAAAAGAAATCGAAATAGTTTTTGTTGAAGCATTTCTCTGGAAATCTTAGGAAGCTTACTATGGAACGGAGGGTTACGTCTTCCACAACTTGGGACATTGGCATTGCTAGCTGATGTACTTTACTGGACGATCGATCTTGTTTATTTGTGCTAGTTAAAATAGGGTGATCAGGTGATAGCTATCTCAATTTTGGAATCAGTAGCTGAATTGTACAACTAATTGCTAATATCCCCAATAATTTTTCTATACTGGGCTGTGAAATTTCAAATCATATCGACGTTCTCTGCCTATTCGCAGATTTTCAACTTTATCTTTGAAATATTTTCTGGTGATTGTTGCAAAGAACCTTTGATTGTTAAAGATGGACAAAGAGTCTTCAAATTTGGCAGACAAGTCTTACATATTGTCAAGGGTGAAGTGCACTTTATTTTTATAAAGAATAGTCGAAATTTACGATGTTTTTAAAGTATAACCGTATCAGAATCAATGCACAGGTACCTCTGAAGTAGGATTTTATGTGGGGTAAATCTTTCGAAAGATCAATTAATCATGTGGAATTATTTAGTAAGCTTAATTAACTCATTTTTGTATTAGTAAAATCACTCATGAATTTTCTCTTAGGAATTCACTTTAGCCTTCCAATCACCAAAAATATGATTTGGCATGGATGTTAAAATAACAAAATAGAAAATGACCCATTACTATTCAAGTAATTTATTTTAAAACAAGGCAAATTATGTTTTTGGAGATTGCAAAGTTAAAAAGTCTTTTTGTAAGAGAAAAATTTAATTAATTGAGGGATTGTTATTATTATTAAGTGGAATTATTTAGTTTCACATAATTGGTGATTTTTTTGAAAAATTTATTCAAGTTGTCAAAGTATTTATTAGTTTAGCTACTAAAATTTAAAATATATATATATATATATATATATATATATATATATATAGAGATATATATATATATATATATATATAATTATATATATATATATATATAGTATATATATATCTATATATCATATATATATTATTATATTTTATTATTATTATTATTCTTATTATTATTATTCCTCCCTTAACTCAATTGTTGGTATGTCACCATTCACCAATGCTTGAAGTTTTGCAGCAAGATTAACAACTCATTATTTTTTTTAAAAGAAACAGGGAAAACATTAAAAAAAGACTTATCGTTTTATTTGAAAACTTTACTTATTTCGATCAAGTATTTGATCTAGATGATGGATCAATTACATAAAGTTACAATAATAATATACTTAGTATAATTTGAAAGTGAGATAAAAGAAGGGTGGTGTATAAATAATCTTACTTTCACCGTGTAAATGTAGATAGGTTATTTCTAATTAAACCCTCTCTCTCTCTCTCTCTCTCTCTCTCTCTCTCTCTCTATATATATATATATAATATATATATATATATATATATAGATATATATATAAAAGCAGCGTCAAACAATACAAAGGACCAAAAAGGAAATGACAAGTAATAATAAAGTTGAAGACAAAGATAATAGGAAAGTAATAATAACAATAGAAATAAGAGAACTGAACAACACTCGACTACCTACTAATCTTCTATCCTAATTCTTGACATCTGTACCCTCTTATTGAAGGTCTTATTCTTGATAAACTGTAGGTGTATTATATCTTATCTAATCATCTCTCTCCAATATTTCTTCAACCTACCTACCTCTCTTCATACACACCATAACCAATCTCACTAGGCATTTGTGCGCATCTCCTATGCACATGCCAGAATCATTTCTCTAATCTTCGTTCTAGGTCTTATCTCTCCTATTATGCCTATGCATCTATCTCAACATTCTTATTGCCCCTACCTTCATCTTCTAATTGTGCAAGTTCTTGAATTACGTTACTACTTTAAAAAATATAGATTGAAAAAAAAATAGTAAAAGTAACACATTATAAAACTTTGAAAAAACGAGCTAGTCTTTCTTCTAATGAGACCCAAATTTTAACTTATTTTCAAGGTTAATTTAATTTTGCTTTTCATATTTTAAATTTTTCCGTCCTCTTCCTGCTTCAAACTTTTGTATTTTGTTTTCTTCACAGTTTTATTCTTTAACGTTATTATTTTGTTCTTACCAATTTATTACAACCTTCGTTTAGAATAAGAGTTGAAAATTTTAGTTGAACTCATTTATAGTGCTAACGAATTTAATTAGTAAATATCCATATATTCCCTTTTGGTTTGATAATGAATAATTGCGATACCTTACAAAATTGTCTTCGAATATTAATTAAGTATTAATCTTGATATTTTTGAAGTATAATATATTGATAAAGATAGCAAAATATGAACATAAAAAATTACAAAAGCGAACTATTGTATCTAACAAAAGAAATATTGAAATAGAGTTGTGATTTTTCATTAACTTTGACTGATATTATATATACAATTTTCATTTTTTCTTTACTAGTTTCTTTATCATTTATTTTCTAATTAATTTCATTAGAATCAAAATAAGAGATTATTCTTCTCAATAAATTGAACAAACCTCAATTTTTAATCATTAACAAAATATATATAAATAAATGTCTTACCGTAATAATTGAATTAATTACGATCCATTTAAATATAATTGTATTGTCGTTTTGAGCTAGTCATACATTTACTAACCATCAAGTAGTTTTCAATATTACAATTGTGAGTAAACAATACAAATTTACATTTGAAAATATTCACCCTCGATCCACGAACTTATACATACATACATGTGTAAAACTCTTGCATATTGACCTATATGTTTTTGAGGTCTTCTTTTCAACTCTTTCAAGATTTCTTATAACTTTCGTATTCGTGTCGGATATCTGCATTGAAGTTTGACTAATTTAGATTCACATTAGGTAGGGCTCCATTTAAGGATAGTGCTCTCTAATAAGGATTTTTCCATGCTTAGGATTTGAATTTGAGACTTCTGATTAAAAAAAGAATAATCTCATCAACTGCAACACATCCTTTAATAGTATATTTTACGAGCTTAATGATTCACTTGATAAGTGTCACAATCTTCTCGTGTCAATCACGACCATTCAACCTAATTTCTGCCCTCATCAAAAATTTTTATTATATATTAAGCACTATAATTGCACAATATAAGATCACATTGGCCACTCAAAGTAATGTTTATTATTAAGCTATATGTTACATAATAAACATAAAATTACACAGGCAACTCAGAGTTTTCCTGCATTAACGTTTATTATTAGTATACATATATTATAATATAAAGAAAATCCATAAACCCCCTTCCCTCGAACTTGGCAGCATAACTTATTTAGCACTTTAACCCCCTTAACGTCTTTCAAGTGAATTTAATTCCACCCCAAAAAGTTGAGGTGACAAAAAAATAAATTCAGGCGCATGTATACTTTTTTTTGTTAAAAAAAGTGATAGTAAATTTCAAGTGATCATATATTTTTTCTTAATTTATATATTATAATAAATAAATTTAAATAAAATTAACAAATTGACTCCTAAGAAAGAATAGAAGAATCATAAATAAAAACTTGACTTCAAGATCTAATAGCAGACATCACAAACAACTTATACCCATTATTACATTAAGAAATCAAAGTAATAAAAAATCAAAAGAAAAAGGCATATCTATCTAAAAGATCTCACTAAACATTAGTTATAAAGAATGAACTATAACTTGGGTAAGTAAAACAAGAAGTCACTAGAAGAAGATAAAAGATAGAGGAAGAAGATGGCAAAACAGAGATACTAAATTATTATTTTTTTTAAAAAAATAATCTTCCCGTTCTTCTACGAATTCACCCATTTTTTTTAAAAAAAATAAAATAATTTCTTAAATGAATTTGATGTGGCGCTGATGAGGCGCGTGTGTAGTGCACTTTTCAGTGTGTGACTGTCTGTACTATTAGGACGTGATTAAATTCACTTCCAAGATATTAAGGGAATATTTAAACACCCGTATAATTTAAATAATAAGGTGAATTATTTTGTAAAGTTTGGAGAAATTTTTATATACTTTCCCTATAATATATTACAATAAACTATATTACATAGTTAAACTAAATATGTAAGATCACACCGTACAACTCAGTGTTTCATGCATGGAAGTTTATTATTATCAAGCTATATATCGAGCACCTCGGTTAATTCATGATCATTTGCAAATTAATAACTATTCCTTCCATTAACTTTTTAGTTGTTATGTTGTATTTTTCGAGAGTGAATTTGACTAATAACGTTTAAAATTAAATTATATTACGTTCATTTGATATATTAAAACAAAATTTTAGATATTCAAAAAATACAAGAAAAGTGCTATAAATTGCAATTTTTTTCATATCAATATGATGAAAAAGATACTTCTTAACATGTTAGTCAAAATTCATATCGTTTAACTCTCAAAAAGGAAACTAAGACAACTAAAAAAGAACTAAGAGAGTAAAATTTTATTTCAATAAATAACTTAGTCATGCCCGATCCATTTGAATATATTTGCTATATTTTACTCCTTCTGTTTACTTTTATACTTTTGAATTGTCACATGTATTAAGAAAAAAAAATAATTGATATTGTGAGTTTACCATTTTATTCCTGTTATTTATTAAATATTTGAATTAAAAATTTAAGATTTTCAAGAAGTTCTACATTTTTCAAAGTAATTAATTGAGGGTATGATACGTAAAAAATTATACTTTTTTAATTTGTGAAAATAAGCAAGTAAAAAGATAAATTAGTTAATTAATTAGAAACAAGGAATATCATTTCCAATCTAGCGACACATTTACTATAAGTGTAATAGAACACTTACCGTCAAATTTTGAATTCGCCTATGTGTTTGACGGTGAAAGAACAATAAAGTTTCATTTGAAAATATTAGAGTAAAAATGACTAACATATGTCATTATATTTAAATTATAACTTCGATAATTAATTATTTCTAGATAGTACAAGTAATTATGCAATCCATGTATAAAGAACTTCAAAAAGATAAATTTTAACAAAGAACAATTTTTTTTTAGTAATTAGTGAGAAAATATTTGGTTTGTGTCAAGTAGTGAGGGTAATTTAGTGGTGGATATTTAAAAGAAAATTAACAAATGGGACATGCAAAAAGCCATGTACGTGTGTTCATAAAGGTAGGACAAACTAAAAATAATTATTTAGACTACTTTGTTGTATTATATTTTGGAGATCTCTGTTTAATTAGATAAAGGATCTCGTGTCAGCACAGAGTTTAATATATGTTGATCTTTTTGTTTTAATTTATATGATATCATGAAACTTGAGAATTTATTAAAACTTTTGTATGATTTTAATAATATTTTAAGTTGTTAACTATTGTGATTTATATTCTTTTCGTTTTATTTTATATGTCACATTTTATCTTACACTTGCATTAAAAATGATGTAACTTTATCCTTCCATTCTTGTTTAATGTTTTCTTGAATTAATTTTATAATAAATGCTGAATCTATTTTCAAGATTAATTAACACTCTATCAAAGGTATAGTATGTAAAACATTGTAATTTATGCATTAACTCAATTGTTGGTACGTCCACCATTCACCAATGCTTGAAGTTTTGCAGCAAGATTAACTCGTTGTTTTTTTTAACAAGAAACAGGGGGGGGGGGGGAAAGCATAAAAAAAGACTCATCGTTTTATTTGAAAAACTTTACTTATTTTGATCAAGTATTTGATATAGATGATGGTCAATTATGTAAAGTTACGACAATAATATATTTAGTATAATTTGACAAGTGAGATAAAGAAAGGGTGGTGTATAAACAATCTTACTTTCACCTTTTAAATGTAGATAGGCTATTTCTAATTGAACCTTCTATTTAAGTATATATATATATATATATATATATATATATATATATATATATATATATATATATATATATATATATTATATATAGATATATATATATATATATATATTATATATATAGCAGCGTCAAACAATACAAAGGACCAAAAAGGAAACGACAAGTAATAATAAAGTTGAAGACAAAGATCATAGAGTAATATAACATAGAAATAAGAGAACTGAACAACACTCAATTATCTAATAACCTTCTATCCTAATTCTTGACATTCGTACCCTGTTATTTAAGGTCTTATTCTTGATAAACTGTAGGTGTGTCATTCTAATCATCACTCTCCAATACCTTTTCAACCTACCTACCTCTCTTCATACTCACCATAACCAATCTCACTAGGCATTTGTGCGCATCTCATATGCACAAGCCAGAATCATCTCATTATCATCTCTCTCATCTTCGCTCTAGGTCTTATCTCTTCTATTATGCCTATGTATCTATCTCAACATTCTTATTGTCCCTACCTTCATCTTTTGATTATGCAAGTTCTTGAGTTACGCTATTACTTTGAAAAATATAGATCAAATTTTTTTTTAGTAAAAGTAACACACCATAAAACTTTGAAAAACGAGCTAGTCTTTCTTCTAATGATACACAAATTTTAACTTATTTCAAGGTTAATTTAATTTTGCTTCTCATATTTTAAATTTTCCGTCCTCTTCCTGCTTCAAACTTTTGTTTTTTGTTTTCTTCACAGTTTTATTCTTTAACGTTATTATTTTGTTCTTACCAATTTATTACAACCTTCTTTTAGAATAAGAGTTGAAAATTTTAGTTGAACTTATTTACAGTGCTAACGAATTTAATTAGTAAATATCCATTTATTCCCTTTTGATTTGATAATAAATAATTGTGATACCTTTCAAAATTGTCTTTGAGTATTTTATTAAAAGTATTAATCTTAATATTTTTTAATATATAATTATAGATAAAGATAGCAAAATATGAAAATAAAAATTACAAAAGCGAACTATTGTATCTAACAAAAGAAATATTGAAATACAGTTATGATTTTTCATTGACTTGACTGATATTATATATACAATTTTCATTTTTTCTTTACTAGTTTCTTAATCATTTATTTTCTAATTAATTTCATTAGAATCAAAATAAGAGATTAATCTTCTCAATAAATTGAACAAACCTCGATTTTTTTATCATTAGCAAATATATATAAATAAATGTCTTACCGTAATAATTGAATTAATTACGATCCATTTAAATATAATTGTTATTATCGTTTTGAGCTAGTCATACATTTACTAACCATCAAATAGTTTTCAATATTACAATTGTGAGTAAACAATACAAATTTACATTTGAAAATATTCACCCTCGATCCACGAACTTATACATACATACATGTGTAGAACTCTTGCATATTGACCTATATCTTTTTGACGTCTTCTTTTCAACTCTTTCAAGATTTCTTATACCTTTCGTATTCGTGTCGAGTATCTGCATTGAAGTTTGACTAATTTAGATTCACATTAGGTAGGACCCCATTTAGGGGTAGTGCTATCTAATAAAGATTTTTCCATGCTTAGGATTTAAATCTGAGACTTCTTATTAAAATATGAATAATCTCATCCACTGCACCACATCTTTTGATAGTATATTTTACGAGATTAATGATTCAATCACGACCATTCAACCTAATTTCTGCCTCATCAAAATTTTTTATTATATATTAAGCACTATAATTCCACACTATAAGATCACATTGGCCACTCAAAGTAATGTTTATTATTAAGCTATATGTTACATAATAAACATAAAATTACACAGGAAACTCAGAGTTTTCCTGCATGAACGTTTATTATTAGTATACATATAGTATGATATAAAGAAAATACATAAACCCCCTCCCCCGCTTATTTAGCATTTTAACCCCCTTAACGTCTTTCAAATGAATTTATTTCCACTCGAAAAAGCTGAGGTGACAAAAAAATAAATTCAGGCGTGTGTGTACTTTTTTTTTCTTAAAAAAAGTGATAGTAAATTTCAAGTGATCAATTTTTTTTTTCTTAACATATATATTATAATAAATAAATTTAAAAAAAAAACACTAAATTGACTCCTAAGAATGAATCGAAGAATCATAAACAAAAACTTAACTTCGAGATCTAATAGCAGACATCACAAACAACTTATATCCATTATTACATTAAGAAATCAAAGTAATAAATTCAAGAGAAAAAGGCATATCTACCTAAAAGATCTCACTAAAACATTAGTTATAAAGAATGAACTATAACTTGGGTAAGTAAAGCAAGACGTCACTAGAAGAAGATAAAAGATAGAGGAAGAAGATGGCAAAACAGAGATACTAAATTATTTTTTATTTTTTAAAAATCTTCCCCTTTTCTTCGAATTCACCCATTTTTTTTAAAAAATAAAATAATTTCTTAAATGAATTTGATGTGGCGCTGATGAGGTGCGTGTGTAGTGCACTTTTCAGTGTGTGTCTGTCTGTACTATTTGGATGGAATTAAATTTACTTAAAAAATGTTAAAGAGATGTTTAAATATCCGTCCGTATAATTTAAGTAATAAAGTAAATTATTTTGTCAAGTTCGGAAAATTTTTTATATACTTTCCCTATAATATATTACAATAAACTATATTACATAGTTAAACTAAATATATAAGATCACACCGTACAACTCAGTGTTTCATGCATGGAAGTTTATTATTATCAAGCTATATATCGAGCACCTCGGTTAATTTATGATCATTTGCAAATTAATAACTCTTCCTCCCATTAACTTTTTAGTTGTCGTGTTGTGTTTTTTTCTAGAGTCAATTTGACTAATAATATTTAAAATTAAATTAGATTGCGTTCATTTGATATATTAAAACAAAATTTTAGATGTTCAAACACTACAACAAAAGTGCTATAAATTGCAATTTTTTTCATATCAATATGATGAAAAAGATACTTTTTAAATTGTTAGTCAAAATTCATATCGTTTAACTCTCAAAAAGGAAACAAGACAACTAAAAAAGAACTAAGAGAGTAAAAATTTGTTGCAATAAATAACTTAGTCATGCCCGGTCCATTTGAATATACTTGCTATGTATTACTCCTTCTGTTTACTTGTATACTTTTGAATTGTCACACATATTAAGAAAATTGATATGATGAATTTACCATTTTATCCTTATTATTTATGAAGTATTTGAATTAAAAATTTAAGAATCTTAAGAAGTTCTACATTTTTTAAAGTAATAATTGAGGTTATGATATGTAAAAATTTATCCTTTTTTAATTTGTGAAAATAAACAAGTAAAAAATAAATTAGTTAATTAATTAGAAACAAGGAATATCATTTTTAGTCTAGCGACACATATACTATAAGTGTAATAGAACACTTACCGTCAAATTTTGACTTCGCATATGTATTTGACAGTGAAAGAACAATAAAGTTAAATTTGAAAATATTAGAGGAAAAATGACAAACATATGTCATTATATTTAAATTATAACTTCGATAATTAATTATTTCTAGATATTACAAGTAATTATGCAATCCATGTATAAAGAACTTCAAAAAGATAATTTTTTAACAAAGAACAATTTTTTTAGTAATTAGTGAGAAAATATTTGGTTTGTGTCAAGTAGTGAGGCTAATTTAGTGGTGGATATTTAAAAGAAAATTAACAAATGGGACATGCAAAAAGCCATGTACGTGTGTTCATAAAGGTAGGACAAATTAAAAATAATTATTTAGACTACTTTGTTGTATTATATTTTGGAACCCTCTGTCAGCGGCGGAAGTCTTACATCCGAGCGAGAGGTCAGACCAATCTCATTCATCCTGATCTGATTCGAACAGATCTTGTTGAATGAATTGATCTATTGTTGTATGCCCTACTTCTTAGTCAATTTATTCCTCGGACCCGCCGTACTTCCTTTGACTACTCCTGAGATATAGTGGAAAGATTTTTTTATGGTGGAGAGTGGGGAGTGAAAAGACCAAATGCAGCAGAGAAGGACTGCATGAATCAGAATCCGCTTATTAAGATTAAGGCAGACGACCGAGAAAGAAAGGCTCCGCATTCGAACATTGGTTGATCTTAGCTTAGCGTGCTAGCCGCTGCTTCATTTCATATAGTGATAACGCTTTCTCTTTCTTAACGCTCCGCCCCCCTTGTATAGTAAGGGCTACTTTGGTTGCACAACTTTCTTATAGGGTGACTTGACTCAGCTTGACCTACTTGACTCAGCGGTTAGAGTATCGCTTTCATACGGCGAGAGTCATTGGTTCAAATCCAATAGTAGGTAAAACCGACCGAAACCCCTGCTTTTGCCAGCATGACAGCAAGCACGGACTGGCAGCAAGGAGTCAATTGAATGATCAAGGCATCGGTTGCTTCCACCTGTGGCCTTCTTCGACCGCCTTGACACCTTAATATCAAGGAACCCCCCCTATTCCACAAGTAGGTGGAGACCTGGAGGGTCGGAAACCTCAACGGGAAACCTTTCACCGCGCCACACGATTCTTTCGCGAAGCGCTCTTTCCACTCCTGCCCCCGCAAGCAAAGAGGTTTCAAGATAAGATAGCAGGCGACAAAAGTTAGATACAGGATCTCGTGTCAGCACAGAGTTCAATATATGTTGATTTTTTTTTGTTTTTGTAACGACCTGTTTAGTCGTTTTGAGCAGCAGATTTTATTTCTGGAAAACTGGCTGAAACGACGGACCCCACGACGGACCGTCATGGTCACGACGGACCGTCGCAGGGTCTCGTTTCAATATACTTAGAAATTCTGAAATTGGGTACTGAAAATCGACTCTCTGAACTTCGTAACGGACTTGCAGGACGGACCGTCACAGGTGTGATGGACCGTCACAGACCCTTGGTGGAAATTTGGGTCTCTGAACTTGGCGACGACCTGCAGGACGACCGTCGCAGGCACGACGGCCCGTCACAGGGTGCGTAATCCCAGTTGGAGTCGGATTTCTTTACACGTTTTAAGGACGTTTTGGACTTCCTTCTTTATTATAAAGTTAGAGGGTTTATATTAATAAGTCTAATTACTTGAGGGTAAAAGAGGTAACCTTAAGTTAATTAGTGGGTTATTAATGCCATCTTTCAAACTTAATTATATACTAATTAGGGTAAAAGAAAGAGGGTTTTGAATAAGTAAATAGAAAGAGAAAGAGAGAGAGAGAGAGAGAGTCGAACGAGGAAGAAGAAGAACAAAGCTTGGGAATTTCTTGCTTGATCACTAGTCTTCGGTGGAGGTAGGTTATGGTTTTCACACTATTCGTAGTAAACTCTTAATAGCGAATGATATGTGTTAATAGTATTGTAAACCCTTATATATGCTTAATTGTATGCTTGCATGAATATGATTATGTAATTGTGAATAAATAAGCATGATGAAGCTATTGAATCCCAAATCTTGAAAAGAAACCCTAATCTACTTTGTTAATGATGATGCCTTGGTATAAAAGAAGGCTTGATGAACGAAAGTGGTGAGATTAGGGGATCGGGTGCCACGTTCTGGTACCAGGATAGAGATAGAGGATCGGGTGCCACGTTCCGGTACCAGGATAGAATGAGGATCAGAGTGTCACGTTCCGACACCAGGATAGAATATGGATCGGGTGCCACGTTCCGGTACAAGGATAGAATGAGGATCGGAGTGTCACGTTCCGACACCAGGATAGAATATGGATCAGGTGCCACGTTCCGGTACCAGGATAGAATGAGGATCGGAGTGCCACGTTCCGGCACCAGGATAAAATATGGATCGGAGTGTCACGTACCGACACAAGAGGAAGAAAGATAATGAATCTTGAAGAATGTTAAGATACTCAATGTAATGAACCTAATTCCCAAATGAGTATGATACTGAGGCTTGAGTCCTCATGGATGAACTTGTTAGTACTTATTGATGATTATAGTACTTGTTGTTGCTACATGTTGAGTATTATAGTTGTTTTTATAATATTACTTGATATATACTGTTTTCTATTTTGAGTTGGCCGATGATATCTACTCAGTACTTGTGGTTGTACTGACCCCTACTTTTATGTTTTCTTCTTGTTTATTTGTGGAGTGCAGCAAACGTGCCGTCGTCTTCGACTCAACAGTAATTCAAGCCAGTCTCCACTACATCGGAAATTCAGGGTGAGCTAATGCTTCTAGCTTGGACTGGATCTTCTTCTTCAAGTCTTGATGCCTTGACTTCCGGCATGGACTAGCTTCTTATGTATTTTTAGCTTCTTAGACATTTTTAGTTAGTAATTTGATCGTAGATGTTCTTGAAATGATGACTTCCAGATTTTGGGGATAATAATAGTTATTGATTGGATTTTATTAATGAGTTAAGTCTTCCGCATTACGTTCTGTTGATATATGTTGAAATGTTAAGGTTTAGATTGGTTGGTTCGCTCACATAGGAGGGTAAATGTGAGTGCCAGTCGCGGCCCGGTTTTGGGTCGTGACAAACTTGGTATCAGAGCATTAGGTTCGTTGGTCTCATCACACAAGAACAGGTCTAGTAGAGTCTTAAGGAACGGTAGGGGGACGCCTTTACTTTTTCTTGAGAGGCTATAAGACTCTAGGAAAATTCCACTCTTTCTTTCTTTCTTTCGTGCTATTACTTGAATCCAATTGGTATCTGGGTGATACAAATTGGTATCTGACCATCTTCACTCTATTTCGCAGATGGTTAGAACTAGAGCAACGACTGCGCCAACAGCAACACCGGCAAGACAAGAAACGTCTGAACCAGCCACTGGGGCTGTGGCTCGAGGAAGAGCAGTGGCAAGAGGCCGTGGTAGAGGTCGTGGGAGGACGTCCTCTAGAGGAAGAGGACGAGCACCTAGCCCATCTGATGCTAGGGCAGTGACTCCTCCACCGACTGAGGAAGTAGTAAGAGAAGGGGAGGATGGGGAGAATGAACAAGTGCAGAATGAGGAAATGCCACCCCAACCTACCCCAGAGATGATCAATCAGGTTCTGGCTTATCTTAGCGGGTTATCTGATCAGGGCCAGACACCCCCAGTGTTTTCTGCACCAGCACCTCAGGTTCCGGAGGTACAACATGTGGCTACTATGGCTCCCCGCATGGATGCCTCATTGGAGATAGGCACGTTTCCACGTCTGACTACTGGGCCTATAATGACAAATGATCAGCATGAACTTTTCAGTAAGTTCTTGAAATTGAAACCTCCAGTCTTCGAGGGTGCCGAATCTGAGGATGCTTACGATTTTCAGGTTGACTGTCATGAGCTACTACACAAGATGGGTATAGTAGAACGGTTTGGTGTTGAGTTCGTGAGTTATCAGTTTCAAGGGAACGCCAAAATGTGGTGGCGTTCACATGTTGAGTGTCAACCGACAGAGGCACCACCTATGACTTGGGCCTCATTCTCTAGCTTGTTTATGGAGAAATACATCCCACGGACTTTGAGGGATAGGAAAAGAGATGAATTCTTGAGCCTAGAGCAAGGTAGGATGTCGGTTAATGCATATGAGGCTAAGTTTCGTGCTTTATCAGGTATGCCACTCAACTCTTTTTAGTCCACAAGAGCGGATTCGCCGGTTTGTGAAGGGGTTGAGATCAGAGTTGCGGATTTCGGCCTTACAGATAGCGGCAACGGCAAAATCCTTCCAAGAGGTGGTAGACTTTGTGATGAGAGGTGGAAGGAGTGAAGCCAGACGACTTCACCACGACATCGACATCGAAAAGGTTTCGAAAGGGAGGTGAGTTCAATGGTTCTTATACTAGAGGACAGGGTTCCGGAGGTTACTCAGTTCGACCCATTCAGTCTTCACTACAGACTGTAGTTGGGGGTCCACCTCAGACCGGCCAACACTTCTCTGAGAGACCTATGCGTGAACCTCGAGAGTGCTATGGATGTGGGGAAATTGGACATATTAAGAGATATTGTCCAAAACAGAGTTATCGGCCCCCAATAGCTAGAGGTAGAGGTGTGGTTTGGAAGAGGCCGTCCTTCTGGAGGACGTGGTGGTCGAGGTAATGGTGGTCACCAAAACGGCAGAGGTGATGGACAAAATGAAGCCACTACAACACAACATGATAAGGGCAACGGACAGACAAACGATAGGGCCCATTGTTACGCTTTCCCTGGGCGGTCTGAAGCGGAGGCATCGGATGCCGTCATCACAGGTAAGCTTTTGGTTTGTGATTGCATGGCTTCTGTATTATTTGATCCCGGATCCATATTTTCTTATGTATCTTCCTCATTTGCTAATGATCTAAATTTGCATTGTGAATTACTTGACATGCCTATTCGTGTTTCTACTCCGGTGGGAGAGTCTGTGGTAGTTGAAAAGGTATATAGGTCTTGTTTGGTGAATTTTGTGGGGAGCAACACTTATGTAGATTTGGTTATCTTAGAAATGGTTGACTTTGATGTAATTCTGGGTATGAGTTGGCTTTCTCCGAATTTTGTGATTTTGGATTGTAATGCTAAAACGGTGACATTAGCCAAGCCTAGGACAGATCCGTTAGTGTGGGAGGGCGACTACACTTCCAATCCGGTTCGTATCGTGTCCTTTCTTCGTGCTAAGAAGATGGTTAGTAAGGGTTGTTTAGCCTTCTTGGCACATCTCAGGGATGACACTACCCAAGTACCTTCAATCGAAACGGTTTCGGTAGTCCGTGAGTTTTTGGATGTGTTCCCTGCAGATCTTCCTGGTATGCCACCGGATAGGGATATTGACTTCTGCATCGATCTTGAACCGGGTACTCGCCCCATTTCTATACCCCCTTATAGAATGGCTCCCGCGGAGTTAAGAGAGTTAAAGGCACAACTTCAAGAGTTGTTGAGCAAAGGCTTCATTAGACCAAGTGCATCTCCTTGGGGTGCTCCGGTTTTTTGTAAAGAAGAAGGATGGGAGTTTTCGGATGTGCATAGACTATAGACAACTGAACAAGGTAACTATTAAGAACAAGTACCCTCTTCCTCGCATTGATGACTTGTTCGATCAATTACAAGGTGCTTGTGTCTTCTCTAAGATTGACTTGAGATCCGGTTATCATCAATTGAAAATACGGGCAACGGATGTACCAAAGACTGCCTTTCGAACCAGGTATGGGCATTATGAATTTGTAGTGATGTCTTTTGGTCTTACGAATGCCCCTGCTGCGTTCATGAGCTTGATGAACGGGGTTTTATTCCATATTTGGATCTCTTTGTGATCGTATTTATTGATGATATACTGATATACTCAAAGAGCAAGAAGGAACATGAGGAGCATTTGAGAATTGTATTGGAAATGTTGAGGGAGAAAAAGCTTTATGCCAAGTTCTCTAAGTGTGAGTTTTGTCTAGATGCAGTGTCCTTCTTGGGGCACGTGGTTTCTAAGGATGGAGTGATGGTGGATCCTTCTAAGATTGAGACAGTGAAGAATTGGGTAAGACCCACTAATGTGTTAGAAATAAGGAGCTTCGTTGGGTTAGCTAGCTACTACCGTCGATTTGTCAAGGGATTCTCTTCTATCGCTTCCCAATTGACAAACTTGACTAAGCAGAATGTTCCATTTGTATGGTCGGATGAGTGCGAAGGAAGCTTTCAGAAACTCAAGACTTTGTTGACTACCGCACCTATCCTTACCTTGCCGGAAGAGGGTAAGAACTTCATTGTTTATTGTGATGCATCCTATTCTGGGTTGGGTTGAGTGCTAATGCAAGAAAAGTGATTGCTTATGCTTCAAGACATTAAAGGTGCATGAACGTAATTATCCGACCCATGATTTGGAATTGGCTGCGGTAGTGTTTGCATTAAAGCAATGGAGACACTATCTATATGGGGTTAAGTGTGAAGTATACACGGATCATCGTAGCCTACAGTATGTCTTTACTCAGAAAGATTTGAACTTGAGACAGAGGAGATGGATGGAACTACTGAAGGACTACGACATCACTATTTTGTATCATCCCGGAGGCGAATGTTGTGGCAGATGCTTTAAGTAGAAAGGCGGGGACATGGGAAGTCTAGCTCACTTGCAAGCTTCTAGACGCCCATTGGCTAGAGAAGTTCAGATTCTGGCTAATGACCTTATGAGACTAGAAGTTAATGAGAATGGAGGATTTTTGGCTTGCGTGGAGGCAAGATCTTCCTTCCTTGACAAGATTAAGGGGAAGCAGTTTAATGATGAGAAATTGATCCGGATCCGAGATAAAGTGTTGCAAGAGAGGCTAAAGAAGCAACAATCGATGAGGAAGGTGTTTTGAGGATTAAGGAAGGTATGTGTACCCCGCGTCGATGATTTGATCAACACTATTCTGACAGAGGCTCATAGTTCAAGGTATTCTATACATCCGGGTGCAACCAAGATGTATCGCGACCTAAAGCGACTCTTTTGGTGGAGTAGAATGAAGCGCGATTTGTTGACTTTATTGCCAAATGTCCAAACTGTCAACAAGTAAAGTATGAACACCATAGGCCCGAAGGAACGCTTCAGAGAATGCCCATTCCTGAATGGAAGTGGGAGAGAATCGCAATGGACTTTGTGGTTGGTCTTCCAAGACAATGGGTAAGTATGACTCCATTTGGGTGATTGTTGATAGGTTAACTAAGTCTGCTCATTTTTATTCCGGTCAAGGTGACTTACAATGCAGAGAAGTTAGCCAAGATCTATATCTCAGAAATCGTTCGATTGCATGGGGTTCCACTATCCATCATATCAGATAGAGGTACGCAGTTTACTTCTAAGTTTTGGAAAACATTGCATGCTGAATTGGGTACTAGGTTGGACCTTAGCACTGCATTTCACCCTCAGACCGATGGTCAGTCTGAGCGAACGATTTAAGTGTTAGAGGATATGCTTCGTGCTTGTGTGATAGAATTTGGTGGTCATTGGGATAACTTCCTACCCTTAGTGGAGTTTTCATACAATAATAGTTATCACACAAGCATTGATATGGCCCCATTTGAAGCATTGTATGGTAGGAGATGTAGGTCTCCCATTGGGTGGTTTGATGCATTTGAGGTTAGACCTTGGGGTACTGACCTCTTGAGGTATTCGTTAGATAAAGTGAAGTGCATTCAAGGAAAGCTTCTAGCGGCGCAAAGTAGGCAAAAAGAATATGCAGATCGAAAGGTTAGAGACTTAGAGTTCATGGAGGGTGAACAAGTCTTGTTGAAAGTTTCGCCAATGAAAGGGGTGATGCGGTTTGGTAAAAGAGGTAAGCTTAGTCCAAGGTATATTGGACCATTTGAAGTACTTAAGCGAGTAGGGGAGGTGGCTTATGAGTTAGCCTTGCCTCCAGGGCTGTCCGGAGTGCATCCGGTATTTCATGTGTCGATGTTGAAGAGATACCATGGGGATGGAAACTACATTATCCGTTGGGATTCAGTTTTGCTTGATGAAAATTTGTCTTATGAGAGGAGCCTGTTGCTATTTTGGATAGAGAAGTTCGCAAGTTGAGGTCAAGGGAGATTGCATCCATCAAGGTGCAATGGAAGAATCGACCGGTTGAAAGCCACTTGGGAGAAGAGGCAGATATGCAAGAAAAATACCCACATCTGTTTAAGGATTCAGGTACTCCTTCTCGCTCTTGTTTTTTTCTTCTTGTGATCGTTCGAGGATGAACGATGGGTAAATTGGTATCCTATTGTAACGACCTGTTTAGTCCGTTTTGAGCAGCAGATTTTTATTTCTGGAAAACTGGCTGAAACGACGACGGACCCCACGACGGACCGTCATGGTCACGACGGACCGTCGCAGGGTCTCGTTTCAATATACTTAGAAATTCTGAATTAAGTAACTGAAAATCGACTCTCTGAACTTCGTAACGGACTTGCAGGACGGACCGTCACAGGTGTGACGGACCGTCACAGACCCTTGGTGGAAATTTGGGTCTCTGAACTTGGCGACGACCTGCAGGACGGACCGTCGCAGGCACGACGGCCCGTCACAGGGTGCGTAATCCCAGTTGGAGTCGGATTTCTTTACACGTTTTAAGGGACGTTTTGGACTATTCCTTCTTTAATTATAAAGTTAAGGGTTTATATTAATAAGTCTAATTACTTGAGGGTTAAAAGAGTAACCTTAAGTTAATTAGTGGGTTATTAATGCCATCTTTCAAACTTAATTATATACTAATTAGGGTAAAAGAAAGAGGGTTTTGAATAAGAAAATAGAAAGAGAAAGAGAGAGAGAGAGAGTCGAACGAGGAAGAAGAAGAACAAAGCTTGGGAATTTCTTGCTTGATCACTAGTCTTCGGTGCAGGTAGGTTATGGTTTTCACACTATTCGTAGTAAACTCTTAATAGCGAATGATATGTGTTAATAGTATTGTAAACCCTTCTATATGCTTAATTGTATGCTTGCATGAATATGATTATGTAATTATGAATAAATAAGCATGATAAAGCTATTGAATCCCAAATCTTGAAAAGAAACCCTAATCTACTTTGTTAATGATGATGCCTTGGTATAAAAGAAGGCTGATGAACGAAAGTGTGAGATTAGAGGATCGGGTGCCACGTCCGTACCACCAGGATAGAGATAGAGGATCGGGTGCCACGTTCCGGTACCAGGATAGAATGAGGATCGGAGTGTCACGTTCCGACACCAGGATAGAATATGGATCGGGTGCCACGTTCTGGTACCAGGATAGAATGAGGATCGGAGTGTCACGTTCCGACACCAGGATAGAATATGGATCGGGTGCCACGTTCCGGTACCAGATAGAATGAGGATCGGAGTGCCACGTTCCGGCACAAGGATAAAATATGGATCGGAGTGTCATGTACCGACACAGAGGAAGAAAGATAATGAATCTTGAAGAATGTTAAGATACTCAATGTATGAACCTAATTCCCAAATGAGTATGATACTGAGGCTTGAGTCCTCATGGATGAACTTGTTAGTACTTATTGATGATTATAGTACTTGTTGTGCTACATGTTGAGTATTATAGTTGTTTTATAATATTACTTGATATATACTTTTTTCTATTTTGAGTTGGCCGATGATATCTACTCAGTACTTGTGGTTGTACTGACCCCTACTTTTATGTTTTCTTCTTGTTTATTTGTGGAGTGCAGCAAACGTGCCGTCGTCTTCGACTCAACAGTAATTCAAGCCAGTCTCCACTACTCGGAAATTCAGGGTGAGCTAATGCTTCTAGCTTGGACTGGATCTTCTTCTTCAAGTCTTGATGCCTTGACTTCCGGCATGGACTAGCTTCTTATGTATTTTTAGCTTCTTAGACATTTTTAGTTAGTAATTTGATCGTAGATGTTCTTGTGATGATTGACTTCCAGATTTTGGGGATAATAATAGTTATTGATTGATTTTATTAATGAGTTAAGTCTTCCGCATTACGTTCTGTTGATATATGTTGAAATGTTAAGGTTTAGATTGGTTGGTTCGCTCTCACATAGGAGGGTAAATGTGAGTGCCAGTCGCGGCCCCGGTTTTGGGCCGTGACAACTTGGTATCAGAGCATTAGTTCGTTGCTCATCACACAAGAACAGGTCTAGTAGAGTCTTAAGGAACGGTAGGGGGACGCCTTTACTTTTTCTTGAGAGGCTAAAGACTCTAGGAAAATTCCACTCTTTCTTTCTGTTCTTTCTTTCTTTCGTGCTATTACTTGAATCCAATTGGTATCTGGGTGATACAAATTGGTATCTGACCATCTTCACTCTATTTCGCAGATGGTTAGAACTAGAGCAACGACTGCGCCAACAGCAACACGGGCAAGACAAGAAACGTCTGAACCCACCCTGGGGCTGTGGCTCGAGGAAGAGCAGTGGCAAGAGGCCGTGGTAGAGGTCGTCAGAGGACGTCCTCTAGAGGAAGAGGACGAGCACCTAGCCCATCTGATGTTAGGGCAGTGACTCCTCCACCGACTGAGGAAGTAGTAAGAGAAGGGGAGGATGGGAGAATGAACAAGTGCCAATAATGAGGAAATGCCACCCAACCTACCCCAGAGATGATCAATCAGGTTCTGGCTTATCTTAGCGGGTTCTCTGATCAGGGCAGACACCCCCAGTGTTTTCTGCACCAGCACCTCAGGTTCCGGAGGTACACATGCGGCTACTATGGCTCCCGCCATGGATGCCTCATTGGAGATAGGCACGTTTCCACTTCTGACTAGTGGGCCTATAATGACAAATGATCAGCATGAACTTTTCAGTAAGTTCTTGAAATTGAAGCCTCCAGTCTTCAAGGGTGCCGAATCTGAGGATGCTTACGATTTTCTGGTTGACTGTCATGAGCTACTACATAAGATGGGTATAGTAGAACGGTTTGGTGTTGAGTTCGTGAGTTATCAGTTTCAAGGGAACGCCAAAATGTGGTGGCGTTCACATGTTGAGTGTCAACCGACAGAGGCACCACCTATGACTTGGGCCTCATTCTCTAGCTTGTTTATGGAGAAATACATCCCACGGACTTTGAGGGATAGGAAAAGAGATGAATTCTTGAGCCTAGAGCAAGGTAGGATGTCGGTTAATGCATATGAGGCTAAGTTTCGTGCTTTATCAAGGTATGCCACTCAACTCTGTTTTAGTCCACAAGAGCGGATTCGCCGGTTTGTGAAGGGGTTGAGATCAGAGTTGCGGATTTCGGCCTTACAGATAGCGGCAACGGCAAAATCCTTCCAAGAGGTGGTAGACTTTGTGATAGAGGTGGAAGGAGTGAAGCCAGACGACTTCACCACGACATCGACATCGAAAAGGTTTCGAAAGGGAGGTGAGTTCAATGGTTCTTATACTAGAGGACAGGGTTCCGGAGGTTACTCAGTTCGACCCATTCAGTCTTCACTACAGACTGTAGTTGGGGGTCCACCTCAGACCGGCCAACACTTCTCTGAGAGACCTATGCATGAACCTCGAGAGTGCTATGGATGTGGGGAAATTGGACATATTAAGAGATATTGTCCAAAACAGAGTTATCGGCCCCCAATAGCTAGAGGTAGAGGTGGTTATGGAAGAGGCCGTCCTTCTGGAGGACGTGGTGGTCGAGGTAATGGTGGTCACCAAAACGGCAGAGGTGATGGGCAAAACGAAGCCACTACAACACAACATGATAAGGGCAACGGACAGACAAACGATAGGGCCCATTGTTACGCTTTCCCTGGGCGGTCTGAAGCGGAGGCATCGGATGCCGTCATCACAGGTAAGCTTTTGGTTTGTGATTGCATGGCTTCTGTATTATTTGATCCCGGATCCACATTTTCTTATGTATCTTCCTCATTTGCTAATGATCTAAATTTGCATTGTGAATTACTTGACATGCCTATTCGTGTTTCTACTCCGGTGGGAGAGTCTGTGGTAGTTGAAAAGGTATATAGGTCTTGTTTGGTGAATTTTGTGGGGAGCAACACTTATGTAGATTTGGTTATCTTAGAAATGGTTGACTTTGATGTAATTCTGGGTATGACTTGGCTTTCACTGAATTTTGTGATTTTGGATTGTAATGCTAAAACGGTGACATTAGCCAAGCCTAGGACAGATCCGTTAGTGTGGGAGGGCGACTACACTTCCAATCCGGTTCGTATCGTGTCCTTTCTTCGTGCTAAGAAGATGGTTAGTAAGGGTTGTTTAGCCTTCTTGGCACATCTCAGGGATGACACTACCCAAGTACCTTCAATCGAAACGGTTTCGGTAGTCCGTGAGTTTTTGGATGTGTTCCCTGCAGATCTTCCTGGTATGCCACCGGATAGGGATATTGACTTCTGCATCGATCTTGAACCGGGTACTCGCCCCATTCTATACCCCTTATAGAATGGCTCCCGCGGAGTTAAGAGAGTTAAAGGCACAACTTCAAGAGTTGTTGAGCAAAGGCTTCATTAGACCAAGTGCATCTCCTTGGGTTGCTCCGGTTTTTTGTAAAGAAGAAGGATGGGAGTTTTCGGATGTGCATAGACTATAGACAACTGAACAAGGTAACTATTAAGAACAAGTACCCTCTTCCTCGCATTGATGACTTGTTCGATCAATTACAAGGTGCTTGTGTCTTCTCTAAGATTGACTTGAGATCCGGTATCATCAATTGAAAATACGGGCAACGGATGTACCAAAGACTGCCTTCGAACCAGGTGTTGACGGCAGTTATTTTTAGAATGTGATGAATTTGTATGATGATTTTTGGGCTTATGATGTGTTGTGTCATGATGCTTGATGAACGGGGTTTTATGCCATATTTGGATCTCTTTGTGATCGTATTTATTGATGATATACTGATATACTCAAAGAGCAAGAAGGAACATGAGGAGCATTTGAGAATGGTATTGGAAATGTTGAGGGAGAAAAAGCTTTATGCCAAGTTCTCTAAGTGTGAGTTTTGGATAGATGCAGTGTCCTTCTTGGGGCACGTGGTTTCTAAGGATGGAGTGATGGTGGATCCTTCTAAGATTGAGACAGTGAAGAATTGGGTAAGACCCACTAATGTGTTAGAAATAAGGAGCTTCGTTGGGTTAGCTAGCTACTACCGTCGATTTTTCAAGGGATTCTCTTCTATCGCTTCTGAATTGACGAACTTGACTAAGCAGAATGTTCCATTTGTATGGTCGGATGAGTGCGAAGGAAGCTTTCAGAAACTCAAGACTTTGTTGACTACCGCACCTATCCTCACCTTGCCGGAAGAGGGTAAGAACTTCATTGTTTATTGTGATGCATCCTATTCTGGGTTGGGTGCAGTGCTAATGCAAGAGAAGAATGTGATTGCTTATGCTTCAAGACAATTAAAGGTGCATGAACGTAATTATCCGACCCATGAATTGGAATTGGCTGCGGTAGTGTTTGCATTAAAGCAATGGAGACACTATCTATATGGGGTTAAGTGTGAAGTATACATGGATCATCGTAGCCTACAGTATGTCTTTACTCAGAAAGATTTGAACTTGAGACAGAGGAGATGGATGGAACTACTGAAGGACTACGACATCACTATTTTGTATCATCCGGGGAAGGCGAATGTTGTGGCAGATGCTTTAAGTAGAAAGGCGGGGAGCATGGGAAGTCTAGCTCACTTGCAAGCTTCTAGACGCCCATTGGCTAGAGAAGTTCAGATTCTGGCTAATGACCTTATGAGACTAGAAGTTAATGATAATGGAGGATTTTTGGCTTGCGTGGAGGCAAGATCTTCCTTCCTTGACAAGATTAAGGGGAAGCAGTTTAATGATGAGAAATTGATCCGGATCCGAGATAAAGTGTTGCAAGGAGAGGCTAAAGAAGCAACAATCGATGAGGAAGGTGTTTTGAGGATTAAGGGAAGGGTATGTGTACCCCGCGTCGATGATTTGATCAACACTATTCTGACAGAGGCTCATAGTTCAAGGTATTCTATACATCCGGGTGCAACCAAGATGTATCGCGACCTAAAGCAACACTTTTGGTGGAGTAGAATGAAGCGCGATATTGTTGACTTTATTGCCAAATGTCCAAACTGTCAACAAGTAAAGTATGAACACCAGAGGCCCGAAGGAACGCTTCAGAGAATGCCCATTCCTGAATGGAAGTGGGAGAGAATCGCAATGGACTTTGTGGTTGGTCTTCCAAAGACAATGGGTAAGTATGACTCCATTTGGGTGATTGTTGATAGGTTAACTAAGTCTGCTCATTTTATTCCGGTCAAGGTGACTTACAATGCAGAGAAGTTAGCCAAGATCTATATCTCAGAAATCGTTCGATTGCATGGGGTTCCACTATCCATCATATCAGATAGAGGTACGCAGTTTACTTCTAAGTTTTGGAAAAATTGCATGCATGCTGAATTGGGTACTAGGTTGGACCTTAGCACTGCATTTCACCCTCAGACCGATGGTCAGTCTGAGCGAACGATTTAAGTGTTAGAGGATATGCTTCGTGCTTGTGTGATAGAATTTGGTGGTCATTGGGATAACTTCCTACCCTTAGTGGAGTTTTCATACAATAATAGTTATCACACAAGCATTGATATGGCCCCATTTGAAGCATTGTATGGTAGGAGATGTAGGTCTCCCATTGGGTGGTTTGATGCATTTGAGGTTAGACCTTGGGGTACTGACCTCTTGAGGTATTCGTTAGATAAAGTGAAGTGCATTCAAGGAAAGCTTCTAGCGGCGCAAAGTAGGCAAAAAGAATATGCAGATCGAAAGGTTAGAGACTTAGAGTTCATGGAGGGTGAACAAGTCTTGTTGAAGTTTCGCCAATGAAAGGGGTGATGCGGTTTGGTAAAAGAGGTAAGCTTAGTCCAAGGTATATTGGACCATTTGAAGTACTTAAGCGAGTAGGGGAGGTGGCTTATGAGTTAGCCTTGCCTCCAGGGCTGTCCGGAGTGCATCCGGTATTTCATGTGTCGATGTTGAAGAGATACCATGGGGATGGAAACTACATTATCCGTTGGGATTCAGTTTTGCTTGATGAAAATTTGTCTTATGAGGAGGAGCCTGTTGCTATTTTGGATAGAGAAGTTCGCAAGTTGAGGTCAAGGGAGATTGCATCCATCAAGGTGCAATGGAAGAATCGACCGATTGAAGAAGCCACTTGGGAGAAGGAGGCAGATATGCAAGAAAAATACCCACATCTGTTTAAGGATTCAGGTACTCCTTCTCGCTCTTGTTTTTCTTCTTGTGATCGTTCGAGGACGAACGATGGGTAAATTGGTATCTATTGTAACGACCTGTTTAGTCGTTTTGAGCAGCAGATTTTATTTCTGGAAAACTGGCTGAAACGACGGACCCCACGACGGACCGTCATGGTCACGACGGACCGTCGCAAGGTCTCGTTTCAATATACTTAGAAATTCTGAAATTAAGTACTGAAAATCGACTCTCTGAACTTCGTAACGGACTTGCAGGATGGACCGTCACAGGTGTGACGGACCGTCACAGACCCTTGGTGGAAATTTGGGTCTCTGAACTTGGCGACGACCTGCAGGACGGACCGTCGCAGGCACGACGGCCCGTCACAGGGTGCGTAATCCCAGTTGAGTCGGATTTCTTTACACGTTTTAAGGGACGTTTTGGACTATTCCTCTTTAATTATAAAGTTAGAGGGTTTATATTAATAAGTCTAATTACTTGGGGGTTAAAAGAGGTAACCTTAAGTTAATTAGTGGGTTATTAATGCCATCTTTCAAACTTAATTATATACTAATTAGGGTAAAAGAAAGAGGGTTTTGAATAAGAAAATAGAAAGAGAAAGAGAGAGAGAGAGTCGAACGAGGAAGAAGAAGAACAAAGCTTGGGAATTTCTTGCTTGATCACTAGTCTTCGGTGGAGGTAGGTTATGGTTTTCACACTATTCGTAGTAAACTCTTAATAGCGAATGATATGATATGTGGTAATAGTTGAAACCCTTCTATGCTTAATTGTATGCTTGCATGAATATGATTATGTAATTATGATAAATAAGCATGATAAAGCTATTGAATCCCAAATCTTGAAAAGAAACCCTAATCTACTTTGTTAATGATGATGCCTTGGTATAAAAGAAGGCTTGATGAACGAAAGTGGTGAGATTAGAGGATCGGGTGCCACGTTCCGGTACCAGGATAGAGATAGAGGATCGGGTGCCACGTTCCGGTACCGGATAGAATAGAATGAGGATCGAAGTGTCACGTTCCGACACCAGGATAGATATATGGATCGGGTGCCACGTTCCGGTACCAGGATAGAATGAGGATCGGAGTGTCACGTTCCGACACCAGGATAGAATATGGATCGGGTGCCACATTCCGGTACCAGGATAGAATGAGGATCGGAGTGCACGTTCGGCACCAGGATAGAATATGGATCGGAGTGTCACGTACCGACACAAGAGGAAGAAAGATAATGAATCTTGAGAATGTTAAGATACTCAATGTAATGAACCTAATTCCCAAATGAGTATGATACTGAGGCTTGACTCCTCATGGATGAACTTGTTAGTACTTATTGATGATTATAGTACTTGTTGTTGCTACATGTTGAGTATTATAGTTGTTTTATAATATTACTTGATATATATTGTTTTCTATTTTGAGTTGGCCGATGATATCTACTCAGTACTTGTGGTTGTACTGACCCCTACTTTTATGTTTTCTTCTTGTTTATTTGTGGAGTGCAGCAAACGTGCCATCGTCTTCGACTCAACAGTAATTCAAGCCAGTCTCCACACAATCGGAAATTCAGGGTGAGCTAATGCTTCTAGCTTGGACTGGATCTTCTTCTTCAAGTCTTGATGCCTTGACTTCTGGCATGGACTAGCTTCTTATTATTTTTAGCTTCTTAGACATTTTTAGTTAGTAATTTGATCGTAGATGTTCTTGTGATGATGACTTCCAGATTTTGGGGATAATAATAGTTATTGATTGGATTTTATTAATGAGTTAAGTCTTCCGCATTACGTTCTGTTGATATATGTTGAAATGTTAAGGTTTAGATTGGTTGGTTCGCTCACATAGGAGGGTAAATGTGAGTGCCAGTCGCGGCCCGGTTTTGGGTCGTGACAGTTTTAATTTATATGATATCATGAAACTTGAGAACTTATTAAAATTTTTATATGATTTAATAATATTTTAAGTTGTTAATTATTGTAATTTATACTCCCTTCGTCTTATTTTATATGTCACATTTTACCTTGCACTTGCATTAAAAAATGATGTAACTTTACCCTTCCATCCTTATTTAATGTTTTCTTGAATTAATTATATAATAAATGATGAATCTATTTTCAAGATTAATTAATACTCTATCAAGGGTATAGTAGGTAAAACATTGTAATTTATGCATTAAAATTTACGGACAAGGGCCTAAAATACCCTTAAAGTATTGAAAATGGTACAAAATTACCCTTCATCCAACTATTGGCTCCAAAATGCCCTTTTCATCCACCTATTGACTCCGAAATACCCTTGTCATCCACCTTTTTGTTCAAAATTGACCATTTTTTTTAATTGTTTTAAAAATAAACTCTTTAAATATTTTTTAAAATACTTGACATTCAATTATTGATTATAATTATAATTTATTAATATAATTTATAAACCAACCCACTACACACTCATTACTAACTAAACCTCACCCAATTAATAATTCATTTATAATATCAAAATCGTCATAAACACTACTAAAACACGATGAAATTATATATTTCTGAAAATGACATTCAAAATTATTCGAGTCCGAATTGGAGCCCCAATTAAATTTAAGTTGAGCCGCTTATTTAGGAGGACACTTTCTTCAAAATAGAATTAGAAATTTATGATTAAAGGTAAAGAAGTAATACATCCCGAATTGATTCATGCACTTTTTCTAAATATAATTTTATATATATTTATGATTTGTTTTAAAACTTTAATATATTATTTTGAAAAAAAATTACCTATGAAGTAACATCACATAATTGAGACGTAAGAATAATTAAGATAAACATAGTCAGACTTTTAAGTTTATTGGTGATTTTTATTTAGCCACTTGAATGTATGATAATTTACTTCTATAATTTTTAAAAACACTCAATTGGCAGTAGCTTGCATTAATAATGTGACGGGTTCATTAATTTAGAAGGTTTTAATTATTAATGGGGTGAGTAGTGGATTGATTTAAAAGTTATACTAATAATTTAAATTATAACATATAGTTGAGCACCACGTATTTTAAAAAATATTTAAATAGTTTAAATATAAAACCATTAAATAAGTGGTCAATTTTGAACCAAAAGATGGATGACAATGGTATTTTGGACCCAATAGGTGGGTGAGAAGGGTATTTTGGAGCCAATAGGTGGATGGAGGGTAATTTTGTACCATTTTCAATAATTTGATGGTATTTTTGGCCCTTTTCCGTTAAAATTTATAAAATGACAAATATTGTGGTCCAACTATTTATAGAAGGGATGACATATAAAATGAGACCGAGGGGTACTTGTTGTATTACTCTCTTTGTTTCAATTTATGTGGCATATATAGGATTTCAAAAATTTACCTTTTTATGCTTTTCAAACATATTAAATTGTTAATTTTTATAATTTATAGTAACTTCTTAACATAATTTTTAAATAATACACGTTACTTCCCATGTCTCAATTTATGTGGCACTGATATATTTTTTGGAGTTAAGTGATTTTTTTGTATGTATTTTTTAAATTGTTAATTATTGTGATTTATAGTACTTTTTATGTTAATTTCAAATAATATATATTTATCATCGAACTCATTTTTCGTGGCACCAATAGAATGTCAAGAATCAATCGAAATTTAATTTTATATAGCTTTTAAATATGTATTTTGTAATTATTATTTATAGTATTATTTAAAGAAAATACATAAAGTGACACCTGCAGTTGTCTCAAATTTTTAAAAAGACATAACCCCCCTAAACTATTACTAACATATATTATACACATTTTTGGATCAATTGCAGATTTTAAATGTAAGTGTAATCGCACACCAATCATTGTGTGACACGTGTTAATTCAATTTGAAATATATTTTTTTTCATTTTAAGTTTTTTCTTTATTTCTTTCTCTTACTTTTTGACTTATTTTAGTTTTATAATTTTTATTTTAAAATCATTTCAATTTTTAATTTATCTTCCACCCAACTTTCAAGCTCCCTCCATTTTCTTTCTTTATTTTTTCTTCTTCACCTCTTATCCTCACCTAACTCCACACCCATAACAAGTTGAGCCCTTCCATTTTCTTTCTCTTTTATTCTTCTTATTTGGTCAAATTTCTTACTTTTAAAAATTATACTATTTTTTAGATTTTGTTGAGTTATTGATAACAAAACTAATTATTATTCTAAGAAAGATCAAAATTTTGAAGGTATTATCAATTAATTTATCTCATTTCCATATAAATTCAAAACTAGAAATGATAATTTCGAAAGCATAATAATTCTCCGAAAATTGAAAAAGTTTAATTAGATTTTGGATAAAAACCAAATAATGTATATTAATCATCTTGAAATCTAATGAGTTTATCACATTGTTCGAAATGTATTAAAATATCTAGATATAATTATAAAATTGAAGAGAGTTAAACTAATAGTAGGATAAAAAAGAGATGGAGTTGTGGTAAAAAGTGACATTGAAAGTGATAAGTTAATAAAGATGACAATGAATTTTTGAAGAAGAAGGAAGACAGAAAAAGAAAAAAAATAATAAGGAGAAAATTTTAAAATAATAAGAAAAATAAAAATATATATTTTATAGTAAAATTCTTGTAAAAATAAAATTATATTCATTTTTAGTTTGTTCACGCTCTTTAAGAGAGTGTATACACTCTCAATGCCATGTGGACAAAAAATAATGTAATAATATCCGTTCAGGATTGTTTAGGAGGGTAATAGGACAATTGCATAATTTAGGTGTCTTTTTAAAAATTCGAGACAACTTCAAGAGTCACTTTATGTCTTTTCTCTATTATTTATACAATTTTATAAATTTATAATCAACAGAAAGAATAATATTAGAGAAATAAATTTAATACAAAAAGATTAAATATATAATGAAAAATATTACTATTACGACTACTACATATATGTGGTAAAATAATTGTCACACCCCTTTTTTTTTTCCAAAATTATTTTAATTTTTATTTTGAAAGAAAAAAGAGTTTTTCCAATTAAAGTGACATTTTGAAAAGGGATAATTACTATTGAGAGTCGCCAGTTGGAATTGAATTTTGGTGTTCCAAGTCACCTTATTTGAATCCCTAATCAAAAGGAAATTTGACTCTATTTTATTGGTCTGCGAACTAGAAATTCGGATAAGGAATTCTGTTGACCGAGGGGAAGGTGTTAGGCACCCCTCGAGTCCCGTGGTTCTAGCACGGTCGCTTTATTGACTTTAATATGACTTAACTTAATTTTTTGACATTATATTATTTAACTTAATAATAAAAATATTTCTTTCTTTTTTTACTTTATTCTCTCATTTATTTTAAACCTTTTAAAAATCGTCTTATTTATTTTAAATCTATTGAAAATTATTTTATTAGTTTTTTGTGTGTCCATTAATTCAAAATTTGAAACATTCATATTTATTTATATATTTATTATTTATTATTTATTTATTTATTTTGCTTTTACATTTTTTACATATATTTTTTTTTATGTTATTATCGGGATGAATTTATATAGGTATTTTATAGTTAGAAAAAATTTAGAGTTCGGGTTAATTTAGGATTTTCTATTTATTTATTTTTTAATTTAAAAATAGAAAGATGAATTTTATGAGATTTGAAATAGTTTTAAAATCACAAAAATTCTAAATAGATTAGGAATGTTTATTTTTTAAGAAAGGTTTTAACTTCTTTTTTTTTAATGCACGTAACAAATTTTATTTTTACGTTTTTTTTTTTTTTATTATTATTATTATTATTATTTTTTACGTTTTTTTTTCTGTTTTTTTTACACGTTTTGTTTGATTTGAAATTTTATATTTATTTATTTTTCTGTAAAATTGTTTCTCTTATTTTTTTTTAATTTTTATTTTATCATTATTTTTATTTTATTATTATTTTAAAGATTTTGTCTTCTTCTCCTCTTTTTTTTTTAAATAATTTTTGTTACTCTTTTTTTTTAATTTTTGTCTTCTCTCCTCTTTTTTTTTTTAAATAATTTTTGTTACTCTTTTTTTAACGTTCTTTTTTTTTCTTATTATTTTCTGTTTCTTTTTTTTATATATATAAAAGTTTCTGTTATTTCTTTTATTTTATTTTTTAATGTTGTCTTTTTTTTTCATTTTTTTTATTCTTGTGGTTTTTGTTACTTCTTTTTTATTTTACGTATTTTTTTTTAGTTTCTACTTTTTATTTTATTAGTTTTATTTTTTTTATTTTTTATTTTCATTCTCCTTTCCTCTTTTTTTTTTTATTTTTTTTTATTTTTATTTTCTTTCTGTTTTTTTTTTTCAAATTCTGTATTATTTTTTTTTATTCATTGTTCTTTTTCTTTTCTTTTATGTTTTAGGCTTTTTTGTTTTTATTTTTTATTTTTTACTCTTTTGTTCTCTTTATACAATTTCTCAAAAAAAAAATTATTATAATTATTAATAGTAATTATCATTATTTTATCATGAATCTCTAGATGAAATTACAATTCTACTTAGATAAAAAAATTTACCATTTATTTATATATCCTAATCTAACAAGTTTATAAATTTATTTATTTGTTTTTTTTAGTGAAAAACTAGGCTCCAGAAAAAAATATTTTCTATTAAATATCACAAAATAAATTTTAATATAAATTGCATCAAAAAAAAATAACAGACACTAATAATAGTGCAAAAAAATAATAATGTATGATACATCTTTTATTTTATATTATTTTTGTTAGCAGATTAACATTAGAGAAAAAAATAAAAAAATCATAACACATGCATTACGGAAATATAATAATAACATACTATTTAAAGAACTTCATATTATTAGATTCAAATTTTCATACAATATTACAATTAAATAATGCGAGAGTTTAGAATTACCTCGCTGCGAAGATGGATATCAAAAAATAACTTCTATGATCTACTGATTTGAGCCACGAATTTGGAACCACGACAAAAAACCTCTAACTCTGACCTAATTCTCAAAAGAATGACTCACTTTTCTTCTCTTTGTGTTTGCTCTATATTTCTCTCTGTATTTCTGTTTTTCTCTCTATATCTGTGTATATGTGTATCTGTCTATGTGTATTTTTCTGTCTGAGAGTTTGGTGCTAATTAAAAGGAACGTAATAGAGTTGGATTATGATTTAATTTGAAATATTGTTGAGGGAATTGGGGTTGAGATAAGGATGGATATAAAATAAATAATAATCGAAAATTAACAAAAATAAAAATAATAAAAATAACGTGTAAAATTTCAAAAAGAAACGTCCAAAGAGAGAGAGAAAAAAAAGAAGAAAAAAATAAAAAAATAAATGGGATGAGATTTTTTTAGTTAAATATGTTAGGAAGTTGGGAATAATTAGGATAAGGGGAAGGTAATTTGAATGTTTAGGACTCCCCTTTTTTTCTCCTTCTACCATTATTTCTAAACTAATTAAAAGTTGAATATTTAAAACAAATACCATAAATTCATAATTTTTATCATTAAAGTAATTTACACAATTTATTTATTTTTTATTTATTTTAAATATAACCTTTTTAAAAAAAATTGGTGTTTGACTCTTTATATTTTGGTAAAAAATTAGGTGTTCACAGTATGCCCCTCTTTTCTTGAAAACATGAAGAGTTTTCATGCAAAGACGTGAACAATGTGACCAATTTTTTACTGAAATATTTATGCGAAAAATTTATAGAAGAGAAGAGGTTTGACTGTGTCCTAACTTTTAAAAACTACCCATCCTATGTTGAGATGATAAGGAGTCAGGCGTAGTTCCAATGAGTTAGGTAGTCGAGTGAGGTTTTGTCGAGATTCCGGTTCGTAGCTCCAGCTATTAAATAAAAAAAACAAAATGCAGAAGGAAAGATATGAAATCCTATCTATTCCGATAGTGCTAAGTCTTCATTTTGAATTCTCAGATATCGCTTCACCCTCTTTGGGTAGGTTCATCTATTCCGAACTTTGCTCTGGACTTCTGAGTTTAAGACTTGAAACTTCATGACTTGACTTCAGCTACTGACGTTCTTCCGCATGATATTCTTGAGAACTTATTTTCTTGAAAGAATGAATTCTATTATTTTTGAACTGCAAATTTGTGTACTATATAGAAACTTGTGACGACCTGTTTAGTCGTTTTGAGCAGCAGATTTTATTTCTGGAAAAATTGGCTGAGACGACGGACCCCACGACGGACCGTCATGGGCACGACGGACCGTCGCAGGGTCTCGTTTCAAAACACTTAGAAATTCTGAAATTGGGTACTGAAAATCGACTCTCTGAACTTCGTGACGGAATGGCAGGACGGACCGTCACAGGCGTGACGGACCGTCACAGATTCTTTAGTGGAGATCTAGTCTCTGAAGTTTGCGATGACCTGCAGGACGGACCGTCGCAGGCACGACGGGCCGTCACGGACTGCGTAATCCCAGTCTGGGTCGGATTTCTTTAAGTGTTTTAAGGGACGTTTTGGACTATTCCTGCTTTAATTATACAGTTAGTGGGTTAATGTTAATAAGTCTAATTACTTGGGGGTTAAAAGAGGTGACCTTAAGTTAATTAGTGGGTCATTATTGCCATCTTTTATTCTTAATTATATGCTAATTAGGGTAAAAGAAAGAGGGTTTTGGAATAAGAAAGAAAATAGAAAGAACAAAGAGAGAGAGAGGATCGAACGAGAGAGGAGGAACAAAGAGGAAAACACAAGGCTTTGGGAAAATTCTTGCTTGATCACTAATCTTCGGTGGAGGTAGGTTATGGTTATTCCATGCTATTCGTAGTAAACTCTTAATAGCGAATGATATGTATTGATAGTATTGTAAACCCTGCTATGTGCTTAATTGTATGCTTTCATGAATGTGATTATATAATTGTGATTATTTAAACATGATGAAGTTATTGAATCCCAAAATCTTGCAAAACCCTAATCTCTTGTTAATGATGATGCCTTGGTAATAAAGAAGGCTTGATGAACTAAAGTAATGAGATTGATGATGCCTTAGTATAAGAAAAGGCTTGATAAATTAAAGTAATGAGAATGATGATGCCTTGGTATAAGAGAAGGCTTGATGAATTGATAGAATGAGATTAGTGGATCGGAGTGTCACGTTCCGACACATAAAATTAAGGGATCGGGTGTCACGAACCGACACGTAGTATTAGGGGATCGGGTGTCACGAACCGACACGTAGATTTAGGGGGACCAGGTGTCACGAACCGACACGTAGTATTAGGGGATCGGGTGTCACGAACCGACACGTAGATTTAGGGGGACCGGGTGTCACGAACTGACACGTAGATTTAGGGGATCGGGTGTCACGAACCGACACGTAGATTTAGGTGATCGGAGTGTCACGTTCCGACACATAGTAGTAGGGGATCGGAGTGTCACGTACCGACACAAGAGGAATAAAGAATATGAGGGAGCGGAGTGTCACGTACCGACACAAGAGAAATAAAGATAATGAATCTTGAAAGATGCTAATATACTCAATCTAATGAACCTAATTCCCAATGAGTATGGTATTGAGGCTTGAGTCCTCATGTGCGAACTTGGCGGTATTTATTAATGATGAAAGTACTTGTTGTGCTACATGTTGAGTATCATAGTTGATTTTATGATATTACTTGGTATATATTGTTTTCTATTTTGAGTTGGCCGATGATATCTACTCAGTACCCGTGTTTTGTACTGACCCCTACTTTTATGTTTTCTTCTTTGTATTTGTGGAATGCAACAAACGTGCCGTCGTCTTCGACTCAATAGTAATTCTAGCCAGTCTTCACTACATCGGAAATTCAGGGTGAGCTAATGCTTCTAGCTTGGACTGGATCTTCTTCTTCAAGTCTTGATGCCTTGAACTTTCGAGCATGGACTAGCTTTCATTTGTTTTAGCTTCTTAGACATTTTTAGTTTAGAAAATTGAGGATAGATGTTCTTATGATGATGACTTCCAGATTTTGGGGAATAATAGATGTTGAATTTTAATAGTTATTGGATTGGTTTTTATTAATGAGTTTAAGTCTTCCGCATTACTTTCTGTTGATATACATTGAAATGTTAAGGTTTAGATTGGTTGGTTCGCTCACATAGGAGGGTAAGTGTGGGTGCCAGTCGCGGCCCGGTTTTGGGTCGTGACAAACTTGGTATCAGAGCATTAGGTTCGTTGGTCTCATCACACAAGAACGAGTCTAGTAGAGTCTTAAGGAACGGTAGGGGGACGCCTTTACTTTTCTTTGAGAGGCTATAAGACTTTAGGAAAATTCCATTCTTTCTCTCTTTCTTTCGTGCTACTACTTGAATCCAATTGGTATCTAGGTGATACAAATTGGTATCTGACCATCTTCACTCTATTTCACAGATGGTTAGAACTAGAGCAACGACCGCGCCAACACCAACACTGGCAAGACAAGAAACGTCTGAGCCAGCCACTGGGGCTGTGGCTCGAGGAAGAGCAGTGGCAAGAGGCCGTGGTAGAGGTCGTGGGAGGACGTCCTCTAGAGGAAGAGGACAAGTACCTAGCCCATCTGATGCTAGGGCGGTGACTCCTCCACCGACTGAGGAAGTAGTAAGAGAGGGTGAGGAAGGGGAGAATGAACAAGTGCAAAATGAGGAATTGCCACCCCAACCTACCCAGAGATGATCAATCAGGTTCTTGCTTATCTTAGCGGGTTATCTGATCAGGGTCAGGCACCTCCAGTGTTTCCTGCACCAACACCTCCGGTTTCAGAGGTACGACATGCCGCTGTTGGGGCTCCCTGTATGGATGCCTCATTGGAAATAGGCACGTTTCCTCGTCTGACTACACGGCCTATAATGACAAATGATCAGCATGAACTTTTCAGTAAGTTCTTGAAATTGAAACCTCCAGTCTTCAAGGGTGCTGAATCTGAGGATGCTTACGATTTTCTGGTTGATTGTCATGAGCTACTACACAAGATGGGTATAGTAGAACGGTTTGGTGTGGAGTTCGTGAGTTATCAGTTTCAAGGGAACGCCAAAATGTGGTGGCGGTCACATGTTGAGTGTCAACCAATAGAGGCACCACCTATGACTTGGGCCTCATTCTCTAGCTTGTTTATGGAGAAGTACATCCCACGGACTTTGAGGGATAGGAAAAGAGATGAATTATTAAGTCTAGAGCAAGGTAGGATGTCAGTTACTGCATATGAGGCCAAGTTTCGTGCACTATCCAGATACGCCACCCAACTTTGTTTCAGTCCACAAGAGCGGATTCGTCGTTTTGTGAAGGGGTTGAGGTCAGAGTTGCGGATTTCAGCCTTACAGGTAGCGGCTACGGCAAAATCCTTCCAAGAAGTGGTAGATTTCGTGGTAGAGGTGGAAGGAGTGAAGCCGGATGAATTCACCATGGCATCGACATCAAAAAGGTTTCGAAAGGGAGGTGAGTTTAATGGTTCTTACTACAGAGGACAGGGTTCCGGAGGTTACTCAGTTCGACCAATTCAGTTTTCACTACAGACTATAGTTGGGGGTCCACCTCAGACCGGTCAACACTTCTCTGAGAGACGTATGCTTGACTCTAGAGAGTGTTATGGGTGTGGGGAGAATGGACATATTAGGAGAAATTGTCCAAAACAGAGTTATAGACCCCCAATAGCTAGAGGTAGAGGTGGTCATGGTAGAGGCCGTTATTCTGGAGGACGTGGTGGTCGAGGTAATGGTGGTCACCAAAACGGCCGGGGTGATGGGCAAACTGGAGCCACTACATCACAACATGGTAGGGGCAACGGACAGACAAACGATAGGGCCCATTGTTACGCTTTCCCTGGGCGGTCTGAAGCGGAGGCATCGGATGCTGTCATCACAGGTAATCTTTTGGTTTGTGATTACATGGCTTCTGTATTGTTTGATCCCGGATCCACATTTTCTTATGTATCTTCCTCATTTGCTAATGGTCTTAATTTACATTGCGAATTACTTGACATGCCTATTCGTGTTTCTACTCCGGTAGGTGAGTCTAGGATAGTTGAAAAAGTGTATAGGTCTTGTTTGGTGACTTTTGTGGGGAGTAACACTTATGTAGATTTGGTTATCTTAGAAATGGTTGACTTTGATGTAATTCTGGGTATGACTTGGCTTTCTCTGAATTTTGCGATCTTGGATTGTAATGCTAAGACTGTGACGTTGGCCAAGCCTGGGACAGATCCGTTAGTGTGGGAGGGCGACTACACTTCCAATCCGGTGCGTATCATCTCCTTTCTTTGTGCTAAGAAAATGGTTAGTAAAGGGTGTTTAGCTTTCTTGGCACATCTCAAGGATGACACTACCCCAGTACCTTCGATTGAGTCGGTTTCGGTAGTCCGTGAGTTTTTGGATGTGTTCCCTGCAGATCTTCCTGGTATGCCACCGATAGGGATATTGACTTCTGCATCGATCTTGAACCGGGAACTCGCCCCATTTTAACCCCTTATAGAATGGCTCCCGCGGAGTTAAGAGAGTTAAAGGCACAACTTCAAGAGTTGTTGAGCAAAGGCTTCATTAGACCAAGTGCATCTCCTTGGGGTGCTCCGGTTTTGTTTGTGAAGAAGAAGGATGGGAGTTTTCGGATGTGTATAGACTATAGACAACTGAACAAGGTAACTATTAAGAACAAGTATCCTCTTCCTCGCATTGATGACTTGTTCGATCAGTTACGAGGTGCTTGTGTCTTCTCTAAGATTGACTTGAGATCCGGTTATCATCAATTGAAAATACGGGCAACGGATGTGCCAAAGACTGCCTTTCGAACCAGGTATGGGCATTACGAATTTGTAGTGATGTCTTTTGGTCTTACGAATGACTTTACTGCGTTCATGAGCTTGATAAACGGGATTTTTAAGCCATATCTGGATCTCTTTGTGATCGTATTTATTGATGATATACTGATATACTCTAAAAGTAAGAAGGAACATGAGGAGCACTTGAGAATTGTATTGGAAATGTTGAGGGAGAAAAAGCTTTATGCCAAGTTCTCTAAGTGTGAGTTTTGGCTAGATGCAGTGTCCTTCTTGGGGCATGTAGTTTCTAAGGATGGAGTGATGGTAGATCTCTCTAAGATTGAAACAGTGAAGAATTGGGTAAGACCCACGAATGTGTCAGAAATAAGGAGCTTCGTTGGTTTAGCTAGCTATTATCGTCGATTTGTCAAGGGATTCTCTTCCATTGCTTCCCAATTGAAGAACTTGACTAAGCAGAATGTTCCATTTGTATGGTCGAACGAATGTGAAGAAAGCTTTCAGAAGCTCAAGACTTTGTTGACTACTGCACCAATTCTCACCTTGCCCGTGGAAGGTAAGAACTTCATTGTTTATTGTGATGCATCCTATTCTGGGTTGGGCGCAGTGCTAATGCAAGAGAAGAATGTGATTGCTTATGCTTCAAGACAATTAAAGGTGCATGAACGTAACTATCCGACCCATGATTTGGAATTGGCCGCGGTGGTGTTTGCATTAAAGCAATGGAGACACTATCTATATGGGGTTAAGTGTGAAGTCTACACGGATCATCGCAACCTACAATATGTTTTTACTCAGAAGGATTTGAACTTGAGACAAAGGAGATGGATGGAACTACTGAAGGACTACGACATCACTATTTTGTATCATCCGGGGAAGACGAATGTTGTGGCAGATGCTTTAAGTAGAAAGGCGGGAAGCATGGGAAGTCTAGCTCACTTGCAAGCTTCTAGACGCCCATTGGCTAGAGAGGTTCAGATTCTGGCTAATGACCTTATGAGGTTAGAAGTAAATGAGAAGGGAGGATTATTAGCTTGTGTGGAGGCAAGATCTTCCTTCCTTGACAAGATTAAGGGAAAGCAGTTTAATGATGAGAAGTTGATCCGAATCCGAGATAAAGTGTTGCAAGGAGAGGCTAAAGAAGCAACAATCGATGAGGAAGGTGTTTTGAGGATTAAGGGAAGGGTATGTGTACCCCGCGTCGATGATTTGATCAACACTATTCTGACAGAGGCTCATAGTTCAAAGTATTCTATACATCCTGGTGCAACCAAGATGTACCGTGACCTAAAGCAACACTTTTGATGGAGTAGAATGAAGCGTGATATTGTTGATTTTATTGCCAAATGTCCAAACTGTCAACAAGTAAAGTATGAACACCAGAGGCCTGGAGGAACGCTTCAGAGAATGCACATTCCTGAATGGAAATGGGAGAGAATTGCAATGGACTTCGTGGTTGGTCTTCCCAAGACAATGGGTAAGTATGACTCCATTTGGGTGATTGTTGATAGGTTAACTAAGTCTGCTCACTTCATTCCGGTCAAGGTAACTTACAATGCAGAGAAGTTAGCCAAACTTTACATCTCAGAAGTTGTTCGGTTGCATGGGGTTCCACTCTCCATCATATCAGATAGAGGTACGCAGTTTACTTCTATGTTTTGGAAAACATTGCATGCGGAATTGGGTACTAGGTTGGACCTTAGTACTGCGTTCCATCCTCAGACCGATGGTCAGTCTGAGCGAACGATTCAAGTGTTGGAGGACATGCTTCGTGCATGTGTGATAGAATTTGGTGGTCATTGGGATAACTTCTTACCCTTAGCGGAGTTTTCATACAATAATAGTTATCACTCGAGCATTGATATGGCCCCATTTGAAGCATTGTATGGTAGGAGATGTAGGTCTCCCATTGGTTGGTTTGATGCATTTGAGGTTAGATCTTGGGGTACGGACCTTTTGAGGGATTCTTAGAGAAAGTGAAATCTATTCAAGAAAAGCTTTTGGCGACGCAAAGTAGGCAAAAAGAATATGCAGATCGAAAGGTTAGAGACTTAGAGTTCATGGAGGGTGAACAAGTCTTGTTGAAGGTTTCGCCCATGAAAGGGGTGATGCGGTTTGGTAAAAGAGGTAAACTAAGCCTGAGGTATATTGGCCCCTTTGAAGTACTTAAGCGAGTAGGGGAGGTGGCTTATGAGTTAGCCTTGCCTCCAGGGCATTCCGGAGTGCATCCGGTATTTCATGTGTCTATGTTGAAAAGATATCATGGGGATGGAAACTACATTATCCGTTGGGATTCAGTTTTGCTTGATGAGAATTTGTGTATGAGGAGGAGCCTGTTGCTATTTTAGATAGAGAAGTTCGCAAGTTAAGGTCAAGGGAGATTGCATCCATCAAGGTGCAATGGAAGAATCGGCCGGTTGAAGAAGCCACTTGGGAGAAGGAGGTCGATATGCAAGAAAGATACCCACATCTGTTTAAAGATTCAGGTACTCCTTCTCGCCCTTGTTTTTCTTCTTGTGATCGTTCGAGGACGAACGATGGGTAAATTGGTATCTATTGTGACGACCTGTTTAGTCGTTTTGAGCAGCATATTTTATTTCTGGAAAAATTGGCTGAGACGACGGACCCCACGACGGACCTTCATGGGCACGACGGACCATCGCAGGGTCTCGTTTCAAAACACTTAGAAATTCTGAAATTGGGTACTGAAAATCGACTCTCTGAACTTCGTGACGGAATGGCAGGACGGACCGTCACAGGCGTGACGGACCGTCACAGATTCTTTAGTGGAGATCTAGTCTCTGAAGTTTGCGACGACCTGCAGGACGGACCGTCGCAGGCACGACGGGCCGTCACGGACTGCGTAATCCCAGTCTGGGTCGGATTTCTTTAAGTGTTTTAAGGGACGTTTTGGACTATTCCTGCTTTAATTATACAGTTAGTGGGTTAATGTTAATAAGTCTAATTACTTGGGGGTTAAAAGAGGTGACCTTAAGTTAATTAGTGAGTCATTATTGCCATCTTTTATTCTTAATTATATGCTAATTAGGGTAAAAGAAAGAGGGTTTTGGAATAAGAAAGAAAATAGAAAGAACAAAGAGAGAGAGAGAGGATCGAACGAGAGAGGAGGAACGAAGAGGAAAACACAAGGCTTTGGGAAAATTCTTGCTTGATCACTAATCTTCGGTGGAGGTAGGTTATGGTTATTCCATGCTATTCGTAGTAAACTCTTAATAGCGAATGATATGTATTGATAGTATTGTAAACCCTGCTATGTGCTTAATTGTATGCTTTCATGAATGTGATTATATAATTGTGATTATTTAAACATGATGAAGTTATTGAATCCCAAAATCTTGCAAAACCCTAATATCTTTGTTAATGATGATGCCTTGGTAATAAAGAAGGCTTGATGAACTAAAGTAATGAGATTGATGATGCCTTAGTATAAGAAAAGGCTTGATAAATTAAAGTAATGAGAATGATGATGCCTTGGTATAAGAGAAGGCTTGATGAATTGATAGAATGAGATTAGTGGATCGGAGTGTCACGTTCCGACACATAAAATTAAGGGATCGGGTGTCACGAACCGACACGTAGTATTAGGGGATCGGGTGTCACGAACCGACACGTAGATTTAGGGGGACCGGGTGTCACGAACCGACACGTAGTATTAGGGGATCGGGTGTCACGAACCGACACGTAGATTTAGGGGGACCGGGTGTCACGAACCGACACGTAGATTTAGGGGATCGGGTGTCACGAACCGACACGTAGATTTAGGTGATCGGAGTGTCACGTTCCGACACATAGTAGTAGGGGATCGGAGTGTCACGTACCGACACAAGAGGAATAAAGAATATGAGGGAGCGGAGTGTCACGTACCGACACAAGAGAAATAAAGATAATGAATCTTGAAAGATGCTAATATACTCAATCTAATGAACCTAATTCCCAAATGAGTATGGTATTGAGGCTTGAGTCCTCATGTGCGAACTTGGCGGTATTTATTAATGATGAAAGTACTTGTTGTGCTACATGTTGAGTATCATAGTTGATTTTATGATATTACTTGGTATATATTGTTTTCTATTTTGAGTTGGCCGATGATATCTACTCAGTACCCGTGTTTTGTACTGACCCCTACTTTTATGTTTTCTTCTTTGTATTTGTGGAATGCAGCAAACGTGCCGTCGTCTTCGACTCAATAGTAATTCTAGCCAGTCTTCACTACATCGGAAATTCAGGGTGAGCTAATGCTTCTAGCTTGGACTAGATCTTCTTCTTCAAGTCTTGATGCCTTGAACTTTCGGCATGGACTAGCTTTCATTTGTTTTAGCTTCTTAGACATTTTTAGTTTAGAAAATTGAGGATAGATGTTCTTGTGATGATGACTTCCAGATTTTGGGGAATAATAGATGTTGAATTTTAATAGTTATTGGATTGGTTTTTATTAATGAGTTTAAGTCTTCCGCATTACTTTCTGTTGATATACATTGAAATGTTAAGGTTTAGATTGGTTGGTTCGCTCACATAGGAGGGTAAGTGTGGGTGCCAGTTGCGGCCCGGTTTTGGGTCGTGACAAAACTTGCACACAAAACAAAATTTTCTACCTAGTCTGCACTAGGAAATTTTGTGAGTTATTGATGAAAGCTATAAAAGTCTATACTAATAATAAAAATAATGTTTTTATAGCCTATTACAGAATGTAAAAAAAAATAAGACAAAAGAGAGTTTTGCACCCAAATTGCAATCAGGGGTTATTGTGCCCTGTGAAGACATGAAAAATAAAATAGGGGTTATTGTGCCCTATATGCAATCCAGAGGTTGTTGTGCCCTATGAAAAATAAAATAGGGGTTGTTGTGCCCTATATGCAACCATGGATTATTGTGCCATGTGAACACATAAAAATGATAGGGGTTATTGTGCTCTATATGCAATCTAGGGGTTATTGTGCCCTGTGAAGACATGAAAAACAAAATAGGGGTTGTTGTGCCCTATATGCAACCATGGGTTATTGTGTCATGTGAAGACATAAAAAAATGATAGGGGTTATTGTGCCCTATATACAATCCAGGGGTTATTGTGCCCTGTGAAGACTTGAAAAAATAGGATAGGGGTTATTGTGCCCTATACGCTACCAGGGGTTATTGTGCCCTGTGAAGACATGAAAAATAAAATAGGGGTTATTGTTCCCTATACGCAATCCAGGGGTTATTGTGCCCTGTGAAGAAAAAAAAATGATAGGGTTTATTGTGCCCTATATGCAATCCAGGGGTTATTGTGCCCTGTGAAGAAAAAAATGATAGGGGTTATTGTGCCCTATATGCAACCAGGGGTTATTGTGCCCTGTGAAGACATAAAAAATGATAGGGGTTATTGTGCCCTATATGCAATCCAGGGGTTATTGTGCCCTGTGAAGACATGAAAAAAAAATGATAGGATAGGGGTTATTGTGCCCTATATGCAACCAGGGGTTATTGTGCTCTGTGAATACATGAAAAAAATGATAGGATAGGGGTTATTGTGCCCTATATGCAACCAGGGGTTATTGTGCCCTGTGAAGACATGAAAAATAAAATAGGGGTTATTGTGCCCTATATGCAACCAGGGGTTATTGTGCCCTGTGAAGCCATGAAAATTAATGATAGGGGTTATTGTGCCCTATATGCAACCAGGGGTTATTGTGCCCTGTGAAGACATGAAAAGTAAAATAGGGGTTATTGTGCCCTATATGCAACCAGGGGTTATTGTGCCCTGTGAAGACATGAAAAGTAAAATAGGGGTTATTGTGCCCTATATGCAACTAGGGGTTATTGTGCCCTGTAAAGACAAAAAAAAATGATAGGGGTTATTGTGCCCTATATGCAATCCAGGGGTTATTGTGCCCTGTGAAGACATGAAAAATAAAATAGGGGTTGTTGTGCCCTATATGCAACCAGGGGTTATTGTGCCCTGTGAAGACATAAAAAAAATGATAGGATAGGGGTTATTGTGCCCTATATGCAACCAGAGGTTATTGTGCCCTGTGAATACATGGAAAAAAAATGATAGGATAGGGGTTATTGCGCCCTATATGCAACCAGGAGTTATTGTGCCCTGTGAAGACATGAAAAGTTTAATAGGGGTTATTGTGTCCTGTAAAGAGATTAAAAAATGATAGGGGTTATTGTGCCCTATATGCAATCCAGGGGTTATTGTGACCTCTGAAGACATGAAAAATAAATAGGGGTTATTGTGCCCTATATGCAACCAGGGTTTATTGTGCCCTGTGAAGACATGAAAAATAGAATAGGGGTTATTTTTTTTACTTATATTATTATTATTTAATATTACTTTGATTTATTTTATTTTTATTAGTACATTGACCAATTTAAAAATAAAATAAAATGCCCCAGATTTCATTAAAAAATATATATATTTTTTTTTGCATATTATATGAGAGACAGTGATTCAAAAACTTACCATCGCGACGTTTGTCTCTAGTGAATTACTTGCATGATTTGTCTTTATAGCTCTTTTAGCCTATAACTTTATTTCTATCTTTATTGTGCTCATGCCAAGACGGAATAATGTCATCATTTGATAAATGGTGTCATTCGTGATTTTTTACCAGGTAGACATTCTTATTTTTTTTACCGTCGTCTTATGATTCTCTCGAGAGTTTTCACTCATAAGACCCTCTTATATTTTTTATTTTTTTCTGTAACATACCATAGGCTACAATGTCATGTTTCAACCCTTGTAGATTTTAAATAGCATGATCATTATTTTATTGAGTGATTAGACCGAACCTCAATGAAGGGCTGCCTACGTATCCTCTTAGGAATCAGGTCGAACGTAGTTCAATAAAAAAATATTTTTCTTTTTTTTTTAAATTTATTTTTAAAAATATAATGGAAAAATTAAAAAAAAAATTAGTTCATGTTTGATAATGTTTTGACTTTAGTTGGTACCAACAATTAGTATTATGCATATGAACTACATTCAACGACTTTCAAATAAATTTGAGGTCAACTTTGAGTAATTTATATAGTTTCAAATTGTATCTCAAATATATTTAAGTAATTACAAGATCAATTTATCTTGCTAAAATTAATGGATAAAATTTATTCGTATCATCATGTTTCAAATGCACTCGCAACATATGAAAGTCCTACTTCACACAATATAATAATTTAGATCGTAGGACATTTTTGAAAGTCACTCACACTCAGAAAGATATTCAATGCATGAGATTGAGATACCATATGCTTGACCCTCATATAAGCATCCACTAATATGAGAACATGAAAAATGAGATCAAATAGGACTTGTCATTGGCTTGTAATGTAGTCTTAGGGAAAGGTGGGATATTCATTTGGGATATAGTGACTATTTCCTCCTTAGAATTTGCACAATGCTTTCAATATTTTTTTTTTAATTTTTGCATTTGACCTTTGTTTTCTTGTAAGGTCTTTTTCATTTTTTTTTCTCTTCATTTTTTGATCTTCTCTCCTTTTTGTTGGAGATTTTTTTCCATTTTCCATTCAATCCTTTTTTTTTTTGGACACATTTGATCTTTTTCACTTTGTTACCCAACTTAGGTTTTTGATGTTGTGTAGATATTTCATAGTGCCCTCAAGGAGGTGAGATAAAGGGACTAGTGCATTTATACACTCAAAAGATATATGCTAAGATGTGGTTATTCAAGAAAAGCTTTCAAGGTCGAAATGGGAGTTCTGTGGATAACATGTCATTTGGTAGCTTGAAAGGCACAATCGATTCAAAGAAAGCCTATAATCCTTTCTCAAGTTAAATATTGCTCAAAATTTCGTCTCTACCAACATTTGGGCCAAGTTCTAGATCAGCAAAATCATGACTTTGAATTTTACGTCTAAAGCTCACACACAATGCATTTGAAACAATGAGGTCAAGTTTATTTTATCCATAACTTTAAACAAGATAATTTCTCAAGTATGACATAAATGAATTGAGAGATACCAATAGAAGTCTATAGGTCACAACAAAGTTGATCTGTCTTACCAAATAGTTGAACACTTTTTTTTTCTTATTATGCATAATCCTAAGCATGTTGTTACCAACCAAGTCATAGAAAAAAATCTAATTTTTTTTTGCCCCAGTTTATGTGACAAGAATTTTTAGGATTTTTTTTTCGGTTGGACCGAACCTCACAATAAGGTTGCCTACGTATCTTGTTAAAACAAGAATCAGGTCTAACGTAGTTCAAAAATATAAGTAAAAATATGCTTTTTCTTAAGGACAAATTCCCTTTTTCATATATACATATATTATTTCTTTTTTAAATTATTAAATAATAATTAAGATATTTTTTAATTTTATAATTTTTAAATAAGATCACCGAACCCAAGGAAGGTTGCCTACGTATCTCATCATGGTGAGAATCAGGTGTGCGTAGTTCGTTCAGATTAAACACTTCAATAATTTTTGTTAGAAAATTTGTTGACAAATGCAACTCTTTTCTTCGTTTAAAGTGATATAAGAAAACTTTTGAAATTTCTATTTGTAAACTTTACATTGTGAAAGAATTTTTTTTTTCTATTGTTCTGATTTTAATTTAAAAGGGTAAATTGAGTTATTTATCTAGATAGATCCGATCATATGTAGAGTATTTCATTAAATCATATGTAAATGATTCAAATAATGAAATATATTAGGAACTACCACATTTGGTTTCACTTATCAAGCTTAAACTCATGGAGAAAAGTATCTAGACTGGCTGTAAAACGAGCGGACAACTCGAGTCAGGGAGTAGCAACGTACCGGTAGCAGCGCTTTCCGGCTTTGTGCATGGGTGCTCCCTATCTTAAAACGGTGTGACTACATATCCTTCACCATGGACCTACATATCCTTCACCATGGACCGAAGATCCACTGGCTATCTTGACAGAAGTGGGGTGCATAGTTGCAATTCCCATCATATTTTTATTGAAGACTCAGAATGGTTCGGGAGAGAAGCAATTCAAATATTATTAAAACATTAAATAAATAAACAATTAGCATATTAAGTTAAATAAATACAATATCTAAAAATATAAACATATAAACCATAGTCATACGTAAATCAATATTTAAAGCTCGAATTCTAGTTAGTGATCCCCGTGGAGTCGCCATCTGTCACACCCCTTTTTTTTTCTCTCAATATTTTTGATTTTTATTTTGAAAGAAAAAAGAGTTTTTCCAATTAAAGTGACATTTTGAAAAGGGATAATTATTATTCAGAGTCGCCACTTAGAATTGAGTTTTGGTGTTCCAAGTCACCTTATTTGAATCCCTAATCAAAAGGAAATTTGACTCTATTTTATTGGTCTGCGAACTAGAAATTCGGATAAGGAATTCTGTTGACCGAGGGGAAGGTGTTAGGCACCCCTCGAGTCCCGTGGTTCTAGCACGGTCGCTTTATTGACTTTAGTATGACTTAACTTAATTTTTGGTCATTATATTATTTAACTTAATAATAAAAATATTTCTTTTTTTTTTTTTACTTTATTCTCTCACTTATTTTAAACCTTTTAAAAATCGTCTTATTTATTTTAAATCTATTGAAAATTATTTTATTATTTTTTTGTGTGTCCATTAATTCAAAATTTGAAACATTCATATTTATTTATATATTTATTATTTATTTATTTATTTTGCTTTTACATTTTTTACATATATTTTTTTTTATGTTATTATGGGGATGAATTTATATAGGTATTTTATAGTTAGAAAAAATTTAGAGTTCGAGTTAATTTAGGATTTTCTATTTATTTATTTTTTAATATAAAAATAGAAAGATGAAATTTTATGAGATTTGAAATTAGTTTTAAATCACAAAAATTCTAATTAGATTAGGACTATGTTTATTTTTTAAGAAAGGTTTTAACTTCTTTTTTTTAATGCACGTAACAAATTTTATTTTTACATTTTTTTTTTATTATTATTTGTTTTTTTTTTACACGTTTTGTTTTATTTGAAATTTTATATTTTTTTTATTTTTCTGTAAAATTTGTTTCTCTTATTTTTTTTAATTTTATTTTATCATTATTTTTATTTTTATTATTATTTTAAAGATTTTGTCTTCTTCTCCTCTTTTTTTAAAAATAATTTTTGTTATTCTTTTTTTTAATTTTTGTCTTCTTCTCCTTTTTTTTTTTTAATAATTTTTGTTACTCTTTTTTTTAACGTTCTTTTTTTTTTCTTATTATTTTCTGTTTCTTTTTTTTTATATATATAATAGTTCTGTTATTTCTTTTATTTTATTTTTAATGTTGTCTTTTTTTCATTTTTTTTATTCTTGTGGTTTTTGTTACTTCTTTTTTATTTTACGTATTTTTTTTTAGTCTACTTTTTATTTTTATTAGTTTTATTTTTTATTTTTTATTTTCATTCTCCTTTCCTCTTTTTTTTTTTTTTTAATTTTTTTTTTATTTTCTGTTTCTGTTTTTTTTTCCAAATTCTGTTTTTTTTTTATTCATTGTTTTTTTCTTTTATGTTTAGGCTTTTTTGTTTTTATTTTTATTTTTTACTCTTTCGTTCTCTTTATACAATTTCTCAAAAAAAAAATATTATAATTATTAATAGTAATTATCATTATTTTATCATGAATCTCTAGATGAAATTACAATTCTACTTAGATAAAAAATTTTACCAATTATTTATATATCCTAATCTAACAAGTTTATAAATTTATTTATTTATTTTTTTAGTGAAAAACTAGGCTCCAGAAAAAAATATTTTCTATTAAATATCACAAAATAAATTTAATATAAATTGCATCAAAAAAAAATAACAGACACTAATAATAATGCAAAAAAATAAAATAATGTATGATACATCTTTTATTTTATATTATTTTTGTTAGCAGATTAACATTAGAGAAAAAATAAAAAAATCATAACACATGCATTACGGATTGATATTATATAATAATAACATACTATTTAAAGAACTTCATATTATTAGATTCAAATTTTCATACAATATTACATTTAAATAATGCGAGAGTTTAGAATTACCTCGCTGCGAAGATGGATATCAAAAATAACTTCTATGATCTACTGATTTGAGCCACGAATTTGGAACCACGACAAAAAACCTCTAACTCTGACCTAATTCTCAAAAGAATGACTCACTTTTCTTCTCTTTGTGTTTGCTCTATATTTCTCTCTGTATTTCTGTTTTTCTCTCTATATCTGTGTATATGTGTATATGTGTATCTGTCTATGTGTATTTTTCTGTCTGAGAGTCTGGTGCTAATTAAAAGGAACGTAATAGAGTTGGATTAGGATTTAATTTGAAATATTGTTGAGGAAATTGGGGTTGAGATAAGGATGGATATAAAATAAATAATAATAGAAAATTAACAAAAATAAAAATAATAAAAATAACGTGTAAAATTTCAAAAAGAAACGTCCAAAGAGAGAGAGAGAAAAAAGAGAAAAAAAATAAAAAAATAAATGGGATGAGATTTTTTTAGTAAAATAAGTTAGGAAGTTGGGAATAATTAGGATAAGGGGAAGGTAATTTGAATGTTTAGGACTCCCTTTTTTCTCCTTCTACCATTATTTTTAAACTAATTAAAAGTGAATATTTAAAACAAATACCATAAATTCATAATTTTTATCATAAAGTAATTTACACAATTTATTATTTTTTATTTATTTTAAATATAACCTTTTTTAAAAAAATTGGTGTTTGACTCTTTATATTTTGTTAAAAAATTAGGTGTTCACAATAATATATAGATATTACTACTATATATAATACAATGATACAATTTAACTTTAAAATATTCATTCTGATCTTAATGAAATTATTTATAGCTATATAAATATTTATTACTTGTTTTAAATCATAAATTGCTTTGAAAATTTTCTTTAAACAATATATAGATATTACTACTATATATAATAGAATGATATAATTTAACTTTAAAATATTCATTGTAATCTTAACAAAATTATTTATAGCTATATAAATATTTATTACTTGTTTTAAATCATGAATTGCTTTGAAAATTTTCTTTTTTAAACTCTGTATCAAATAAGAGTAATTTATATAATATAATATAAAATAGAGGGGAGGGATAATATTAAGAGTAATATTTTAGCTAGCGTTTGGCCATAGATTTCCAAATATTCTTGGCATAATTATTTGAGTGAAATTTGGGTGAAATTTGACCATCTGTTTGGCCATAAAATTTGGGAAATATATCACCTTTTTAGAAAAATATGATTTATACGCACAAGTTTTAAAAAACTATCAAAACTAACTAAAAGTTTGTATTACAAGTCAATTGAATGGTTTACAACAATAACAAATAATGTCCATGACACTAAAACAATGTGGTAATTTAGAGTGAGTGCAACAAGAATTATTCCATGTATCGTGAAGCAGACAAAGTACATGACTTTGTTACCTAAAGCCAATTTTAATAATTTTCATCAACAATCATATCATTATTTAATATTCACTAAATATTTCATCACTATTTTGGTGTTCACGTAAAAAATGATGTAATACAACGCAAGCAACAACTAAAGAGGGTGTTTTTGTAAAAAATAAAAGATTGGGGTAAAATTTTAATTTTCAAATATCCCAAATAATGAGATTTGGCCCAAATACTAGAAAAAACTAGTATTTGGAAATTTGGGATATTTGCCAAAAATATTTGCCAAATAATGACAAATTGTATGGACAAACATTATTTGCCAAATTTTTCCCAAATATATTTATGGCCAAACGGGCCCTTAGAAATACAAAAACACTTAAAAGCTAAAGGTATCATGTTAGAAAATGTGAGAGACCAAAAAGAAGAAAGAACTTATCAAAGTAAAATTATAATGGGCCCACTTTATTGGATGACTCTATTTTAAAAGTTGCATAAAGAGCGTATGTAGTAAGCATCTAAGTAATTTCTTAAATGGCTTAAGTCACCCCCGGCCCCTTAAAGTTGTCCGCATAATTCAGTTAGACATTTTATCTAAGATTTGTTTCAATTGAACACTTTTACTAGTTAAAATATATTCCTATTGAACATTTTCTGACAAACAATTAAAAATAGAAAGTGAGTGACATACACTCGAGGATGATATGGACAATAACCAATAAAAAAAGGACATATGGCATTGACCCCATGATAACAATTAAAAAAATAAATTAGAAAAAATAAATAAAATAAAAATATTTTTTTAGTCAAAAAATATATATTAAATAAAAATAGAAAGAGAAAACCTTTCTTCTTCATTTCTTCTTTGCATAACACTCACCCAACTGCATCACCTCCATATACATCAGAAACACTTCGATAATGATGGAACTCCGATTTTCCTCTCTCAATTCACACAAGGATTTTTTTCCCCCACTGATATACCTGCCCCATCTCCTTTATACTAAAATAACTTTTTAACTATTTTAAGAAAATAACTTCAGATCCGTATTAGTCTTGCCGGAAAAAATGGTGTTTCACCGAAATTATTTTTGATGAAATTCTCTTCTGAAACTCCAAAATAATGTTGATGATATCGAGAATGGCGGAACAATGCTAGAAAGAAAGTATATGAGGAAGGGGTGAGGCGGGGATCGTGGCTTAGGAATTTGGCTGATAATAATTCAGTTTCTCTTTTAAAAAAAAAAACAAACATGAAACCCAAACAAGATTTGCTAAAGATTGAAGAACACAGAGTGCTTTGAAGAAGACGATTGTTGAAGGATAATGGATTCGGTTTTCCTTTTTTTTTATTAAGAGATCTTTGTTGAACTAAATTATTAATTTTAGTTATTTAATAATATATCTAGGTTTCAAGAAGTTACAAAATTAATTTTAAAAAAAAAATAAAAAATAATAATTTTGGGAACTATTCACGCGCTCAAGGGCAGTGAATTACACTTATCTTGCCACATAAGCATCTTGTGTTTAATGGGTATATGTTTTGAACAATTTAAGGGTTAAATTGAAACACGACCTAATTGAGGTGTCTAAGTGAATTATGCGGACAACTTTAAGAGGCCGCCTATGACTTAGGCCTTCTTAAATATTAAGTATAGTATTTGAGTACCAGCTGGGTTCATAAGTCAGAATAGTAATACATTTTCATAAAAGAAGAAAATGAATAAATACATAAATATATATTGGATTTTTTTTTCAAACAGAGCAATATGTTAATCATGATAGTAGTTGGTACAAATCAATTACAACGATTATGTTTGATAATACCTAATTTACCCTTGATCAGCAAGCAGTCATATTGACGAAGAGTTGCTTATCGTAGACCTTATATATATATATATATATATATATATATATATATATATATATATATATATATATATATATATAAGTAATTTAGGGATATTGACTACTATATAAAGCTAGGTAATTTTTGACACCTCTTTCTGCTTACTATATACCCTTGACAAACTTTTTTACATGAATAAACTTGATTTCAAGTCCGATTTTACTTGTGTTTTTTTTATCATTTATGTATGAAAATAATGAAAAGATAGATTTGGCTAAGTATCCACAAATCTAATTAAATAATGTTGGACACGTTTTCTAGTTAGACTCCTCAACTTTCGTTGTTATCATTTTATATAAATAAAGTTGGTTTCATTTTTTGGACCCTCTTTTGAAAGCCTCAAGTATATTGCGCCTTTGAAAAGAATGGTTTAGATATGTATACATGTTTAGGAAGGAAAATATTTTCTACGAAAAATGATTTTTTAGAAAATATCTTCTTAGAAAACAAGTAATTGTTTTTCACTTATTTTTTAGTGTTTGATAAGTAAGCAAGAAAAAACACTATGGAGGTTGGATGAGGTGGGGAGTGGGGATTCGGGGGTGGCAATAGGTGGGATGGCCAAGGGGTGGGGTTTGAAGGAGTTGTGCGTGGGGAGGATCGGAGACAACAAATTTAGACTTTCACGTATGCAATTTGTTTTCCTTTACTTCCATTGGTGAAGTTATTTTTTAGAAAGAGAAAATATTTTCCAAACATTTTGACAATTTGTCATTATATATTGCAAATGGCTTAAGTCATGGATAGCCACTTAAAGTTGTCCGCAAATTTCACTTAGACACCTCTTCTTATGCTTATTCCAATTGAACACCTAGACAACAAATTTTTTTACCTATTAAACCCTTTTTGTTGACATGGCAAAGCGTTTGTGGTACACACAAAGAAAGGAGCGTGAAAACATAATTTTTTCAGTAAAAAAAAAGATTTTATATCTTCTTCTTTGAGAAAGCTCATCACCATTTTTCCATGGCAAGCTGCAACCATCACCGCTCATAATTCTGCAACCATCACCACTCATAATTCTTTCTCCTTCTTTTTCGACTTTCAGCCATTCTCTTTCTACAATACACAGCTTATTAAATTGGTTATTGTCATCCACAAGTCTACCATTGTCAAACAACCTTAGCCTTTCAAACAACCAACTACACATTCAAATTTGCCACCGTAAGTTTTTCAGCCGTAAAAAATGTTATCTCTGCTGCCATCAAAAGTATCTAACCTTTGTTCATCTATTTTGTCAAATTAAACCCAAACATAAATTAAATAAAAATCTAATAACAAAAGAAAAACAAAAAAAAAAGAAGAAGATGAAGCAGAGATTCCTTTCCTTTGAAATGGGATGTAAGCAAATTATATTAAATAAAGATTAAGAAAAAAAAATAAAAAGCAATTAATGATCAATCATCTTTTTACTTTACTTTAGTGTTCATTATTTCCGGCAAACTCCATTTTTTTGGGCAAGAACAATATGAATTTGAAATTATTCTTTGAAATTGTTGATTTATTTAAATTTTAAAGAGCTGACAACACAAGAAGAAAAAAGAACATCAATAAATCTAAATGAAGTTTGAGGATAAGAGTAAGATTAAAAAATGATAGTCTATGGTGTATTTGGGGAAGCTTATGGAGAAAGAGGAGAAGGGTAATGATGATTTTCTTTTTCTTTTATTTCTAAAAAAATATATAATTTTTTCTTATATTTTTTTTAGTTATTCTAGGTCCAATACCACGTGTCTTCTTTTAATTAGTTACTATGTCACATCATCAGCAAGTGTATAACACGCACTCTCTTAATTCAGCCGATTGTCTATAAAGTGTTTGATAGGTAAATTTTTTTATTAGTACGGGGGTTCAATTGGAACAAGCCTAAGAAGAGGTGTCTAAGTGAAATTTGCGGACAACTTTAAGTGGCTATCGATGACTTAAGTCATTGCAAATAGACAAGGCTAAATCCATGCAGATCAAAACTCAAACAAAAAAGACGCGCGGTCTAAATTGGAAGGGCAAAATAGTGAATTCCTAAAACTTTCCAAAAAATGACCGATTGGGTCATTACATATAAACTGCATGCAAATTAAATCATATTTTTATTTCGAAGCTTAGGTAAACAGACCGTGTTTAATAGACCCAAATATAGTTATACAAGTACATAAGATCACATTGGCCACTAAAAGTTCAAATTAGTTCTTGCATGAACATTTATTATTATTATTATTATTGTTACTCTGTTATTACATAACACAAGATTACAACACACTGACCACTTAAGAGTTCAATTGCATGAACATTTATTATTAACAAGCTATGTTACATACTTCTTCAAATGAGTGCTGCCTTATTGGCACAGTAGTTGTCACTGCAACTAGCTATGCACTCTCCAAGCTTCTTTCCATCTGAAATGTTGAAAAATCAAATGAATGCTTAGTAAGTTTTTATATGCATACATTTTATTTAATTAGTACAAACTAAATAATTACGGTAACATTCGTACCATATTTATTAATTTTCCCTATAGTTTTATCTCAATAGTTAAATATTTCAAGTGAGATACACCTAGCTAAATACATTTCTTTTACTACCAGCTACATTGAAATAAAAAGAGACGAGCTAGAACAGGAAGAAGGGGGAGAAAATTTAATTTGTCTATATATCCCAGATACATGCAAATCACAATATCTGATGTAATTCAACTGTATATGGAATACCATATAATCGAGCGAGATAGGGAGGGGAGAGTGACAAGCGAGATACCGTTTAGCATCATGTAGTTTTGGCATTGGGTGAAAGTGCATGCAATGTTACAAGCATAATTTTGAGGAGCCATTCTGGGATGAAAATTATGTTGAAGATGGATTGCACATTTTGCAGCACAAGTTGGAATACACACTTCAGGGTCGAAAATACAAGCCATAGGTTTTTCTTTCATGCACTCAAAGACACAAACACCATATTTTTTAACTTCATCATCTCCCATGCATCCTATTACTAAAATAATACTAACCATTAAAACCACTAAAGTAGTTTTCCCCTCCATTTTTTTGTTGATATAAAAGTAGCTAGTAGTATTATATTGTATCTATATTTCTAAGTAGCTAGCAACCTTGAGCTCATTTAAATATAGAAAGGTTTGAGCTAGCTAGGGTTTGTTTGGTATGAAAGGGAAATGATTTTCAAGAAAAAGAAAAGAAAGTTGTTGGACAATGCAAACATCATGCCTATTGAGAGTTTTGTGTGTGACCCAAGTGTTAGGTTAACACTTCTTTTTGCTCCTAGTAACTTGTGTGAGGTTACTTTTGATCTTATATTTTGTACTCTCATTTTTATATCGTGAATTATATTTTTTTTTGAGCAGATGTCAATTGATCAAATTAAATAACATCAAATCTTTGTAAAAGGTCATTTGATACATAAGACTATAAGAATAATAATTATGAGACAAAGATTAATTTATACTTGTTTTTAATTAGAAGTATTAGTTAATTCTGAAAGAACTTTTACACTAAAATAATGAGGTTACTATAGAGATAATTACTTAATTAAGTGTAGTCCGTAAAGTTATTTTTATATAATTTAGCCAAAATTCTCAATGCTTAGCTAAATTCACCCCAAAAAAGGAGTTTTAAGGGTCCTACCCGACCTTCAAGAAATTCAAATTCAAAGTCAAATATAAATCTTAATAAGATGAATCTAGTGTAACAAGAATTGTCTCATATATCATCTACAACTTTGAAAAATTACAAATTACATATGTAATTATTGTAGCAAAATTTAAAGAGAGAAAAGTGTCAAGTCATTTTCATAATATTTTCCAATCAATTGTATTGTTATTTATGAAATATCACTTAGTAGGCTATAGATCTACCTCTCCACAAATTTTTAAACGACTTCATTTAATTGTTTGAGTGAAATCAACGGCAAAGTATAACAAAATTATGTTTGTATAATAGTATATATAATTATACATTCATTGTATATGGATGCACAAAATACCTATTATAATTTAGTATTATATTATATATTGATGCATAATATTGTATATTAAGTTTTAAAACATTTTGTAACAAAGAAATATGAAAGTTTTTGTTATTCTTGTATATGTATCGAATGTATATTTTATCAAATTAATTATATTTTAGGCTAAAGAATTGCAAGGTAAGTTTTTTAGATGTAATTTTTGTACACAATCATGTTGATTTCATACATTTAGAAGTCGTTTGGTTCGATAAGTTATCAAAGATTTATTATTCTAAAATAGCTTATTTCATTATTATGATATAAATAATATCAATATAAGCTATTCCAAACATAAAAGTTATAAGATACCAAAACTTTTATCCCCGACTATTTTTGGCGTTAGGACTGTTTACTTCCCATATCCTTCAATTATTCATCTTATAGTCTCTCTCCGTTTTTATTGTTTGTAGAAGAATTAGCAATACACTTCTTTTTTGAAATAATGAATATAGTAGAATTTATTGCTTTCAAATTTTCAAGAAGTCGTGATGTGCATGGGTTCCATGTTTGTTTATAAATTTATCTCATTGAAAATGAAATAAATACCTAATAAATATTATTAATATTAATAAATTTCTAGTGGTATAAATTAAATGATTTAAAGTTTTTGCTTTAAATGTATATTATAATATATATTTTCGTGATAGTAAATTATGTCATTCTTTTCTATACAAATTTAATGTGAAGAGTGTCATGCCCCGATCCTATATCCTGGATTGGCTGGCACTCGATGACCATTGTTAGCCTCGAGCGAACCCTTGGCCTGACAGACTTAACTCATCGGAAGACAATAATCATAACTTAACTGAAAGGAATATCATAACTGCGAATGTTTATAAAGCTGAAACATTCAAACTTAGACAAAAGCTGACAACTCAAGTCTTAACAAAAAGAATAATACTGAAAAAACTAATATTAGATTGTCTATCTATAAAACCTCTAAAATTGAGATGGATGTAGGGACAGACCACAGAGCATCCTAATAAAGAAAGTACTGAAAATCAATAAATGTGTCCTCTAGAATGCAAGGAGGCTCACCACTAACTTTGAATACTCAGCTGGATCAATGGGGCGCTAGATGGTGCTGATCTTGGTTACATGTGTTTGCATCATGATAAGATGCAGGCCAACATGGCATCAGTACATTGAATGTACGAGTATGCGAGTTGGAATGCCAAACGACAACTTAAGCTTGAAAAGGAGTAGGAAGGAGCACTTATCTTGGCTCTGCTTAACTCATGAATAACTAACTCATTTCAATATAAAGCAATTTAGAAACAAGTGCAATATAAAGAAAAGTTGTCTGAAAACATGTTGTATACTCTGAATATATACAACGATACAATTAACTCTGAGATGAATGTAAAAATACAAGTAAAATGATGTATATAAAATACATTAACTTCTGAGGGAGTTTCTCTAAACGAAAACCATCACTCAAGATTAGTAGTGATGATACATCGATCTATCTCACGATGCCAGCGCATCTGATACCCGGCCAAAGGTATAAGACCTGAACTGCCTAATGAATCCACTAGTCTACAGTGAAAAGGGTTCATCTAAAAAGTATGATCATTTCCTACCCATGGTGGTTACATGGTTTATGAGGGTTGTGAGTTGTCTGAATTCTGCCCTATGTTGGTGCTCATACTACTCTCAAAATATACTGACACTAATGTTTTTAAAACATACTAATTCTGTTGTTTGAAATAGTGCTCAAAATATACTTAGCTCAAAGTTTATCTTGAAAATCTTAGTTTCTTTGCTTGCTTCATTAAGAAAGTTATAGTTCTTTTCTGAAAACTAGCCCTAAGGCTCCTTGGAAATCCCAGTTTCTACCCTTAAATGTGAAATTATTTTTAATAATGCTTTGGAAATACTTTGTCCCCATATAGTGTTTTTAAAGAAAAGACTTCACTTTACTCTGAACTAAATTCAACTTAAGTCTTAAACGAAGTTAACACGTTTGTGAAAGACTTATGAAAATCTGAAATGAACTTCTTATTATTATTGTCTTCACTCATCACTCAACCTGATGTTTAAGTCTTAATATAAGTTTAAAGTATTTGTAAAAGACTTCTTGAAAGAACTCTAAGATTTTCTAGACTTGACTCTAAACTCCTTTGATTTTAATCTTAACTTTCCTTGAACTAAATTATCGATTCAAAGTCATGATTTGCATTCTTTAGTGATTTCTAGGTGTTTAGAAATCATTTGAAGTAGTTAGAATCATTGGAAGGTGTTAATGTACCTTATTAGGACTTAAAGAGGCTAAACTATAAAAATTGGATGAAAAATGTCGATCCGGACGCATTTGTGGCAAGCCACGCTAGCCTCAGTTCACTGAGGCTTAGTTTTGACACACTGGTAGTGCGCCGCGCAAAGCCCCAGTTAACTGAACCCCTCTTTTGGCGCACTGCAGCAGGCGGTCTGACTAATTTTTCAACTCGTTTTTTAGCCATAAATCGCCTAAACCTCCATAGTTTCATCCCCAAACCCCTAGGATCATCAATATCTTCAATACCCATCAGATCTAGCTCAAAACAACTTCGAAAACTACTAATCAACATCAATGGGCATTCAACCAATTCGACGGAAAAGGATTCGATGAGATTATCAAGAATTTACTTCTAATCATGTAATCAATTCTAAAACTTCTAGACTGAAACAAGATTGGTGTGCGGATGAATTAACTCAACATGAAAGATCTCACATACCTTGATAGGGATCATCTTTCATCCCCGATGAATTCCACTCGAAATCCTTTGGGGTTCTTGGCAGAACCTTGATTTTTCTCCATTCTCATTCTTCTCTTCTCTTTTCTCCCAAACCCTAAGCGTAAAAGATTTTTCTTATATGAACAAAACATATTTTTACCCCTATTAAACCCTTAAAATGGATTAGGAAATAAATGGGTAAAAAGACTAGTTTTCCCTTCCTTAAATACGGATTGGACCTTCCTTACGCTTCAACAGCCCAACTTTCAAAAGACATATCTCCCTCATACGATATCAAAATCGTGCAAACTCAGCACCGTTGGAAGTTTTTTTAAGTGATTTCAAACCATACAACGAACTATCTCTAACTCATCCTGATCTAGGAGGTATGGCCGTTTAAAGATGGTCAAAACTCACTTCTTAAACTTAGAAAAATTTCTAGATTTCTCCTTTTCTTTCCAAAACGAATATTTTAGTTTCTTAACTTATTCCTAACTGTTTCGAGTTATGAGTGTTACAAAGAGATCCATTGACATGCTCATAATTAAAGTATTTTTCTTTATCAATTTTAGAATTTTACTCAAAATAATTACAAAATATACACAAATATTACCGATATTTAAAATAATAAATCAATAACTAAAAATATATGTATTTAAAACTAAAAGTCAAAACTAAAGTGATTCCCATAATTACGAAAAAATTATATACTAATTAAATCAAAGTAACACAGAAAAAAGTACTTTAAACTTTTTTTTCCTGAAATATCCTTATTAAACCAGACACATCGAGGACTTCAAAAACTATATAAAAAAAAAAGAAAAAAAATCATATCGCAACCGGAAGTAACTGCAGAGCACAAATTAAAGTGATCAAAATGAAACTGCAAAATATTAATTAAAATCTGTTACTCATACTTCTTTAATTACACTTGACCTACAACTTATAGTCAAAATGAAACTTCTTATGTTAAAAGTTGCTTTAAATGAAACTTTATATTATATCATACTCCCATTTTTTACTCATCCATTTTAATTAATCCCTAAAAAATGGCTCAAGGCAAATACTTGTCATCAACAACACTCATATTTCTATTTTTAATTTCTCATAATATTTTGTTTATTATAGCAGAAGTTGTACAACCAATAGTTTATTCTCCAAAGGATAAAAAAACTTATATTGTTTATACTAATAGTTCTGATTATGTCAAAATCTTAGCCTCAGTATTGGGAAGGTTCATTTTATATTTATTTTATTTTTCTTGTTAATTCTTCTTATTTTAATTAATTAATTAATGTCATTTTTTAAAGTATAAATTAACATTTTTAATATTTGTTTAGTGAGGAGGCAGCAAAGCAAGCAATATTGTATACTTATCATCATGTAATAAGAGGATTTTCAGCTTCATTGACTCTTGCACAAGCTGCTCGTTTATTAGGTAAAATTTGCATTTTCAAATTTTATGTGATTTTATTTGTTTCTTAATTTTGTTGAAAAGAGGAAATATATACTTACACATTGTTTACATAGTTATTATCAGTTGTATTATATTGTATTGTTAATTTTAATACCATGTGATTGTTTTTGTTGTTATTTAAAATTTTATTATGTCGTATCGTTTAAATTCATTGTTAGGTAATTATGAAAAGTTTTATTTTGTATAATGATCGATTTGGTATATTCACATTGTTATCCTAATATTTTTTTTTCTTATTTTGTCTTTACTTAATATTTACTAATCATATTTTCTTTTAATCACTCTACCTCATACTTTACTTTTTCTTGTAGATTTATCATTTAAATTGTTGATGTATGAAATTATGTAACGATAAAAAATGATATAATCTATTGTCGTGTTTAGTACATTACAAAACAATATCTAACAACCATTCCAGTAGAATGCCAAAGACGAATCAATTTCGTAAAATATCCTTGTTATCTAATTATGCTAATTAATAATTTAATTATATACCCACATAGTTTATTTTGTTAATTTAGTTTATAAGTTGTCCATTGTACGTAAATTCTCAGTTCAATATTTGAAGTCTTACACTTTCTCCACTACTATAGAATATTTTAAATAATCTATTTATTATTTTAACTAGTAATTTTTTTTTCAAGTCAAGTTCGAAGTTTAAAAAGATAAAATCAATCGATCAAAAGGAGTTGCCAAAATCAAAATTTTATATATATATATATATATATATATATATATATATTATTTGTGACAATTCTTTTTGGTTTGTTGGCTTCAAAAAAGATGCTTTTTAGACTTCTTTACTTTTTTCTTTTCTTTTTTTAAGTTTTGAAATTTATAATTTTTATTTTTATTTTGAATATATTTGTAGAAAGAACATGATAAAATATGGTTTCACCAAATTAATATTGATATTGAAAATGCTGCATGCACCAACTAAATCAACATTTTTATAATTTGCAGATCATGAAGATGTATTAAGTGTCAAAGAAAGTGCAACATATTACTTGCATGATGGATCTGAAGGTCCAACCAACAATTAGCAAGGACAATTGTCAAATAATCAATAAGCTTTTAAAACCTAATAATATTCTTGTGATCTTATAGACATTCACAAAATAAAGAGGGAATTTTCAATTTTGAAATGGGCATATCCCTTTTTTCTCAGCTCTCAAAAGGAGAATTTTAAATTTTAAATCGGGTAAGAATCGCTATGGACGAGTTTCAGTTGGTAATCTTATAGATATTCACAAAATAATGAGGGAATTTTCAAATTTGAAATGGGCATGTCCTTTTTTTCTTAGCTCTCAAAAGGACAATTTGGAATTTTAAATCAGATAATAATTGTTGTTGATGAGTTTCAATTGTCAGAGTATTCAAGCCTCTAAGTAAATAGAAGTGAAATTTTCCTATTGATACTAGCACTTGTGAGATTGGCTCCCAAACAAAAAAAAGATACACTAGATCTTGTTAATGATACTTCAACAAATCCGATAATCGAATCAAATTTCAGATATTAATATTATTATAGCACCTCAACTCTAAAAAAAACTATAATATTTTTAAAAATACTACAGATAAAAAATTTATTGCCGTAAGCTCCTCACTTCTCGTTTGCTCTCAAAAAAAATAATAATAATCAGAGTATACCTAAAAATTGTGTTTTGGTATATTTAATTTATGATTTAGCTCCAAATGTTTCAAAACTATAGAAAGATAAGAAATTGAAGAACGAAATTAATTTTTTTTAAGAACCAAAATGAAGAACCGAACATTGATCCCTTCATGGACTGCACATCTGGAAAAAAATAAGGAAAAATTAGTAAAGTAGTCACAATTCCTAACTTAATTAGTAAAAATATCTACACTTTAAAATATTTAGTCAAAATGTCAATATTTTAAAAATAATTTGTAAATACTATTATTTGTCTTTCCTTTTATTTTCAAAACAGTCCAATATTAAATATATTCACTATCCATTTAGACTTCTTTTAGACTTTAATTACCATTAAATTTATTTCCATCTTTAAGATTTTCAAAAAGAAATTCTCTTTTACCATTTTCACCATTATTGTCTTTCATTGTTGAAGAAGAACTAATTATTCAAGTTCATATTAATTTATTCAAATCTATCGATTAATTCAAGAAATCTCTCAATACATAAAGGTATTTTCGTAATCATCTTTTATTTTGCGACATTTCATAAGATTTTATTTTTGAAATAAAAAATTATGTTGAATTTTGGATTGTATGTATTACAATTTTTTCGTCATTTTTCGATTTTTATATGAGTTTGTTAACATACTCATCAAATATTTATGCATTTCGGAATTTTAGTATTTGAAACACTATTTTTATGATTTTAGTTTCATATTTGAAATTTAGTAGATTGTAATTTGTAGCAAGACACATAAGCATTTCATATTGATTCATTTTATTTTTTTTTGTATATTCATATTTAATAATTTTGAATTTTGCTTATAGGTTTATTAATTCACAAATAAACACAGATTTAGATTTGAATTTGGTGAAAAGAATTGGAGAAAAGGAACATAGAAGACGAAGAAGAAAGAGAGACCAAAATGTATTCATATTAATTTTTGTTTGTCAATTATTTTTCTTTTACTCATTATTTGTACTTTTATTAAGAACATTGTATTTCTTTTTTTATTTTTTAGTCATCAAATACGTATCTCACATGAATTTGTATTTCTTAAACATATATGTATTCTGATTATATCATTTTCACTATGTCTGCTATCTTATATGAATTTGTATTTCTTAAACATATATGTATCCTGCTTTTCAACAGTTAATTTGTATTTTTTTTAGAATATTGTATACTGATTATAATATTTTACTATGTATGTTATATATTTTTTAGAATCTCGTATTCTTATTTCTTTCATAGTCAATTTGTGTACAATTTGTAGTTTGAAAGAAAAAAAATCAATTTTAATTTGAATGGTAAAGTGAGCACATAAAATGTAAAAAATATTGGTATACAATTAAAATGAAAACATAACAAAGGAAAGTTGGTCTAATAGAATGAAAAAGGAGTTTTTTTGAAATTGTTAATGATGAAAATTTTAAGTGATATGTTCCTTCTCAAAAAACTATTATCTCACTTTTTCATCATACTACTTTTTTGTATTTTATATATTATTATACAATATTCTAAATAAAAACTAGAGAATAAATAGATTTACGAATAAAATACATATTGAAATAAATACAAAATACAGAATTTTCAAAGAAACAAATGAATACACATGAAAAAAATATATGAATACAAATATGTTTCTTAAATAACTATAGATTCATTTGGCTTACCTATCGGAATGAAAACAAACTAATTAAAAAAAGATTAAGATTATGGAGAAAAAAAAAGGAACAAAGTTTGAATTTTATTTGAAAATGTAAATGATGAGAAAATTAAGTGATGTTTACATTTTTTTTGAAATATTCTCTCCCTTGATTTTCTCCCTTTTGTTATTAAATAATTCTATTTTTTAAATAAACAAATAGTAAAAACATAAATAAGATACCTAACAAATTAAAATTTTGACATTTTTACTAAATATTGGAAGTGTTGCTAATGAGCCCTCTTAAATGTTAAAATATTGACATTTTAAAAAATTTCCCAAAAAATAATTCATCCATTTTAATATACGTGACATTATCTGATTTGATATAAAATTTAAGAAAAAATAATTTTTTTTTTGAAATTTGTAATCTAGAGCACTCCTCACCTTTTGCGAGGTTATAAATTGGCGACAGATTAAAAAAGAAAACGTGTTAGATAAATTAAGAGAAAAGAGATAATATTTTTAATCATAATTACATAACGTTATTATTCAAATATTTAATAAAAAATATTGTAATATACCAATTTTGATATATCACCTAGCTAGCATTTGGTCATAGATTTTCAAATATTTTTTACAAATATTATTTCGGTGAAATTTCATCATGTGTTTGACCATAATATTTGAAAAATATATATCACTTTTTTAGAAAAAATATGATTTATATCTACAAGTTTCAAAAACTATCAAAACTACCATAAGTTTGTATTACAAGTCAATTAGATCTTCTTTGCAACAATAACAAATAGTGTCCATGGCACTAGAGCAATGTGATAATTTGGAGTGAGTGCAACAAGCATCATTCTATATATCGTTAAGTAGACAAAACACATGACTTTGTTATCCTAAGTTGATTGTTCATTATTTTTATCAATAATCATATCATCATTTAACATTCATTAAATATTTCATCACTAGTACTTTGGTGTTCACGTAAAAAAGTATAATACAATGCAAATTATTATTATAGAGGATGTTTTTGTAAAAGATAAAAATTCGAAATAAAATTTCAATTTTTTAAAATGAGATTTGACCCAAATACTTACAAAAAATAGTATTTGAAAAAATTTGAGAAATTTGCTAAAATATTTTTTTAATTTTTCCCCAAATATTATTTGAGAAATCTATAACCAGACGGTTAAGCCAATTGTTACTCGTTAGCCTCATTCAATAACAAAATCCCAACTTGTGAATCTATGCTAGTTAAAATTTAATTTTAACTAATATTATAAAAATGATATAACACTATTTATTTAATAGATCTCTACCAAATTTTAGGTGTTTATTTGAAAAAATAATCTATATTTTTTCTAAAAAATAAATAAACTAATGAAAAATATAAATAATTTAATGAATATAAAATTGGGTCAAATGTGAGTAATATAGTTGAGTTATAAGTGAGTTCAGAAACATGGTGGTCCCTATATTGAGTGTCATCAGAGTGTTCAATCTGCATCACCCAAAATCAAGCGGTAGCATACGTGTTTGATCAAAATCAGAAATAGTTGACACAAGAAAACAAAGCCTTTTGCAGCTTTTTAACTGTATTTAGGCTGAAACTACAACGCTCGCTCTCTCTCGATTCCTCCGCCCAAACCTTAATAAACCCCCCCAATACCCAACACTAGTCCTTTTCTTCAATTTCTCCCATTATTCTTCAAGGTATGCTTCTTCTTCGCTGCTCCAATCATGGATAATTTGAATTAATCTCAATTAAATGTTAAATGTGCTGCTAATTAGAGATTTGATTTTCATTTTCTTTCCTATGCATTTTATTTCAACCACTTTGAACTATCTGATAAATTGTTTGAGTTTGCTAGATTCTTAAGTTGTCATGTTTTTTCTTTGTAAAATTAGATTCGATACAATTTAGGAACTGTAGCTTCTTTTTTTTTAGAGTGTACTATGTTTTTTTTTTTTTTGAAGTAATAAAAAAAAGTGGTTTAAAAAGAAAAATGAATTAGGATTAGTAAATTACCATATCTCTCAACCATTAGGTAGTTTTTTGTCTCAATTTGAGCGCACCTGTTGATATGATGGTTGTGGAGTATTTGTTAAAGATCCTTGGTAGATAGAATTACTCGGTGCTTGTTGTTGTTGCTGGTGTGAGGTGACATGTATCACGATGAATTGTTGTTGTTGATGCGTTGAATTGTTGTTGTTGTTGGTGGGAGGTGATAGGTATCGCGTTGAATTTTTGTTGTTGCTGGTGGGAGGTGACAGGTATTCCGTCGAATTGTTGTTGCTGCTGGGAGGTGATAGGTATCTCGTCGAATTGTTGTTATTGCTGGTGGGAAGGTATCCTGTTGAGGTGCACACAAGTTGACCCAGACACCACACTTGTAAAAAAAGAAGTCTAAAAAAGTTTCCTTATTATTTTCTTAATTTGTTCTTGGTTGCTACCAAATGCATATTTTTGACGATTCCCCTTTAGAATATAAGAATGGAAAAGGAGGACAACAACAACTACATACTTAGGGTAATTCCAAAAGTGGAGTCTCAGGAGGAGGGTAGAGTGTACGTTGATCGTAAAGAGGTAGAGAAGCTTTTTCTGAAAGACCTCCTGCTCAAGTGCAGCAAATTAAAGTATACGACAATGGGGAAAACATGTCAATTAGCAAGGGGAGCAATACAGAGCATCAAGGGAATGGAAGCAGTAAAACACAAAATAATGCGGCAACTAAAAGAATGGAAACGGAGGAAGAACTCAAAATATGACAAAATATCTGACATTGTTGAATTGTGTTCTTGGTCTTTCTTATTCTTCCTTGTTGCAGGGGAAGGAATTCGTGTCTGTAGTATAATTACCGTTGAGAACTTTTTTATTGTCTTCCCTGTCTCCTTAGATGATACATATAATTCACTTGAAATTTTAGGGGCTAATTATTTTAGAAGTTTTGTACTAATTTTTGATATTCTTGGTTTAATCACTCTCGTAAACATTAACCAATATCTATAACCAGTCCGAGGCTGTATTTTTTGCTTTTTTCAGGGTAAATTAGATGGGGCCTTATGTTGCTGGTGTTCTTGTTCCTCTGGTAGTAACTATTCTCCTTCAGAATAGAAGAAGTCGAAAAAAGCGAGGCTTGCCTGCTGATGTTGGTGGTGAACCTGGCTATGCTATCAGAAACCGTCGGTTCAATGCACCGGTAGAAACAGCATGGGATGGAATCACAACCTTGGCAGAGCTTTTTGAGTATTCATGCAAAAAGTATCATCACAAGAAGTTACTAGGAACTCGGAAACTGCTTTCCAGAGAGATGGAAGTATCTGCAGATGGAAGGTCATTCGAGAAACTGCACTTGGGTGATTATGAGTGGTTGAGTTATGGTCAGGCATTTGAGATTGTGTGCAATTTTTCCTCTGGTTTGGCACTACTTGGGCACCAAAGAGATGAACGTGTGGCCATTTTTGCTGATACATGTGAAGAATGGTTAATGGCATTACAGGTACATATCTGTTCTGTTCTCACTGAACAAAGAGGTTTCTTTTGTTTGCACTGATGACCATTTGTAGATTCGAGATATACTCCAAGAGACAATATTCTTTTTTACTAGTTTATAGACGACTAGGATTCTATTAATTTCCAATCATGCTCTTTTTTTTTTTTTTTACCTTTTTCCATGTCAATGAAATAACATTGAGTCGCTTTGTTTACACCAGAGTTGCTTCAGACGCAATGTGACAGTGGTTACTATTTATGCATCACTTGGTGAAGAGGCCTTGTGTTACTCACTAAATCAGGTCAATTATCTCTCTTGCTCTATCTCTCTTCTCGTTTCTCTCTTTTCCTCTCACTCATGAATCAGTTCATGCACACAAGACAGGTTCATGAATAGTGTTTAGCACATAAGAAAGAGATCATACTTGGAGGCTTGTACTAGTGACACCGCCATTATGTGCCCAATCTTGGATCAGATGTAGTAATTGGAACTGTCTCAATTAGTAAAGAACAAAGAATGATTTTATAATGTTGGCCTGAGGTGGATTTAAATGGCGAAACATGGTCTGCAAGGATTTATGCTAAAAATACTTTTCCTAGTTATTACAGAAATTGAAGATCTCGTCTCGTGAAGTAACATGCAATTTCAAGATTATCAATGTACACCTTTAGGATAAAAGATCAGTTATGGTAGAAAGATAATCATATTCACTAAAACCTCGAAGTCAGTTATCAGATATCACCTTGATGTGATGTTAACTTGTTCTTTTAACTGAGATATGTTGTCAAGCACTGGTCTGACTTGCCTTCACCACTTTCTTCAGTTTCTGTGGATTATTCTAGATCTTCATTTTCGACTGGTACTGTCCACTTAGCGTGTGAAGCAGTTTGAAATGAAATATGTTTTCTTCCATACACCCCATGTTGGTCAGAATCTGCTTTTACTTGTGTAACTTCATTGAAGTTCTATATGAGACACAGTCACACAATGAAAGCCTTAAAACATAGAAGATATTAAAATACTTTAGACAGTGGTATTGTAAAAAGGTATATTGATAAGTGAAGTATTGTAAAACAGGTAAATTGATAAATGAAGTACCCACGCCGATGAAATTGTTTTTTTCTTTGTGAAACTGATAATCTCTGGCAGAGCCCCACATAGATTTGTTCTTTTTGGATCTATTTGAGGGTGTCATAATCTTCAACCAATAGTATGCTTCTAGCTGAAATTAGAAAAGCACAGCACTCTACTTTTACAGCTAAACTCTGACTTATCCATGTAAGATTTTATTCAAAAAAAATCAGTAAAGAGTAAATTTTATTTTAAAAAAATAAGCAGTGGCAATATAGTACTGCAGCAACTCATCCATTCAAGACCTAAATTTCGAGAACTTGAAAATTGACATTTTGCCTCCATCGATTCTGTGCTGGAAAACAAGCTATGCGAACCTTAATCTGATACCTATGTCTTGCTCATTAGATAATTTCTGTGTTTTCTTGTACTCTTTCAAATGTTCATTTCTGTTCTTTTCAAGTGTTGCTACATAGCTTGTTGTCAACTAGTTCTCTTCTCCAGACAGAGGTTACTACTGTCATTTGTGGGCAAAAGGAACTAAAGAAACTTGCAGACATTAGTGGACAACTTGATACCGTCAAACGTGTGATATGCATAGAGAATGAGATTCCATCAAGTGCCATCGTTGCTGCAGGGAGCAACTGGGTATTGAAGACCTTTTCCGAGGTGGAAACTCTTGGCCGAGGAAACCCTGTTGACCCAGATTTACCTCTTGCAGCTGATACTGCAGTGATCATGTATACCAGCGGAAGTACTGGATTGCCCAAGGTTAATTGCGACACTCTCAATCTTCTGCTTCAAATTGGTGAATATAGTCTTATTTTTTTCTTGGTTGGAAAATTACGTTTGAGCCTTGGCCATTGGAGGAACAGGTTCCAATCTTATGTGTATATATATATATATATATATATATATATATATATATATATATATATATATATATATATATATATATATATATATATATATATACACACACACACACACCATTGTGGGAGGAATAGGGGATTGCTAGTATACCCATAAAAGTAGATGAAAGAACTAAGATAATAGTATGAAAGAGAGAAAAACGCATAGAAAACATGATAATTGAATATAATAGTGACTCGGGATTTTCATACTCTTGTTCTAATTCAAGAGCTTCATGGTAAAGGTCTAGGAAATGCTTAAAACATTCGCCACTGTGTAGTAGGAAAATGAGATTTTCCTAGCTTTATTCCATCTTTTTCCTCATGCACCTGGATGAGTCAAGAAATTCTCTAGGAAGAAAAAATTACAGTCGTTACATAAGCACTAACATTTTATCTGGTGCACAGGGTGTGATGATGACACACAGGAATGTTCTAGCTACAGCTTCTGCTGTTCTGACAATTGTACCCGGTCTTGGAAGCAAGGATGTTTACTTAGCATACCTGCCGCTTGCTCATATTCTCGAGCTTGCAGCAGAGGTAATGTACCAATGTTTGATCAAATTTGTTGGGTGTATGATTTATTCATGTCTTTACTTTGTTTCTATTAAATTAAAATCTGATATTTTCTTCAGACCATAGTACCTGGGATTGGTGGTTCTATAGGATATGGTTCTCCTCTGACCCTTACTGATACTTCAAATAAGATAAAGAAAGGAACAAAAGGAGATGCCTCTGCTTTAAGCCCAACTGTGATGGCAGCTGTCCCTGCCATTCTTGATCGGGTTCGAGATGGCGTGCGTAAAAAGGTATAACTGAGGACTCAAATATATATTTTCTTAGTTCATTTGGTTGCTTCTGCATACATACTACATGTTGTTGGTATGTGAAACTAACATTGGTAGAATTCAGGTAGATGCTGCAGGTGGATTATCCAAAAAACTGTTTGATTTGGCATATTCTCGTCGACTGTCTGCAATTAATGGTAATTGGTTTGGAGGTTGGGGCTTAGAAAGACATTTCTGGAACCTTTTAGTGTTTAAGAAGGTTCAAGCAATTCTTGGCGGTCGTATCCGTTTTATCCTGTCTGGAGGAGCTCCTCTCTCTGGGGATACTCAGAGATTTATCAACATATGCCTTGGGTGAGTAACTCTGAAACTATTCCTCCTCATAAAGGATCTGAAATCTTAATATGTGCATTTCTGATTGTGGTAATTTTGATCTCTCACCCTAGAAGATGATGATCTAAGGGATTCACTAGTTCAATATCACATGAAACTAATATATTAAGTTCGAATTGACCTCTTAGCATGATCCATAATCCATTGAGTTGATGGTCTAAAGTGTTCTGTTGATATAAACAATGCATAATGAGTTAACCACTTCTTGAGATTAGATTGCAGCTAGAGTAACCTTCTCAACTTCAATACCATCTGCTTCTTATAGTCTCCAGGTTGATCTGGCTGCACATAATATCTCTGTCAGCAAGCTAATGCATACGTGAACTCTCTCCACTATGCACTTTTTTACCTAACTGTCTATAAACAACGTACTAAAGAGTTGGGTAGTTTTTGTGGTGGAAATAGGAACTCTTGTTGCTGTCTTACCAATGAGAGTTTTATTCCTCTCCTTAGGTTCTAGTTTTCACTAACTGTCCTAATATAAAGTGTCCAAAGAACACTTGTTGATGTTCCTCAGGGGTTTTGCTACCCCTTAAGTTCTCTTTGCCATTGTTTCTGAAATAATTTTCATTTTATAAAAGCTTCGATAATGATGTAAATCGAGAAGCTGATGACTTGAAAATATATATCTGCCTTACCTGTCTACTGGATGGTAGGAAGAAAATCCTGAGAAAACCTAACTTTTTAAACTTTTAGAGTGGCCATTTATTTTCTTGTGTTGACCCTTTGTTCTAATAGTAACTAGCATCGTGAATTACTAGAATGATGAAATTCAATGGTAATTAACTAAAAGTGTGATGCTTTAATCAAGGAATCCGCTTCCATCAAAATAGACATGTTCTGGTGTGGGTTAAATTGAGACTACTAAATTATTGTCAACAACAACAGTGGCAAATAATATGCAGGTTTATATTGTTTCCTCTTCTTGCTAGCATCTTTTTTTATTTCTGCAGACTTCTCATCTTACTTGGTTTATTTTCCTTAGTGCTCCAATAGGCCAAGGTTATGGTCTTACTGAGACCTGTGCTGGTGGAACATTTAGTGATTATGATGATACTTCTGTTGGACGTGTTGGTCCTCCACTTCCTTGCTCGTACATCAAGGTAAAGTAGAATAAGAAGAGTCAAAGCTTCACATTCCTCTATATCCGTGTATACTGCTATACTCATTACTTCATTTGTCTGACCAAATATGAGAATTACCCCATTTTAAGGTCAAGAATTATGCATTTCAAACTTCAAGAAAGAATTGTAGTAATCTTATTACTTGCATCTCTCACATTTATTTGTTAAATCCTGTGGATTGCATTTTATCTTTTATGTAATGCTCTTGTTCCTGTGCCTATCCTTGTATGGTTTTAGTTTCAGATGGTTACATTGTAAGTTGACAGAGTAGGAGATAATTATGCAATTAAGAAAAATTACCCCATTTTCAGGTGAAGAATTATGTATTTCAAACTTTCAGAAAGCATTATAGTAGTCTTGTTGCGCACATTTCTCACATTTATTTGTTAAATCCTGTTTTTTTGGTCATCTTTTATGTAATGCTCTCGTTCCTGTGCCTATCTTTATATGGTTTAAGTTTCAGATGGTTCTATTGTAAGTTGATAGAGTACTAGATCATGATACATCACAACATCACAGTTTTTGTATTTCAAGGGTGTGCTTGGTACGAAGGAAAATGTTTTCTTGAAAAATGTTCTTTGGGAAAATAAGTGGGTTTCCTACTTATTCTCGTGTTCGGTATGTAACAAAAATATAATTATCCTAAAAGCATTTGTCTATAATCTAGACAAATACTATGAGGGGTGGGGTGGGTAGGTTTGGGGATGGGGGCTACATGGGAGGGGGTGAAAATGAGGTGTTTACAATGCCACTTGTGGAGCTTGTTTTCCTACTTCCACTTGGGAAGTCATTTTCCTTATTTTTAAGGTACTTGTTTTCCTAGAGAAGATCTTCTCCAAACCTTTAACCAACCGAACATGAGAAAATTGGAATCTCTGTCCCCTCCCCCCCTTAATTACGTTATGATCGTCTTGCTTTCCAAACTTCCTTTGTTATTCAAGTCATGAGAAACTGTAACAGCTCTATAATTGCTTCTGAATCAAATTTTTCTAGCTTTCACCAGATAATACTCTTAATTAATGTAGTACTTTCATCTGTAGTTGATAGATTGGGCTGAGGGTGGATATCAAACAAGTGACTCCCCAATGCCTCGAGGTGAAATTATTATTGGTGGTCCAAATGTTACCCTTGGATATTTCAAAAATGAGGAGAAGACGAAAGAAGTGTACAAGGTACTTATTGCTCTAAAATTGTATGCTTTGATGAGTATTAATGTTACAAATGTGACTGGTCGATAAATTACAAATTCTTTTTATGCTGTACTAAGGTTGACGAGAGAGGAATGAGCTGGTTCTATACAGGTGACATAGGACAATTTCATGCAGATGGTTGCCTTGAGATAATTGACCGTAAAAAGGACATTGTTAAACTTCAACACGGGGAATATGTTTCCTTGGGAAAGGTGCGATCTAGTATCTTTGCTCTAGCATATGAAATATATGCACATTGTTAGATGAATGTCTCCTGATTTCACTACCCCAACTCCCTCACTTCTCTTTTTTTCATTTACTCATGTGGGAGTTGATATGTCATGTGCACCAGGTTGAGGCTGCTCTTATTGTCAGTTCCTATGTTGATAATATAATGTTGCATGCCGATCCGTTCCACAGTTATTGTGTAGCTATAGTGGTGGCTGCTCAAGCCGCTGTGGAAGACTGGGCTAGGAAGCATGGAATTAACTTTGTCGATTTTAATGAGTTATGTCAGAAGGAAGAAACTATCAAGGAGGTCTATGCTTCCTTAGTGAAGGTATTTCTCATACAAGCAAAGTTATTGAGCTTCTTTCTGTTTTCAATTATCATAAGCAAAGATGTATTTTCCTATTTAACCATTTGTCTGCTAACCTTCACATTTGTTGGATTAACTGGTTTTAGCTTGTTTGAGCATTTCGACTCCATATTTCCGGAGTTAAATCCTTTGTTGTTTAGACTGCAGTGTGAAATATTATGGTTGCTCTAATTCATTGAACTTGTGTCTTGTACAGGCAGCGAAGGCTGCTCGTTTGGAGAAGTTTGAGATCCCAGCAAAGATCAAGTTGCTATCGGAAGCATGGACACCAGAATCTGGGCTTGTGACTGCAGCGTTGAAGCTGAAGAGGGATGTTATTAAGAAGGCTTTCTCACAGGAACTAGCTCAGTTATATTCATCATGATTGATTGATTGATTTACAGAGATAGCAGCTCTTTTCTTTTAACAAGACCCCCACCCCAAATTTCTTCAATAAATATTTGTAAAACTATAGCTTTTTTTATATGCTTTTGTTTTTGTTTCAAGTATCCTTTTTGAGCATCAGTTTAGTGAGTGAATGTAGCAAAAAAGGTGAAGGTTGTTAATCTGGGAAGATACAACTATAGCATGACAAATGCAAATCCTATGAATTCCACTTTGAGGTGAAGATCACACCCAAGTTAAGTCAACAAAAGGTATCAAAATGACACAATTTAATCTTACTTTAGATATATTCAAAATACAGAAAAGGGTCTAAAATACCCTCAAAGTATTGGAAATGGTACAAAATTATTCGTCATTTACCTATTGGCTTCAAAATACCCTTCTCACGCACCTATTGAGCCCTAAATATCCTTGTCATTCATCTTTTGGTTCAAATGATCACTTATTTAATGGTTTTATATTTAAACTATTTAAATATTTTTTATAAATACGCGGTGCTTAACTATTTGTTATAATTTAACTTATTATTATAATTTATAAATTAATCTACTATCCACTCATTACTAATTAAACCCTTCCAAATTAATAAACCCGTCACATTATTAATACAACAACAAAAACACTACTGCCAATTGAGTGTTTTTAAAAAATTTTGAGGTGAAAATATCTATAGAAGTAAATTATCATACATTCAAGTGTCTTAATAAAAATTACCGATAAACTTAAAAGTCTGACTATGTTCATCTTAATTATTCTTACGTCTCAATTATATGATATTACCTCACATGTAACTTTTTTTTCAAAATAATATATCAAAGGTTTTAAAACAAATCATAAATATTTATAAAATTATATTTAAAAAAGTGCATGAATTAATTTGGGATGTAATACTTCTTTACCTTTAATCATAAATTTCTAATTCAATCTTGAAAGATAATTCTATTAAAAGTGTCTTCCTAAATAAGCGGCTCAACCTATATTTAGTTGGGGATTCGATTCGGACTCAAATAATTTTGAATGTCATTTTCAGGAATCTATAATTTCATCGTGTTTTAGTAGTGTTTATGATAATTTTGATATTATAATTGAATTATTGATTGGGTGGGGTTTAGTTAGTAAAGAGTGGGTAGTGGGTTGGTTTATAAATTATATTAATAAATTAAATTATAATCAACAGTTGAACGCCAAGTATTTTAAAAGATATTTAAAGAGTTTAATTTTAAAACAATTAAAGAAGTGATCAATTTTTGAACTTGAAGGTGGATGGCAAGGGTATTTTGGAGTCAATAGGTGGATGAAAATGACATTCTGGAGCCAATAGGTGGATGAAGGGTAATTTTATACCATTTTCAATACTTCAAGGGTATTTTAGGCCCTTTTCCATTCAAAATATACGAGCGAAAAATATTGTCAACTTTAGAAAATTGCTCCAATTTTTATTTTTAATCTGAAATGAGTTGAGTCAATGAACAGGATTGTTGAACGGTTGAGCAAGCATATATGAATTAATGGGATATGCCGTTTAAAATCGAATTGAAATTGATTATTTGAATCGAAATAAAGTTATTGATTTATCAATATGAGGTTATTGATTTAGCAGTTTTGATTTTTTTTAATTATTGGGTTATTGGTTCTTAACGGTTTGAGGTTTTTTCTACGGATTAATCGATAATCCAATAGTGAATTAAATAATTATATTTATATTATTTTGTACAGAAAGTCTTTAACTTAGAGTTTGATTTTCTATTTTTATTTTTGGTTGTCTCGAACACTTATTATTCTACAATGAGCGAGATGTAACTTGTGAACTCAAGTTAATGGTTAATTTAATTTGTCATATTGTTTCCCTTAACAATATTATTTTTGGTCAATTCTTAAAGGTTAAATTGATAATGATAAAAGATCGCTAAATCAATAATTAATAAGTCAAATATACAATTTAATATTTTTCCAAATCTATAATCTAAATCGAAATAAGTGGATGACTAAACAAAAAAGCTGACCGTTTCTTATTTCAGTCGTAGCCAAAACCGAATTGGTAAAGCATGCAACGAATATTGCGACGCGTGACAAAGTCCTCCAGCTGTAGCCTTAACTATAAATAGAAATAGAAGTTTCAAGTAGCTCACTTTGCTAAGATAAATTATTATTATTATTATTATCACAAACTAAAAAGGTGTAGTGATGCAGAAAATCCAAATTATTTTCTTGGTTTTCTTGTTATTGTTTGTTGCAGATTGTGAAGAAGCAAAAGTGTACATTGTTTATACTGAAAATCCTCAACCTAAGGAGTTTCATATCAAGACCTTAGCTTCTGTTCTTGGCAGGTTCTTCTTTTTCTTGTCTTCTTCTAATTAATTTCTTTTGCATCAACCTTTTTGGGTATACACACATCACATATGTGAGATATAATGCAAGAATCTTTTATCATGCGTTTGATTGGACGTATTAGAGTGAAGAGGTGAACCCAAAATTTGAAGGTTTTGGATGTACCGATATAAACATAGTTCAAATATAAGGTCTAAGCTAAACTTAAAATAAAAACAGACTTAAGCGGAATTTAAACCCTGGTCTAGATAGTGGTAACTCTAACTTCTACCAATTGCACTAGGGTATTTTTATGCTTTTTATGGGTGGACTGTTAACTATATATTAATTTCTATTAGTTTTTCAAAGTAGATACATATATACATATAATTTTTCGTAAGTTACCAGGTGCACGTACACCCAAATGTATGGTGTGGGTCCGACTGAAATCAATGCTTCGTTGTTGAGTACTAAGCTTGCTTGGCTATATGTCTTTGATCAGCTGATTAGTTTTTGAGTTTCCAGATAGCTTCTTCTCTTTTTTTTTCATTATACGCATTTCTATTATTCGGTATACGTAAGATTGAAAGATTTACTAGATTGATCTTTGTGTAAAAAAAAGTGAGGATGCTGCAAAGGAGGCTTTGATTTACAGTTACAAGCACGTGATCAGTGGATTCGCGGCCAAGCTGACTCCTGAGCAGGTCTCTGAGCTTGCAAGTAAGTTCTATTGATTCAGTTGAACCCCCGTAGTTCCGCCCCTGACCTGAACACTACATGATTCAATGATTTGTTTTGGAATGAATAAGAAATGATGAGTTCACCAACTTATGATAGGCCGGCCTAGACCCCCTCTTATCGGTATCTTTGTAGATCTTATAAGCAAAATAATCAATCTTAAGAATGATTTTTAACCGTTCGTTTATTCAATTTGATAAACCTTATAACTGGTTCCGGAGACAGACCATGATTTCGAGTCATAACTCATTGGCTTTATAGCTTAACTAAGTCATAACTTTTTTCTTTGGCAGAAAAACCTGGGGTCTTGGAAATTGTCCCAAGCAGAATATACCATTTAGATGGACCGAAGCTTAAGTGAAAACCAATTCTTGTGACTCCGTCGCCAAACCAATTTACCTTGATATGTGTACGTATAAGCTCGTGATATATGTTTATATGCATACATAAAGGGAAGTTTGTTCCGCGAGTGCAAACTTGGTGATGTGACTCTTGTTTAAATAAATGAAAGCAAAATGTGTTTAACATGTGATACAAAACATAGTACATAGACGTTTTCTTCTGACATTTATGCCCTCCAACTTTGGATAGTATAGACACTTAAACTTAGAACAAATAGACGCACATATTCTACTCGGAGAGTTACAATAGAGAAATGCATGTATGATTAACTCCTCTGTTGTTTTCTTCAATCATTGTATATGAAACTCATTTGACTAAATGCAGAAGTGTAACCCCCATCGATAACTAGATTATGTCCAGTTACAAAACCAGATTCATCACTAGCTAGAAACAACACTGCTTGTGCTACATCTTCTAATCTTCCACCCCGCCCACGTAGAAGACTTCCTCTTTCCCCTACAATCGAACTCACTTCATTAGGCCTCAGTTCTGTATTACCAAGAAACTTTTGAAACTCACTCACAAGCATCTCAGAAGGAACACCATGAGGTGAAATACAATTAACTCGAATCCCGTGAACCCCTAACTCACAAGCTGTGCTTCTTGCAAGTCCTAAGATAGCCTCTTTAGACATTGTGTAGGAATGAGATGCCAATCCTCCCATTATAGCTGCAGAACTTGATGAACATATGATCGTGCCTCCACGTTTACCTGCACAATTAAACATATCTTCTCTCAGTTTCAATTTGTTTGTCTGATTTTGACTTGACACGTCACAGAGTAATGTCAAAGTAGAGAGGTACGTTATTGACTCGTTCAAAAGTTACTTGCCTGCTATCATTGTTCGGGCAGCATGTTTGATGCCATGAACAACTCCATGAAGATTTATAGCAAGGAGTGTGATCATCTGATCCATTCTGATATTTGTAATGCTTCCTCCAAAGCCTGCAATTCCAGCATTGTTGAACATGATGTCTAATCTTCCTTTCCATTCAACTGCAACTTTAACAGCTGATTCAACTTCTTCTTCTTTCGAAACATCGCATTGAACGTAACGACCTCCAATAGATTCAGCTAAACTTGTACCTACTTCATTCAATATATCTGCAATCACAACATGAGCTCCATTTTCAGCAAAAACTCTTGCTGTTGCTGCTCCTATTCCTCTCGCACCGCCTGTTATAACCGCAACTTTTCCCCTCAACCTGACATTTCAAAGAGTTTAAGTTCTATACACTAACTGACAAACGATTAGTAATATAATTTAAATTCAATGAAATGGCAGTAAGTATAGGTTCAAAGTTTGTATTGAATATCAAAGGGAAAATGCATAAGTACTCTCAACCTATGCCCGAAATTCCAGAGACACACTTATACTATACTAAGGTTCTATTACCCCTAAACTTATTTTATTGATAATTTTCTACCCTTTTTCAGCCTATGTGACACTATCAACCAGGTAGTTTGAAAAAAATTATCAGCACGCGTTGGGGCAGAAGATAGTGCAACGTAGGCTGAAAAGGGATAGAAAATTATTTACAAAATAAGTTTAGGGGTAATAAATCTTTAATATAGTATGAGTATGTCTTTGAGATTTCAGAAATAGATTGGATGTTACTCGTAGATTTTCCCAATATCAAAATACTAACCTTTGGGGGGACAATATTTGGACTAAAGTATCCTTTGTTTCACTAGTATTGTTATCCATTTTAATCCAAGTACAAGATAACAACAATGAAACTTAACAAAATGATCAAAGATATTAACTATGTATAAATACTAAATAAATGCAAGTAAATTCCAGTGAAGAAAATGTGATCAAGTATATTAGTAGCCAAGGAAAAATAGGTTTGTCATATATATTTTGTTTTACAACTATATCCTACCAGAAATATTTTTTTGTTATACATAAGGGGTGGAAAATGCATTTCATGCCTAGATTTTCCATTTGCAAAATATCAGTTTGAAGGGTACATTAATTATTTTTAAAAAGGAAAAATGGTACATAATAACAAATTATTAATTTAAATTAAATGTTATAACTACTGTTTGATTTTATAATGTCCTGCAGCAAACTGCTGTCAGTTGCCTCTCTCTCTGGAATTTTTGCTCGTCACTCTCCCTCTCTCTTTCACTAGTCTCTCCCTCGCCTCTCTCGCTTTATACAAACAGAAATGTATAAAGTATGTTTCTGTTTGTATAAAACGAGAGAAAATTGTATATACACATGTAAATACTTATATTTTCGTCATATACACTTATAATTATCCAATACAAATATTTCTATGCAGTTTTCTTTTGTCTTTCTTTTTTTCTCGCTTTATATAAATATAGATTATACAAAATATAACATATAATTTATGTTTATATAAAGCAAGAGAGAGAGAGTGATGTACAAACGTTTTATTTCAATTCAATTCGTATACAAATTTAAATTTTATACATATATACAAACACATAAAATTGAATTGAAAGGTTGGCTACGGTTTATATTTGATATACAAACGTTTTATTTCTATTCAATTGTATACAAATTCAAACTTTATACGGATATGCAAACACAGAAAATGGAATTGAGAAATTGTTAACGATTTATACAAACAAGGGACTGACAACAATTTATATGGCCTGCTACGAAGTTATACAAATATGCAGAGGAGTCAGCGAATTATACAATTGTTTCTTTTGTATATATGTATAACGAAATAACCTAGCTTCTTTTGTATATGTGTAGAGCAAAATAGTCATAACATATTTGATATGGAGCGTAGTTATTCAAATTATAGTTATAACATACAAATATATTTTTTATATTTGCTATATGTGAAAGTTATTTTTTTTAAATCTGATGATAATCTTTAATTTCTATGACCTTTCAAGTTTAACATTTTTAAATTTTACAGAATGATCACATATGAAATCTGAATAATATGTTTCATTTTTATCTTTAGAAATTACTAATATAAGTTGTATGTGTTTTTGTTAATTTAATACTTCGTTCGCTCTCTTTTAATTGTTATATTACGCTTAATTTGTCTAATTTTTAAAATTAAATTAAATTATGTTAATTTTACATTTTAAACTATATTCAAAAGACAGTATGAAAAGTGTTATAAATTATAATTTTTTATGTATTAATGTGATAAAAAAATATATCGTAAAACGTTAATCAAAATTCTTATTATTTGATTAGTCAAAATTTTTATTATTTGATTCTAAAAAAAATAATATGATAACTAAAAGGGGTGGTCTTAAAGACGTATAAGTTTTATCTTTTCTATAAAATAATTAAAAAAAGGGATAAAAAGAAGAAAAATTCCAAGTGTTTCCACTTAATAATGTCAAGTATACGTTATCGTGGTATACACTACCAAAAGCATACAGCTGCATATGAGTTATCCTAAGTTTTCCCAAAAAATAAAAAAAAGTTAACAAAGACTAAAAGATGCCCCCATTTAAAATATTTAGAGGACTCAAAATGCATCATTTAATATTAACATAATATATAAGTTTCTTATTTAACTTTATCTACGCTAATATATTTATGTTATCTAATATTATTGAATGTGTATAAGCATATATTTAAATGTCCATTCAAATTTATATTAAGTTAAACAAATATATACATGCATTCTACATGATTACATGTAGGAAAAATTACATCATTCAGTATATATTTACTATTTAGTATATATTTACTATATGTGAAAGTTCCTCCATCATGTATTATATAATTTACACATTACATATCTATCTATACATTCAATTTTATACAATTTTAAATGTTGATTTATACACAACATAAATATCAATTGATGATAAAGTTAAAAGGAAACACATACTATTTATTTAAGGAAAAAAGTTCAAATATGTGATACAATTTTGAGACAAAACTTATCTATGTCATCCATTAAAAATTTGGCCCATTTATACTATTTTCGTTTGACAAAAGATTAATTCACGCCATTATTTGTCAACCGAAAACAATTTCAATTATGTAGAATCATTTTTCGGCCACATTAAATCATATTTTTATGTCATTGAACCTTGAGAAAAAATATTCATCCATATCAATTATTTAAAGTTTAACTCATCTATACGCTATATTTCAATTAACAATAACGACATGAGCAAACATAATTTAAGATGAACTAAACTCTTAACGAATGACATAGATGTGTCTTGTCTCAAAATTCGATTCGACGAGATCTTTCGCTTTCTTTAATATTCATGAAAAAACATAAATCCAAAGTGGAAAGTTAAGGATGAGTTGGACATTTTTCACTTAAAATAATGTAACGTGACTCCCTCCATTTTCCCCAAACGTAAGTCCAAGTCAACTTGAGACACCATATTATTATAATAAAAATAGAACAAACACAAATCCATAAATTTACAACTTGAGACACCATATTATGAAACAAAAATCATCATTTACAACAAACACAAATCCATAATTTTTCCTCAAAATCACAACCAACATACTTTTTCCTTCCCAAGAATTATTTCTTTTTCAAAGATTAGAAAATAGAAGAAAAGATTGATTCTTGATTTGAAGAATCAGCAAAAATGGAGATCCCTAAATCTGAAAATAGCAAACCCCCAACAGTTTCATCATCAACAAAATCATGTATGAATGTTCTTCCATACCAAACCCCAAGAATAGGTGAGCATTATACTCTTGGGAAGAAACTAGGGCAAGGTCAATTTGGTACAACTTATTTATGCACAGAGAATGCAACAGGTCTTGAATATGCTTGTAAAACAATCCCAAAAAGGAAACTTTTTTGTAAAGAAGATTATGAGGATGTGTGGAGAGAGATTCAGATAATGCATCATTTGTCTGAACACCCTTATGTTGTTAGGATTAAAGGGACTTATGAGGATAATCTTTTTGTACATATTGTTATGGAGGTTTGTAAAGGGGGTGAACTTTTCGATAGAATTGTTCAAAAGGGGCATTTTAGTGAGAAGAAAGCTGCACAATTGATGAAAACTATTGTAAAAGTTGTTGAGGCTTGTCATTCTCTTGGGGTTATGCATAGAGATCTAAAACCTGAGAATTTCCTTTTTGATAGCTCTGATGAAGATGCTAAGCTTAAGGCTACTGATTTTGGTCTCTCTATTTTCTATAAGCCAGGTTTGCTTTCCTCAATCAATATGCTCATGGGGTTGCTCTAATTTCATCATTTGGTTATATTTTAATGATTTTCATTGCTTCTTGTTGATGTCATTCTTGAAAACCATCCTTTTTCTGTATTTATTATTGCTTTAGCCTTTTCTGTCTTTAATGCTTTTCAAAATACCTTCTTTATCTGGCATTGATTGATTTCCATTGAAGAAAGGTTGGTCAACATCAATGAAAAGTTATTTGCTAGCTTTTCTACCATTTAATTAATATGTTCTTGTTTTTTCTCCTTTAAAGTTTACATTTGTTTTGGTTTACTTTAAGATTTCATTGATGAGCTTCTTTGTTAGCTGTCTTGTTAAATTTGCTTTGGCAGTGGTAGAAACTTCTACTGCTTTGTTGGTTTCCTAAAAAGGTTGAACTTTACCTTTGGTCTTTTGTATGATGTAATGGAACTCCAAGTGAAGAACTTATTCCTGCAACTCTTCATACTTTAGTTTCATCATAGTATGCTTGCCTTCTCAGCAATTTAAGAGCCCTCTTTTTCTTTTTATTTAGGCATAATACATAGACATGCCTTTTAAAGTTGCTTTAGTTGGCATCTATGCCCTCTAACTTTAGATGTGCGTAGGTACTTTAACTTTTATAAAATTGGACAAATAGACACATGTATCTTACGTCTGCATGACAATTTATGTCCTATGTGTTACTTGTTGAATTTCATAAAAAATTAAGTTTTTACTTGTGCACACTCAAAGTTGAAGGGCATAGATGTCAACCGAGGTCAAGTTAAAGGACATGTTTATGTATTGTGTCTTTTGTTAACATGTCCTTTTTTTACCTCCGTCTTAGAGTCAGATTCTTCTTCTTGACTTGTAAATGCAATTGTTTCGTCTCTCACGAATTAAGTAAAAAAACTTGGGTAAAACAAAGCATGGCAGTAAATTTTTCAATGATCTGCTGTGCTCGTGGTGAAGTATTGGACAATTTGATTGTGCTTAATAATGTAACCAACTATCTTCCTCCTTCCTATTTTGCCTTTCAGGGCAGTATTTCTCAGATGTTGTTGGAAGTCCATATTATGTTGCTCCTGAAGTGTTGCACAAATACTATGGGCCTGAAATAGACGTCTGGAGTGCTGGAGTCATCCTTTATATCTTGTTATGTGGAGTTCCTCCTTTCTGGGCGGGTAAATTTTTTACGTTTGATTATTTTGTAGCATCTTTCTTTTTTAAAAGGAAGGTCAAAGACTAATTCTACTTCTCTCTCTCATGCTTAGTTTTCTTTTCTCAATTTTCGACTCGCAGAGACAGACAATGGTATATTCAAACAGATATTGAAAGGAAAGATAGACTTCGAATCAGAACCTTGGCCTCAGATTTCTGATAGTGCAAAAGATTTGGTAAAGAAGATGCTCACCAGGGATCCTAGAGCACGATTAACCGCGCATCAAGTTCTATGTATGTTAAGCTTTTTAAGTTAGTCGCAATATCAATTGTTTCTTCTTCGACTTGGTAGTTAATTTGTTCATTTTTTCAGGTCATCCTTGGATTGTGGATGATAATGTTGCTCCAGACAGACCCTTGGGTTCTGCAGTTTTGTCGCGCCTAAAGCAGTTCTATGATATGAACAAACTTAAAAAGATGGCTTTACGAGTGAGTACTCTTTTATTAGCTTACCTGCTTTTCTTTTAATCAGCTGTTTAGCTGTCTTTGTTTTGATGTTTGGTATATGATATGCCTCACATAAGTATTTCTGCACTAGCCGTTATGAAGATATGATGCAGTTTCAACTTGGCCTCTTATGGGAATTTTCAGACATGTTTAGATATGTTGTCAAGATAATTTTACTCATTGAAGGATCAACATGCTTACTTTATTTTATGATTTGATATCGTTGCACGATGCTGTTCACTGAGTACCTAAAAGCAGTTTAACCATTTGTTGTTTACCAAGAACTTTGTCATTTGAGAATCTGAACTTGGTGTATATCATCAAGATGACTGAAGAATGTATGTTTTCATAATGAGCTAGTATAACCTTGAAAACAAAAGAGTAATCATGAAAACTTTTGGACAACTTAATGTGTATCTTGATATTGTTGAAGGGGGTCACGAGACCTGAACCGGCGGAGAGGTGAAATGCATAGAGATTCCTAGGGTGGTTCTGTCAACGAACGCGTCTCAAGCCGGATTAACTAACCTAACCCACCCTGATATTTGACTACACAGCGAGTAGTACACGCATGTGTTTAACATATAGTTGAAGTCACTCCAAAACGAACCACCTGTGAGCTAAAACTTGGCATTTGTCTTTTTTGAGTCACTTACTCTGCACTACAAATATTTTTACCTAGTTCAGACTTTGCATGATGCATTGATTTTATACTTGAATTACTGTGTAAACAGGTCATAGCAGAAAGGCTTTCAGAGGAAGAAATAGGCGGCCTAAAGCAATTATTCAAAATGATTGACACAGACAACAGTGGAACAATCACATATGAGGAACTAAAACATGGTTTGAAAAGAGTAGGATCTGACTTAACAGAGTCCGAAATCAAGGCCTTGATGAGCGCGGTACTTGTTCTTTATTCCATCTCTTTATTAAGTATCCGGAAAAAATTTCAGTTGGATTATACCCTCTTTGGACACCTGGTAGTAGGATTTGTTGAGTAGAGAAGTGAGTAGGGGTTATAGACTTATAGTCCATTCACACAAGTAGCAAAATGACATGACCATAATGTTTTCTGTAGGCTGACTTTGACAACAACGGCACTATCGACTATGGTGAATTCATCGCTGCAACATTGCATTTGAACAAGATGGAGAGGGAGGAGAATCTGCTTGCTGCATTTTCCTACTTCGACAAGGATGGTAGTGGTTATATCACCATTGATGAGCTTCAACAAGCTTGCCAAGAGTTTGGGTTAGGTGATGTTAAATTGGAGGATATTATCAAAGAGATTGATATAGACAATGTAAGTCCCCACAACTCTAAACTACTTGGTTTTGCCTCAACGTGCTCCACACGTGTGAACGTAATTCATTTTTCTTCTCATCAACCAAACACGTGAAAGTATATTTTGGTTTCTGTGTAAGAGCGTGAAATTTGTACTCAGGATCTCCGAGTTAATAATCTTTTTCGTTTGGCAGGATGGACGCATAGATTATGGGGAATTCGCAACTATGATGAAGAAGGGAAATACAGGACTAGCAGCTAGAACAATGAGAGGCAATCTGACCTTCAATTTGGCAGATGCTCTTGGAGCCAGTGACAGTGACAATGGTCAATAGGAGATTTTTTGCATTTGTATAGCATCATCAATTTTAAATCCAATTTGTCAATGTAATTTTTTTAAAAAAAATTCTTGTGATTCAGAAGCCTATATAGTTGGCTAAAGGACATAGTTATACAGATATTGTATTTTACCAATTAACTAAATTATTACACTTTTTTCTGAAGGTAAATTGTAGTGTTTGTTCCTCTTCTCAATTAGAGGACCTGTCCTTCAATTTGGAGAAGTTAGAATTCCTTTTCATGAACCTCTATGTAATGATCCAAACATTTTATATGTGCAAACAACTATACTGGCCTTTAAAAATCAACTGTGTAACATGTTTAAACAGCCATTAAATAAGCACTAGAGCAAATTCTTTCACTAGTTTTTTAGAGTACAGTGAGTTCCTTGACCATTCACTATATTTCCCAGCTTAATGTTTTTGACAATTGTGTAGATGAAATTGACGAAAAACAGTTCACTAGAAGAGCTCGCGACACTGCATTCATCTTTGAAGGGAATTGTAATAACAATAATATCGTGTTACCTATCACCTTTGTTTTCAACCGATTACAGGGAGTAATCTAGTTAATATAAGAAAAGGGCAAAGAACACAGTATGGAACACTTATCAGTCAGCCCTTGTGATTGCCTCAGCCAAATCTGTCAGTCACTTGAAAATGCCTTCTTCACTGTGATTCAGGTACTGGAAAATGAAGGGCAGTTACCTCAATCCTGCCGGCTGCTACTCCAATTTGCGGTGAAGTCATAATAAAGAAATCTTCAAGTCCCTTTACAAGAACAATCTGTTGGTCCTTCAAGAAATCTCTATTCATATATCCGCTTCCTCTTTAAGACGGTTGGCAAAATTATGAGAGCACCAATGAGGAAAAGCACAGACAAAGTCTTGAAATCATATAGATCTTTGACGGACTTCAGTTCCCCAAGGGTTAGGCCAGCCTAGCAATTTGAAGAATGACAGTAGCACTTATGAGGTCAGAATGATACAAAAGAATGATCGATTGGATAGCACAAGCAATATTGACACATTCGAGATATCAACCAAAATGTGCCAACTCAGCCTCGAGTCCTGCCCAAAGCTGAGTTGGCTGCAAATTGTTGGGATCTTTGGTGTGGGTGTGACTTGAGAGATACAAAAGAATAATCCCTCAGAAGGATTAGTACATGCTCATAAGGCAGATCAATCACCATGTTATTCAACTACAGAGGATTTCAACCTGCTATTCTGCCCAATATTTCTCAGTTCATTAGTCCACTTCATTTTCCATTTTCTTTTACTGGAGTTAAACAAAGAACGCTCTTTGATAAAATCACCCCATCACTCCCACACAAAAAAAAGTTGCAACTTTTCTGTGACAGCTAACTCTCCTGCCAATCAACAGATTAATACTATACGAATAACACTAGCATTCTTGAAGATGAACCATGCAGGTTATTCTAGAACTTCTTTACCATATGTATCAATAATCGATTCAAGGATACAACAGTCTAAAACAGACTTCAAGGAGCAAAAAATACAGACAAGCAAGAGAAAGCGGGGAAGGAAAAAATAAAAACAAAAGGAAGAAAGAAACCGCTACTATTAACAGAAGAAAGACTTACCTTCACTGTAATATAAGCAGCTGGGATGAGACCAATCACGGTGGCCAAAAAGAAAATATGGAATGGTATATCCACAATAGGAGATGCCAAATTGATGAAAAGATTTGGTAATGTTGGAGTTATTCTCAAAAACAGCATGTAGTTGAGCAACTTATCCCGACGTTTGGCTATCTAAAACCAAAACATTTCACATTAGTGTGCAGTGTGCACCAGAAAGAAAGCTACGATGAATATAGTAGATAAAAGAGGCAGCACATCACTAGCAATCACTTTAAGAAGACTACAGACCTCTGCCTGGAAAAATCTCAACTTTTCAGGCCACATCCAGTTAACTATAGGCCTGCCGATCAATTTAGACAGAAAATAGCAGGACGATGCCCCAGCTGTTGCATTAAAGACAACCAAGAGAAGCCCTCTGAAAACGCCAAAAAGTGCTCCAGCAAGTAAAGACATGAAAATTGTACCAGGAATCATAAATGTCTGCATGAATATGTATGTTGAGCAGTAACCAAGAATAAATTTTGTGGGGTATACTTCCGCATACATTCCGAGATTATCCCTGGAAAAGAAAACATAATATTAACATTGAAACAAAACAGAACCAGCTGAGAAAATAAGAGCACACCTCATAAAGCAAGAGATACAATGTCAAACCCAAATTAAGAAAACTATAACATCATTAAGCAGAAATTACACGAAAAGTTTCAATCATAGAGCAACAATACATTCAGTAATACTGCTAATATTAGACGTGTAATTACTTTACTTTTCTTTCCTTCTGACAAACAAGAAATCCCTGAAAGCCAGTAGCGCAAGGTTCGAAACTAAGTGGATAATGGTCCATCCCCCTCCTTTCCACTTAAATATTAGGTTTTTGTCTTGGGAAGAATTTGAACCCACGACGCGCACCTAACCCACATATCACGCATTGCGCTCTCACCACCAAACCAAAATCCTGCAGGTGATGATGCCTAGTTACTATACTTGCACCGTACCTGAAATTTTTTGTAATTGCTACTGTCGGTGTTCCCAAGCCAAATTTGGGGTCAATGAGTATCATGTCTGTTTAATTTTCTTAATGTTACTTCCACATATTTCTCGTGTCAGATATTTCCATAAGAAATTAAAAATGATCTAATTGTTTCCAAATATTTCTGATAAGTCCAAGCTTTTGAAAATAAAAGATGTGGGCTTTTAGCATTTTGAACAAAATGACAAACACAAAACATAGTATATGAATAATGTGCTACCATGAACATCTTCAACAGGAAAAAGGGGTAAAATCTGTTACCTCCTCATACTTGCTTCTGTTAAGATTATTATCATCACTTATTGAGGGAGCCATGCACATCCATGCTCACAAGAGTTCGAATCAATGATAAAGCCACAAACTTTCACAAATAATAAGGGAGGGGAATCTAATGTGAATGAGAAAGTCACAATCCATCCAGGAGGGCACAAATATTGGTTTAGGGGTTACAAGAAACAAGTAGGAAAATTTGTGACATACGCAAGAACTACATCCTAATAAATAAAATCAACAAACCTCAGGAACATTTGAGGCGTAAAAATGCATAGACTTGTCACACCACTGAAGGAGGGCATGAATATTGGTTAAGCGATTACAAGAAACAAGAAGAAAAATTTTGTGACATCGACAAGAACAACTTCCTAATACAAAAAGTTATAATCAACAAACCTCAGGAACATTTGAGGCCTAAAAATGCATAGACTCATCATACAATTGTATAAGGTTTGGCTACATGAGCCACTGCAAGCAGTTCGTGCTTTTCTGAGAAGTAACTAGGAGTTGGAATATCCAGTTACTAATTCAACCCCTGCCATAACCACCAAACGACAAATTCAGACGTGGAGCCAAGTAGGGCCAAGGAGGTACATCCGAACCCCCTTCATTGGAAAATTATAGTATTTATAAAACATTATCTTAGTGAAATCCCACAAAGTGCACATAATTACACTATTTATATTTGGTTAAAATTATTTTATGCATAGTCGATATTGAATCCCCTTTGCTTTTCATGGGCTCTTTGTTCATATTTTGAACCAAATATACAGTAGTATCTAAGTCAACTCATAATTTCCAATACATTAACTAAAGATCACAAAAATGTCAAAGGTAAGTGAATATAAAAACAAAACAAAAAAAAAAAAGCAATGTCAAAAGTGAGTTTACTTGAGAATCCGGAGATCGGAGATGGTACGCGGCAGCTTCAATTTACCATACCCAGCAGCTGGCATTGACAAGTATAAGCAAAACAATCCTGTTGAGAACACCAAAATAACCCCAAAAGCTGCTGCAAATTCCCAACTTGACAATGGAAACCTCCCTTCCTTAAACCTCTTAGCTGTTGGCGAATCCAATTCATCTGCACACAACATATCCATACTCTTCTTCTCTTCTTCATCCCTTGTAACTAACCGACTTGTGTCCACCACTATATTCCTCGGTGCAGCCATTGACAACGGTGATGATGAACGTAACAAACACTATACTAATCTTCAATCATATTGATCCAATCACAAAACTTCAAATTTACAAGTGTTGTTCAGCTCACAAATCTAGCCAAAGAAAAATCCCAATACATTACTGAAAATATATCAAACTAAAGCTAAATCAAGAACAAAACAAACCCAGATTCCTTTTTTTTTTTGAAAAAAACTGAATGGAAATTAGCAGAAAACAGAGAATTGGGAGCTGGGTTTACAGCAGAGTATACACAAAGAACAAAGAAAAGAGAAACTACTAACGAGAAAGGAGAAATATAAGCTAGGGATTTGGATATTTTCTTGTGGTAACTCGTGCATTTTAATTCTCATGATATTTTTTTTAAAAAATTTTAAAGTCAAATTAAAATTTTTAATTGATATATAAAAAATTATAATTTATAATATGTATAATTATTATTTAAATTTTTTGTTTAAAATATTACTTTAATTTAATTTTAAAAATTAACTAATTTAATTTTTGAAAAGATGATACGAAAAATAAAAATTCACAAAAAAAAGTATTGTTTTATTTTTAGATTTTTTTTTGTTTGGGATATTTCCTTTTTTTATAAAGTAGTATATGCTTTTCTTGATTTGGTGGAGATGAAAGAAAGTGAAAGCTAAGATGGTTGCACGAAGGGAATATTTTTTTAATTTGTAATTTAGAAAATCACATAGTTAATAAGGATAATTTCAGAGATATTTCTTGAGATTTTACTTTTATAATATTGATTTTCTTGTGTGATTTATGATATTCTCTCTTATTTTTATTTTCGTGTGACTATTTTTAAATTTATTTAAAATAAATTTAGATTTGATAATTTTACCCTTTTTATATTGATTTCTTCATATTAATAAATATTATATAAAAACAACTTATTTAACGAATATTTTAAAAATAAATCAACACAAATGCGTATTTTTTATCAAACAAAGATCAAAGTCTTCATTCAAGCTGATCCACCATTTTCACAAAATATTAACTCTTCATCTGCATTTCACCTTTATCAATTCACGTAGATTTTCCCCTCACAATAACCCATATTTTCCATCACAGAGAAATTCGATAAGAAAAATCATATTTATTCTAGTCAAACATTTTCACGAACAAAGAAGAAATATGATCTAACGAATAGAGATAAATTGTTGAAAATTAGATCTAAATATGAATATATAAGGATAAATTGTCAAATCTAAATAAAATTATATTTATTTTAAATAGATTTAAAGAATGGTTACAAAAATATGAAAATAAAAAAGGTAGACGTAATATCGTAAACCATAGGGGAGATGAGTGTTATAGAGAGAAATGTCACGACCCATTTTGGACACTCACATACAAACCTATAAAGTATGACCAACTGAAAACTATAACAATATGGAATTTAATCAAATCAAGCCAACCCCAACGCCATATATATATATATATAATAAGTGGATCTGTCACATAAGGAATCATAACCATTCTACCGTAACAACATACGCGAGCCGACAAGGCCGCCACTATCCAAAGCATAATAGCATACGCAGTCGACAAGGCTGCCATTACGCAATACACAATGATGTATGCAGCCGACAAGGCTGCCCTTGTACAAGCGGACATCCCAAACAAACCATGTCCAGACCATTATCCAAAACATAAATATACAACCCACACAATGTCTACCGACCTCTAAGAGTATAGTAGTGAAACTCGACGGGACAAGGCCCCGCCATACTCATAGACAAGCAAAAGACTACATAAAAAGTTATGTACCAAAACGACTGGGCTCCAGAACAGTGGAGCTCTCCCAAACGGCAGAGTAGATATCCTAGGCGGGAGGATCACCGAACTGAGCGTCTACACCTGCGGACATGAAACGCAACCCCCCGAGAAAAAAGGGGTCAGTACGGACAATGTACTGAGTATGTAAAGCATAAAGTAAAGATGACAGGATACCAACATGATAAGTCGAAACAAGATATCGCTACACAGGTACCTTTTAAGTCAAAATCATGCATATCTTTAACATATAAGATGCCTAGCTTCCCTAGTAAGGGACTCGGCAAAATAGTCATCATTATATATACATCATACGTACCCGACCCTCTAGTGAGAGACTCGTGAAATAGTCATCACATCATCTCCATCATCATCATCATCATAACCATCCTCATCACCAATCATATATATAATATACATACCCGACCCTCTAGTGAGGGACTCGGTGACATATGTAAGAAACTCCGCACAAAAATTACCCGGCCCGGAACTCGGTGAAATGATAAATGACTCTATGCATGAGCAGAATATTATGAGCAACCATATGCAATTAAAATCATTTCTTATAACTCAATAGAACAATCAACGTGAACCAGCAAGGAGTATTACCAAATATTACCGTTTTATCAAGATTATGAACCTTTAATACGATATGAAAACGTAAAATCTCAATGACTCTAAGAAGCACTACCATAGATATGAGAAATCACCATAGCCTTAGACATACCCAATATATAGAGAAATAGTTGTGGAAGCAAGAATATATGTCACCTAGACGCTCTAGAAGTACGTATCAAATCTGTCTGTTATTCGCTCATTTTTAAAAGTCATGCCAAACAAAGAAAGAAAGGATAGCGTTACATACCGTATAGTCGAGCGCACGTCCAATATTTACTGCTCAAGATATTAATCTATAACAAGCAACAATCGTGCCGCAATTAGATTAACGTCGCGCTTTACTACTTATTGTAAGCTAGTTAATAATCTAACGAAAATCCGGCAGCACTTCCCCTATAATCCTTACTTCGTCCCAATCCGACAATAAACCAAATTATCCACAGCAATACCAATAACACATATAATCCAACGGATCATATTAAACAGCCTCCCCCAAAACAGTTCCGTTTTGGCAACCATAGTAATGAAACAACGACACATCGAGCGATAACTCATTTTATAATTTGCAACACATCTACCTTATCGTATTCATCCTTTGGAGTATATACCCATCATCACAATAACATATACATAACACCAAAACAGAATTTTCCGTTGTTTGCTTTAATCAAAACAGCCCAAACACTAACATAACACCACTAGCAATCCGATCATGGTTTCTGTTCATACTTATAACATTCAATAACTAAAACAAATTTCCTAAGCTACTGTCCACGCCCCCTTCTTAACATTAATGGCTAATTAACAAAGGTATTCTAAGGAATTAACACACCAAGCAAAGAGATTACTAACCAATTTCTTTGCAGCTGCTGGCCAAGAGTTTCATGGCTGATTTTCTCCATTTTCATGGCTGCCCAAGTCAAGTGTGAAAGAGATGATATGCTTGCAAAGCATTTCACTACATCATTTAACAATATGAAGTGGAGGCAGCCCCCCACTACACATGCTCCACTAAGTCCATCTCCCAAATCAGATTTTTTTTTTAAATACTTAATAATATGAAGTGGAGGCAGCCCCCCACTACACATGCTCCACTAAGTCCATCTCCCAAATCTGATTTCTTTTTAAATACTTAATAATATGAAGTGGAGGCAGCCCCCTCACTACACATGCTCCACTAAGTCCATCTCCCAAATCTGATTTCTTTTTAAATACTTAATAATATGAAGTGGAGGCAGCCCCCCACTACACATGCTCCACTAAGTCCATCTCCCAAATCTGATTTCTTTTTAAATACTTAATAATATGAAGTGGAGGCAGCCCCCACTACCCATGCTCCACTAAGGCCAGCTCCCAATCTGATTTCTTTTACTTTGCCTTGAGTGGTGGGGCCCACTCGATAAATTAAATCCTAGTCAGCCACTAATTAATCTCACATTTAAAGTTAATGGCCTAATTAGCCACTAATTAATATCACATTTAGAATTAACATCCTTGCCTAACATTTCTTTAAACACTTGAAACTTAAAATAAAATCTCATTTCCTGAACTTACATCTACTAGTTCATGACGCGCACTACGTATAAAAATACGAGGCATAACAAGAAACCTGGAGGAATGTTTCTAAAATTATCCATAATTAATATTTTCTATATTCTTTAATGATTGTCGGCTATTGATTTAGCACATAATTAAGGAAGTACTAAATATGAAGGGGTAATTTTGTCAAATCACTTGATTAGATATAAGTTATCTAAATATTGAGAAATGAATAAAATTTAATAGCAAACATAAAATAGACAAAACATGATAAATTATTTGAATTTAAAAAAAAATAGTTAATTAATCAAAATTTCTAACATAATCAATATAAATAACTATACTTTAAAATAATTATTAAAAGTATCAATATTAATGATAAAGCAAATTAAATATATCCAAAACTAATTCCTTATTTAACTAGATTATCTCCCTATTCCTCTCACATTTTCCAACCAAATTTCTCACTTCAAATTACTTCCATCTTTCCTTCTTCAAATACTTTCTTCTTAAAGTCAAAATCTAGATTATCTCTCTTCCATATATAATTTTTTTTAGATAGCTTATCAATCAAACAAAAGATTTAAATATCAAAGACTTTCTTAGAGATTTTTCTGATATTGTCTATTTATGATTTTTCATAATTTACTATTTTGATTTGGATTTTAGTGAGTTTTATTTGATATTTGTGATTGATTAGTGATCACCACTAACATTCATTTATTATATATTTTGTTTGATTTTATATATATTATTGTGTATTTAGTAATTTTATTATTTTTTTCTAGGGTTTTAGGTAAGGGGAGAATATGCGATTTTCACCTTAATGTCTGATTCAAAGAGGATAACAAGAGATATCCTATATAATCACCAACCTTTTGGAGATTCTCCTTCTTTTAATCTATGAATTTTCAAAAATGTAAGTTATGTGACTAAAATGGCTGAAGATAGCATATCTAAATTTTGGCATGATCTTTATACCCATGAAAGTAATAAATCCAACAGTCCAAAATTAAAATTAAAATTGTGGGTGTACAGAAAAAGTTAATGAACTTGCTAAAAAGCAAAGTGATGAAGAACAACTTTCCGAATATCAAATCAATGAAGTGGTATTTCCAAATATCAAATCAATGATGTGGTATTTAATTATTGTTCGCAAAATTTTTAGTAAATATTTTGAATATGTTGTCATAACAATGCATTTTATTTCAATGAGTGATAAGTTACTTTAAAACGTAATTTATATATGAGAAAATTGTATATAATAGCAAATTAATAACCTAAAATAAATGAAGTAGTTAGGGTTTGATTTAATTGTGCTCCATAGCAAACGTTTGCAAAAAATTGTTAGACGCCTCTCTCCCAAATATCTCGCTCGCCACTCTCCTCCAATCTCTCGCTCGCTTCCTCAATTTTTATATAAATACAAGTGTATAAAAATTGTTTCTCATTGTATAAAGTAGAGAAAATTGTATAAATATATATATTTTTGTTCCCCTCTCTCCCCTCTTCCAGATCTCGCTCACCACCCTCGCATTTCTCACTTATACAAACAGTAGCAAAATGTATAATTGCGTTTCTGTTTGTATAAAGCGTGAGAAAATTGTATATACACATGCAAGTACATATATTTTCGTCTTATACACTTATAATTATACAATAAAAATACTCCCCTGCACAGTTTCTTTTGCCTTTGTCACGACCCAAAAATGGGCGTGATGGCACTCGTCTTACCCACCAAGACAAGTCAGCCTAAAACTCAACCATTACAATAAAGTGCGGAAATAAAATATAAGTAACTTAATAAAACCCCCAAAACCTGGTAGTCACGTGTACAAGCCTCTAAAGTATTACAATTGATTCAAAAGAAAAACTCAAGTCTCAAATGAACTTGTTTCTAGAATAGAACAAGATCATAAGTATGGAGAAGAAAGTCTGCTGAGATGGAAACAGCTACCTCACAAATCTCCAAGAAGCCTCGGAAAAGAAGAGAATGACAAGTACAAACAAAAAATCCAGGTTTATAACTACAAAAATTTGTAGAAGAAAGGGTGAGTACCAAACCACACGGTACTCAGCAAGTGAACCTCTAAACACAAGCTAAGGGGATGAAATACGGGTACTCCTATCACCCCCAACTCAACCTCCACAACTACAACCTGCATTCAACCCAACCCTAATAGCTCACAATTTACATAGCATGTAGCTCAACAACAACACTTAGACAAATTACATATCCTCAACAACAACACTTCAACAAATTACACATCCTCAACAGCAATACTTCGACAAATTACATACTCTCAACAACAATACTTCAACAAATTACATATCCACAATAACAAGCTCAATATTCATCAATCACAAGTTCCGCAGTAAGGCAATCAGAGATCAGCAAAACACGATATCAAGTTCACTAATGATAAGTATGTGCAATGCAATGGAATGCAATGTCAAGTATAATGATGCATGTCTGACCTAGTGATACACACCCGCTGTCTCTCAGTCCGGGACCCATGGGGGACATATCTGTCCATGCATCTGTCGCGGCGCACGACACGACCCTCGATAATAGTAACCATCGCGGCGCGCGATACGTCCCTCGAAATATAGTATCCATCGCGGCGCGCGATACGTCCCTCGAAATGGTACATCCTCTTAAGTACCCATTCTTTCTCAATGCACAACACTTGTCACAACCAATGCCTCAGAATAATGCAGATGACAAGTTCACACATATAATGAGGAGATGACCATTTTCATAACATCACACAGTTCACAACCACACAAACATGAAGTTACATCAACAATGATTCAACAAGCCTTCAACCCTTTCTCAACACAACAGACATAAACAATTAATCACATTGCCTTTTGTTATCCCCATTCTTTTCATCATTAGAATTAATCAATGTGGACAAGTCAACCCATCACCAATCCCGTTACTCCCAACATATACTACAAGGACATACACGCATTTCATACACTTAACAAGAGTTTAGAAATCCACTTGCCTGAATCCAATAAGAATTTACTTCGTGACTTGAGCCTTTCCCATTTGTTGAACTTCCAACTCAAACCAACCTAGTCAAATAATTAACCACAATAAGATTTCAAAGCTAAAAACACCCATATTTCTATGTGTCTAGTCAATAACTCTCCCCAAATTTATAATCATATTCCTAATCTTGATATCAATTAATATTTCAACTCTCATATTTCTCAAATTCAAACCTAGAGTTAAGTCGTAATTCCTCCAAACACTACAACCCTAATAGCTTTCATATAATATAATATACTAAAAGAAGGACCCTAATGAAGATGAGAAATCAGTAGCTTAAATCGCTACAGAAAACAACTATCCTACCATTCTTTAAACACAATACAATCAACTTTTATTTTATTATAAAATAATTATCCAACTTTTATTTAATCATGGACAAGTAATTCCATCACGAAGAATGCACAGTTACTTTGACAAAAGGTGATACTATTAATATATATTCCTCCCTCACCACTCAATTAATCTCCAACACTTTGCCCTAAATTTCCAGAAAACGCACTGCCCTCTTTTATCAAACATATAATAATATATATATACCTTAATTTTCCAACAAATATTTCTAATTGTTATTCATACATTAATTGCTCTTGAACATAGTTACAAATTCCCCAGGGACCCACGCAACACAATCATCATAGTCAAACTTTTTTTAAAAAAATAATTCGTTCATGACAAATTTTGTCTTTTTTCCTTTCCATTATTCTAACAATATATATATATATAATATATATATATATATATATATATATATATATATATATATATATATATATATAGATATATATAAATATATATATATATATAATTAACACTAAGCAATTATCCAACCGATAGTTACTTTGCATAAAGAAAATTATAGAAAAGGATCATAATACCTGCAACTTTCGTAGTCTTGCGGCGTCCTCTTTTTTTCTTATTTATTTTCCTAAATTGATAAATCAGTTATGACCTAAAAGTTATAAAATTACTAACTTATTTAATATATATATATATATAATATATATATATAGATATATATATATATATATATATATATATATATATATATATATATATTATATATAGATATATATATATATATATATATATATATATATATATATATATATATATATATATATGGGTTAAGTGGTATAAGATCTTAAATAAGTTTAACATTTTAGCCTATTAACTATCGGTTAAGTCAATTGTCTACAATTATCCATAAATTAATTAACTCTAGTTAAATGAATATTTAAATTTTTTAAAATGACCTTTCGGGTCATTACATTATCCACCACTAAAAATCATGTCCGTCCTCGAACATAAAGTAAAAGAAAGTCAAATACTAGGGGATACCAAGAGCCTAAAGTATGACTTTCAGAGTCGTGTTTCTCTTTCCGAGTAAACTCATACTTAGGACCATTCCATCAAAATTAACTATCAAGAACTGAAAGTTCGAACCAAATTTTAGAAAATCTTTTAATTAGGAGTGATTACCAAGTCATAGACTAACCCATGAACCCCATCTAAACTGAAACTCACTAGACCATAACACACCATCAAGATGACTCTTATCTCACGTAACCAAGATAACCTTATGAATAAAAACTGGCTACAACTATGAGTGAGCCTGAATTAACCACGAGACACGCATAATGCAGAAATGATCACTTTTATTTTCAAGATTCCCTTCTCACAACACAATCTTTCCGTGAACTTAAGTTATAAAAAATGTATTTCTAGACATCGAGTACTCATTAAGGGAGAATCAAACTTATCCAACCCAAAGAAGAAAGTTATCGAGTAAACACCTAGCAAATGATACACCCATGCATATAGAACCTCTAACAACACTCTCAAATAAGTGTAACTATTCACGAAAGCTCTTCTATAAGTTCTCGTAATAAAGGTTGTGTCTGTATATATATTGAGATACTTTAACTATTTCAACAACGCCAAATTATCAAAAATGAAATGACCAAGTCTGTCAAAGGCTCCTACTCTATCAAGAGGAAATAAGAGGATCGGTACATCCGATCCACCACTAGGAATTCACCCATAGATGTAAAAAAAACGTGGGCATACGCAATGAATCATACTCCAAATCATGTCCGAAACGAAGTAGGAGGTCAACTTAAGAATATACGAAATCAAGGTCGAATAACACTAGATACTTTCTCCATAATTATCATATCAATATTTTCATTCATCTGACTACATCCCTCAATTTATTTATTTAATTTTTTTTTTCACCCAAAATCCACTAGTCTGATCTCCATTACAATTTTACACATGCTGGATTTGCCAAACCCAGTATACTTCTCACAGTACTCCATCAAAGCCAACACTATTAATATTAACAAATATCATAACCACACCAACCATTTACCTTACTTTCACACCGTCATTATGTATCACATTCTCCTTAGCAAGCACATTGTAGTCTCCAAGACTTTGAACCATGGTTTCTTATCTTTCCATTTAAGCGTCCCATAATAGATATAAGTCACACTTAATGTCAACTTCACCTAAACTTTCACATACCATTTTCAACCACCATCTGTACCATAATTTACCTCATGCGATAACTCGAATAAACCCTTGATCACTCCAATATTTATGTATACTATAATCTCATAACCTCTACTCACCATAAAATGCCTATGTAACACATTATAACAATATATTTTGTCTCGTCAATGAAATAATTTTAATCCCCTCCAATCCTCATTAATGATGTAAAACTGTAGGTCCACCCTTTTAACATCCATTTGTTACTTAATCACATTCTGAACAATCTAGCTCGACATAACCATGTATAATCTTCCTTACGTCATTTATTGTAACCCAATCAAAACTTAATATTTAGAAAAGTTAATAATAAACCCATAGTAAGTAGGTGCCGAACTAGTTCACATCTCATAGTCAAATCTAAACTCAAAGGCGAAATCACTACAACAATCACCTCCGAATCCAATGTTTGTACGAGAGGTCTTATTGTTCCTTTGCCTTTCTTAAAAATCTTTCCACAGCGGAAATTTCAAATAACTTGAACTCTTCAATACACCATAATTTTTCTTATTTTTGCTAACTCACCTACCAGTCTTATTTTTTTTTTTTTGGCCAACAATATGGGAAACCTTAGGTATAACAATCAAAAGTAACCAAATATACTACTCAATTTTAAGTCCTTCTAAATGCTTCATACTCAATGTGATCGATCATTTCTTACCTTACCAATTCATACCTTTGACAAGATACACTATCACAAATCTAAACTTGCCATGTAAACTTGAAGTTTTGATCCCAACCATGTAACACAATCCCATCATCTTACAACATTAGCTCATACAAAAAAAAATAAATATTTACTTAACGTATTTTACTTATCGTTGATCGCTTCTTCATTGACCCTACCATATCTTTTTCTAAAGATCTTATCGTACTCCTTACCAAATCAAAACCACAAAAGAACTAATCATCATTCTCGAGTTGAACGTCTGTACACTCCTTTCTCAAGTTTTATCCAATATTTTTTTTTAATCAATCAATTGATCTTGTGACACTATATTATATCGTAATCTGGAAGAAACAGGTAAAATCACTTGTCTCTGAACCCAATTCTCCAAATTCCTTTGAAGATACATCATTAATCCTTGCAAACAAAGTAAAATAGCCTAGTTTTATCCTCGCTCTGAAAGTTAAACTATATACCACTAATTCTTTCCGTTATAGCTCTAGCTCCTTTCATTTTTATTCGATGACATCCCCACTCCTTATAAAATTATCATAAAACCACACTACTTATGAAATAGAAACAACCATAACCTTAGATACTCAAAATTCATCATTACCATAAAAAATCATTTTAACCAACACCCGTATCATATAGTTGCATTTCAATCATAATGCATCATAAAATCTTATAATCATCATGCTTAGTTCGTCATTTCCCTCACTACGAATTTAGCCTCTCCATTAACATGACAATCCAAACCTAGCTATGACAACCATCCAAGGTACTTACTCAATTTATATGCATTTTCTTACTAAAATTCTCAATTACATTCACACAAGTATACTTTCCTTTACTTATAAGCTTATCATCCATATGTCCACTTCCATGGAGTTTACGATGAAATCAACACTAATTTACAATTCACAAAATACATTTCACAACCTGAACATATCAATATCATACCAAAGATCTACCACTAAAAGCTTCCTTATAAATAATGCTTAACATATCCATCCGTATTAACAAGTTAGTTGGTTTCTCAAATATGAATTCAACACCACATCTTACCATATGAGCATGTAATACAATATATAACTCCTTAAGTAGTTATTATATTTGCACTTAACATCAACGTATTCATTTTCATATACCACTAGTACCACATTGTGAAGACCTTTAAATCCACCACTAGAACACATCATACCTATCGAGAAGATCATATCCAAACAGGTCACACATTTCTACCCATCAAATAGATGTTAAGTATTATCATAGTTCCATATCTAGCCTAAGTTATATGAATCCTTTCATAGTTCAGGTCAATATCAAAAGTAGCACACTCCATAACTCCAACCAAGTAAGCATCGATACTACTATAGTAGAAATTCTAACCTTAATTGGTGCATCATTTTCTAAGAATTACATTCATGTTATGATAACTTTACTGATTATAGTTTCCAAAGTTACAACTCAATTATCTAGTCATCCCTTTAATCACCCCACTTCCAATTGTTAACCACTCTAATATCGTATATACCACACAAGCACTAATCATTTTACTAGGATAACTAAACTTACATAGCCCCTTAATTTTATTTATTTTTTGAACTTTTTTTTAATATTCAAAATATAACCACAAATCCTTTTCATAAGTATATCACATCCACTTTAATACCAGATCTAACATCAAACCAATACACGACATGCCAACGATTCACAAAAGGAACTACGCACGAGTCATCACATAAATGAGAGCGAATGGAGTGAAGCGATAAGAATCAAAATGGGACCAAGTACGCACAATAGAATCCAAGAAGTGAAGATATTTCCTAGAAGTCACTACAGCCTCTCAAAGATAGGTACAGACGTCTCCGTACCAATCATCGAGACTCTATTTAGACTCGACTTGTACACACGTGAGACCTATGAACCTGGGGCTCTGATACCATTTTGTCACGACCCAAAAATGGGCGTGATGGCACTCGTCTTACCCACCAAGACAAGTCAGCCTAAAACTCAACCATTACAATAAAGTGCGGAAATAAAATATAAGTAACTTAATAAAAATCCCAAAACCTGGTAGTCACGTGTACAAGCCTCTAAAGTATTACAATTGATTCAAAAGAAAAACTCAAGTCTCAAATGAACTTGTTTCTAGAATAGAACAAGATCATAAGTATGGAGAAGAAAGTCTGCTGAGATGGAAACAGCTACCTCACAAATCTCCAAGAAGCCTCGGAAAAGAAGAGAATGACAAGTACAACAAAAATCCAGGTTTATAACCTACAAAAATTTGTAGAAGAAAGGGGTGAGTACCAAACCACACGGTACTCAGCAAGTGAACCTCTAAACACAAGCTAAGGGGATGAAATACGGGTACTCCTATCACCCCCAACTCAACCTCCACAACTACAACCTGCATTCAACCCAACCCTAATAGCTCACAATTTACATAGCATGTAGCTCAACAACAACACTTAGACAAATTACATATCCTCAACAACAACACTTCAACAAATTACACATCCTCAACAGCAATACTTCGACAAATTACATACTCTCAACAACAATACTTCAACAAATTACATATCCACAATAACAAGCTCAATATTCATCAATCACAAGTTCCGCAGTAAGGCAATCAGAGATCAGCAAAACACGATATCAAGTTCACTAATGATAAGTATGTGCAATGGAATGAAAGTCAAGTATAATGATGCATGTCTGACCTAGTGATACACACCCGCTGTCTCTCAGTCCGGGACCCATGGGGGACATATCTGTCCATGCATCTGTCGCGGCGCACGACACGACCCTCGATAATAGTAATCATCGCGGCGCGCGATACGTCCCTCGAAATATAGTATCCATCGCGGCGCGCGATACGTCCCTCAAAATGGTACATCCTCTTAAGTACCCATTCTTTCTCAATGCACATAACACTTGTCACAACCAATGCCTCAGAATAATGCAGATGACAAGTTCACACATATAATGAGGAGATGACCATTTTCATAACATCACACAGTTCACAACCACACAAACATGAAGTTACATCAACAATGATTCAACAAGCCTTCAACCCTTCTCAACACAACAGACATAAACAATTAATCACATTGCCTTTTGTTATCCCCATTCTTTTCATCATTAGAATTAATCAGTGTGGACAAGTCAACCCATCACCAATCCCGTTACTCCCAACATATACTACAAGGACATACACGCATTTCATACACTTAACAAGAGTTTAGAAATCCACTTGCCTGAATCCAATAAGAATTTACTTCGTGACTTGAGCCTTTCCCATTTGTTGAACTTCCAACTCAAACCAACCTAGTCAAATAATTAACCACAATAAGATTTCAAAACTAAAAACACCCATATTTCTATGTGTCTAGTCAATAACTCTCCCCGAATTTATAATCATATTCCTAATCTTGATATCAATTAATATTTCAACTCTCATATTTCTCAAATTCAAACCTAGAGTTAAGTCGTAATTCCTCCAAACACTACAACCCTAATAGCTTTCATATAATATAATATACTAAAAGAAGGACCCTAATGAAGATGAGAAATCAGTAGCTTAAATCGCTACAGAAAACAACTATCCTACCATTCTTTAAACACAATACAATCAACTTTTATTTTATTATAAAATAATTATCCAACTTTTATTTAATCATGGACAAGTAATTCCATCACGAAGAATGCACAGTTACTTTGACAAAAGGTGATACTATTAATATATATTCCTCCCTCACCACTCAATTAATCTCCAACACTTTGCCCTAAATTTCCAGAAAACGCACTGCCCTCTTTTATCAAACATATAATAATATAATATACCTTAATTTTCCAACAAATATTTCTAATTGTTATTCATACATTAATTGCTCTTGAACATAGTTACAAATTCCCCAGGGACCCACGCAACACAATCATCATAGTCAAACTTTTTTTAAAAAAAATAATTCGTTCATGACAAATTTTGTCTTTTTCTCCTTTCCATTATTCTAACAATATATATATATATATATATATATATATATATATATATATATATATAATATATTATATATATAATTAACACTAAGCATTATCCAACCGATAGTTACTTTGCATAAAGAAAATTATAGAAAAGGATTCATAATACCTGCAACTTTCGTAGTCTTGCGGCGTCCTCTTTTTTTCTTTATTTTATTTTTCCTAAATTGATAAATCAGTTATGACCTAAAAGTTATAAAATTTTACTAACTTATTTAATAATATATATTATATATATATATATATATATTATTATATATATATGGGTTAAGTGGTATAAGATCTTAAATAAGTTTAACATTTTAGCCTATTAACTATCGGTTAAGTCAATTGTCTACAATTATCCATAAATTAATTAACTCTAGTTAAATGAATATTTAAAATTTTTAAAATGACCTTTCGGGTCATTACAGCCTTTCTCTCTTTCTCGTTTTATACAATTTTCAAATTGTATCTAATTTCTCTCTTTCTCGTTTTAAACAATTCGATTCAATTGTATATTCCTTGTCAAGTATCTTTTGTCTATCTCTCTTTCTTATTTTATACAAATTCAAATTGTATATAATCATTCTATACACTTATAATAATACAATTCGTCTTATACACTTCGTTTTTATACAGTTCTCTGCTCAAGTGTCATTCTCTTTCTTGTTTTATACACTTCGTTTTATACAATTTGCTTCAACTGTATATGTATAGCGAATTATACAGTTTCTATGTTTGCTATGGAACGCAATTATGCAAATTTTGCTATAGCATACAAATATGAATTTTTTATTTGCTATATATGAAAGTTGCCAATTATATTTTTATTGAATAAAATAAAGTTAAAAATTCAAGATTGTCGGAATTATTTTTCCATATTTGCTCTTCATTCACATTTTTTAGTTGCTAAAAAAATGGAAAATGGTAATCAATTTATATACCCTAAAATATCTTTCCTAATGATACATCAAATCCACTAAATATGGACTAGAGGGAGTAATTATTAACATAATTTCCTCATTATTACAGAAGTCAATTTTTTATGTTATATTATTAATGATTTTTACCATAATTATATCAAGGAATTTGTGAACATTTTATTATTTAAAGGTTTCACAAAGTGCAAAAATTATATCATATCTCTAATTACAAAAAAAAAAAAAAAAAAAATTCATGATGAAGGTTGTTGCAACAAATTATTTTCTTCTTTTGAAGATAATTTTCTTGTTATGGTCTATTGTTTTAGTAGCAGAAGGTAAGTGCAACTCTTTCATATGTCACAATTATTTCATCTTGCAAGTATTATAATAATATAGTGTTAATAATTTATTTTTTCTTTGTTATATGATTTAGCAGCAAGAATTGAAAAAAGAGCTATTAAATCAAATGAAGCTTATACAAGTGGAACCAAGCTTTACAAAATGGAGGTTGATGATTCAATAATAATTGACTATACACCATCTCATACATCACCGGATACTCCAACACCATGGTCTAAGACCATTAGTTAATTTATGAATCAATTATGAATAATAGCCTATATAAATATTTTAATCAATATTAATAATTTCTCTCTTTCTCGTTTATATAATTCGATTTAATTATATATTTCCTGTCCAAGTCTCTTTTGTCTTTCTCCCTTTATACAAATTCAAATTGTATATAATCGTCCTATACACTTATAATTATACAATTCGTTTTATATATTTTGCTTTATACACTTCATTTTATACAATTCTCTGCCCATGAGTCTTTTTCTCTTTCTCGTTTTATACACTTCGTTTTGTACAATTTGCTTGTATAGTGAATTATACATATATATGTTTGCTATGGAGCGCAATTATATAAACATTGCTATGACATACAAATATAAATTTTATGTTTGCTATAGGTGAAAATTAACCTAATTTATATGTACATCAATTATTTTGAACATAGATCAGGAATACTTAATAATGTTTTGGGCTATGTTAGTAACTTCGAGGTAATAGTATCATTTTAAAAGTTTTTCTTTTTTAATCTATTAAAGGAATATTTAATTTCCAGAATAAGGTGAAATGGCCACTTCAATCCTTTGTCATATCCCTGCAATTATGACCATTGGCAAAGTAAGACAAGGAAACACTAAAAAAAAGTTTATCTTTAACAATCTCTTTGATTATGTTTGTATACAATAAATTTTAAGTAGATAAAAAATAAATTAATTATAAACAAATTTTGAAGAAATAAAATATTACATTAATAAATAATGCGGATATAATTTTATTTTTATTTTTATTTTAGTTTTCCACTGTCAATTTTTTCGGTATTTGCTGATTGTTAATAGCATATCCACATATGCTTTATCTGTAGTGCGTAGACTAGGCAGAACATGTATTTCCTCCATTGATACATATAAATTTTGGAATAAAGTCACATTAAAAATTTTCGATTTAAAATGTATTCATGAGGATATGATATCTGTTTAAAATTAAAAAAAATCGTATTTTTGTATAGTATCTTAATTGAATCATACGTCAATACATTAAATCAATAAATTAAATTTGAATCCTATATTCACACATAGGACCCACCATGTATTTGTTTTTCATTGGGCTCTTTCATATAATTTGAAAACTCTGTGATCTTAACTATCATAACTGAATTGAGAGCTTACAAGAACAAATTCACATTGTAGCCAATGAACTAATTTTCATTCAAATTGATTGAATGAGTTGCCGAATACAGAATGTTTCGATATATAGGAAACTACCAACTCATGTGTATGACATGCCTTTAACATAATTGATAATAGAAAATTAACAAACTCTAAACCACTTGAATCAACTGTCTAACTTCCTACCAACTTGACTATTCTTCAATATTATATTTCAATACGCCCCCTCAAACTGTAGGGTGAAAAACATCTAATACACCAAGTTTGGTGAAAATGATGCTGAGTAGCTCCTAACCTTTGGTGAAGATATCAGCAGGTTGCATAGCAGTACATATGTATTTAGGACTTATAAAATTGGATTTCACTTTCTCCTAAATGAAGTGACGATAAATTTCTATGTATTTCGTACGCTTATGGAACACTGGATTCTTTGCTATCTGGATAGCTGATTTGCTGTCTGTGAAAACTAATATTGGACTAACAACTGGACAATGAAGTTCCTTGAGTAAGCCAGCTAACCACACTAACTCCGCAACTAGAGCTGCCAAACTCCTATATTCTGCTTCAGCAAAGCTTCGACTAATAGTCTGCTGTTTTTTCGATTTCCAAGAAATCAACAAATCTACAAGTTTTACCATGTACCCTGTGACTGATCGCCTTGTATTTAGACATGAAGCCCAATCAGAATCACAATATCCAGTGAGTTTTGAAGGTTCAGTTCCTTTTCTTAGCAGAACTCCAAGTCCTGGAGACCTCTTTATGTACTTCACAATTCTTAGTGTTGCTTCCCAATGAGAAGTTTTAGGATGTTGCATGAATTGACTTAAAACTTGCACACTGAAACAAATATCAGGCCTAGTAATCGTTAGATATAACAACTTCCCAATCAACCTCTGATAAGATGTAACATCATCTAGTTCAGGATTATCAGAAACACCAACACTTTGATCATATTCTAGACTGGTAAGTTTGTGATTGAACTCTAAAGAAGTACTCACTGTTTTTGCACCACTCAACCCAACTTCTGAAATAAGTTGCAAAACATACTTCCTTTAATTAAGTAAAAGTCCATCTTTGAATTTCAAAATTTCTATCCCCCAAAAATATCTAAGATTCCCCAAGTCTTTCATCTTTAAGTTCTGATTCAAAGTAGCCTTGTGTGACGTCCCGCCATCCATCCAGGCAGAACGCCACCCAACCAGGCTGCCAGCAGCAGGTGCAAAGGGGCAGACCGCCCAAGCCAGCCAGCAGGCAAAGGGGCAGGCAGCAGCTGAAGAGGCAGCAGTTACAACAGTTTCAGCTGTTACGGCAGTTACAGCCGTTACAGCTGTTACAACTGGTAGTGGGGCGGCAGTTTCAGGAGTTTCAAGCCTTTGAGAGGCTTGTGCAGAACATGGGGCAGACTAGGAGCATCTAGGAGTCCTTTTTGGAAGACTTAGAAGCTTGTCTTGTAGGCATAGACTTAGGAACTTGTATAGTTAGCATTTATTTACTCTTAGGCAGCATTAGAGTAGTATAAATAGTAGTTCATTTTACTTGTAAAGCATCCCATAATTTTCAAGTAATAGAAGTTCCTTCTTCCAAAGTTCTGTCTTACTTCTTATTTTCTTAGCGATCCGAGTGTGAGGCTTACTTGAGTTTGCAAGAACGTGCAAGAATCGTGAGTAAACCGTCAAGTGCCGCACGGAGTATTGTTCGAATCAAAAAGTCCGTGACACTTGGCTTCTTGAATCAAAGAAGAACAGTTTCCTGTGATCAAAAGATCATCTACATAGACCAAAATTATGACTAGATCCGTTCCAACTTCTCTAATAAACAAGGAATGATCATGTGCACTCTGAGTATATCTTGTTACCAGTAGAGCTGTAGTAAACTTGATATTCCATTATCTAGAAGCCTACTTTAAACTATACAATGATTTCCTCAGCTTGCACACCTTATTCTCCCCATGTCTTTGCAAGCCAAGAGGAAGATTCATGTAAATATCCTCATTGAGATCACCTTTGAAAAAGCATTATTTACATCCATTTGAAATAAATCCCAACCATAGGAAGCTGCCAGTGTAAGAACTGTTTGAATTGTGACCATCTTTGCAACTGGAGAGAAAGTCTTATGGTAATCAAGGCCATTCCTTTGTGTGTATCCTTTAGCAGCTAAACGAGCTTTATATCTATCCACCTCACCATTTGATCTATATTTGATATTATATACCCATTTTGACCCAATGGCCTTTTAACCAGGAGGCAAGTCTACAATAGTCCAGGTACCATTATCTTCTAATGACTGAACTTCTTGATGCATGACTTCAACCCATAATTTGTCTTGAGAAGCCTTATGATAAGACTAAGGCTTACCACTGCAGAAAAAGCATTCAAATAATTCTTATAATCAGTGGAAATGTTGTCATAGCAAACAGTATTGGTGAGTGAACGAGGATGAGATTTTTGAGGTACAATATAGTCTTTGATCCATACTGATGGTTTGGTAGCTCAACTAGTCTTTCTAGGAACAATATTATCTTGTTGAACCTCATCTGGATGCACAGGATCATCAACATGTATAGGATCGACTTCTTCAGGTTCCATCATAACCTCAGCTTCTACACCAGGTTCCATCATAACCTCAGCTTCTGCAGGTTCTACCACAGTCTCATGTAATTCATCAGAATGTAATATTGGCTGCATAGTTGACTGATCACAATCATGTGCATCTGCATCATTTGTATTATCTATAAAAGGTGACATTAAGGGAAAAATTTCTTCATTTGATTTCAGAAGCTTAAAGGGAAAAATCTATTCTCTGAAAACCACATCTATGCTAATAAAAATAGTTCTTGTATCCAAATCATACAATCTATGCCCCTTTTGAGTAGAAGAGAAACCCAACAAGACCACTCTCTTTGCTCTCGCCTCAAATTCGTCTCCTTTGGGCAATGAACTCGCAAAGGATAAACATCCAAAAACTTTAATGTGTTCTATGCTAGGAAGTTTTCCAAACAACACCTCATAAGAAGACTGATCATCCAAAACACCAGTAGGCAATCTGTTAATAAGATCGACTGCTGTTTGTATACAATCACCCCAAATCTACTAAGCACATGAGATTGCAACTTCAATGCTCTTCCTACCTCCAAAATGTGTCTATGTTTCCTTTCAACTACTCCATTTTGTTGTGGGGTATAAGGACAACTACTTTGATGCACAATGCCTAATAAAGAAAATAAAGCATTCATTTGACTATTGAAGAGCTCAGTACCATTATCTGATCTCATAGTCTTTATTGAACAACCAAATTGATTACAGATCATGGAAAAGAAATCTTTCAATACAACTCCTACTTCCCTTTTTGATTATAACAGAAAAATGTAAATCTAATGTAGTCATTAACTATGGTCAAGAAGTAATGCTTTCTATCATAGGTAGGATGCTGATGAGGACCCCAGACATTCATGTGTACAAGCTGAAACAAACTAGTGGATATATTTGTACTAGAAGGAAACTTCAATCTACACTGTTTGGCTAAATGGCAAAACATGCATTCTTCTTGGATACTAACATCCACTTTATTCTTCAATGTGGAGATGTGCTTCATTACTTTCATAGAAGGGTGACCTAATCTAACATGCCACAACTTCAAATATGTAATTTTCTTGTTTATAACTACTGCTCCTCCTGCTACTGAAAATGCTTCATGCTTGAGAATGTAAAAACCTTCTTCTTCCTTACCAATCCTAATCACCTCCCTAGTATTTAGATCCTGCATTGTACATAGGTTAGGAGAAAAAGACACCACACAATTCAAGTCCTTTGTCAGCTTAGAAACTGACAACAAATTAAACCTAAAATCTGGTACATATAGCACATTTTTCAGCTTGTATTCTCCCAAAATCACTACACTTCCAATGTGTTCTATTTGAATTTTATTCCCTGTAGGTACTTGCACTCTATTAGGATTTGACTTTGTTGGATGTTTGCAATCATGAAGGATCTTATCATAATAAGTAACATGATGTGTTGCTCCAGTATCAATAATCCACTTCTATTATGCTATATCTACATTATCAGGTTTAACATTCATACCTGCAATTGCATTTGCCTAACAACTTCCAGTTGGCTTATCAACCATCATTTTCAGCACCTGATCGTAGTGTTTTTTTTTTGTGAAATAACCACCTGGAAAATGAAAGTGAGAATCTGATCCTGATGTTGATGTAGTTCCTTTTCCTGAAGATGAACCATCTTCAGCTGTTAAGACATGAGCATGGGGCATGCTATCCTCATCAGTAGATGCTCTTCTTTTGCTTTTGAAATCAGTAGTAAAACCTACAATCCTATAGCAAGTCTCTTTTGTATGGACTTTGAATCCACAATGTTCACAGGTCACAGCTACTCTCCTGCCTTGTAAGACATGTCCTTTATTCTTCTTGGACTGTGTATTGTTAGGTGGATATTGAGAATTTTGTGACTGATTGTTGAATCTCGAACCGCATAGTCATATGATCCTTTCTTCCTTCAATCAAACCTAGCTTCTTTTGACTTTCCTCTTGAATGTCCATTGCATAGGCTTGATTCACACTTGGAATTGGTAAACCAAACAGAATTGAGCTTCTGACTTGAGCATAGCTCTCATTCAATTCTTCTAAAAATTGCAACAACCTCTGTTGTCTAATATGTTCAATATAAGAATTTAACTCCTGACATTCACATGATGTAGATGGAACCATAACATCCATCTCATCACATAGATCTCTAATCTTTGAGTAGTACGTAGTCACAGAGTCTGTTCCTTGAATCATCAAACTGATCTCCTTCCATAAGTGAAAAATTGTAGTCAAGTTAGATTTATCAAACCTTTATTTGAAGTCACTCCAAATCTTCCTTGCACTCGATGCATATACAATGTTAGTTAGCAGCTTTGTGCTACTGTTGCACTGATCCACGATAACACGATTGCATCACACCTTTCCCATCTGATTGCCAAATCTCCTTTGTACGTGCTTTTGACACAAGTGCCATTGACAAATCCAAGTGTGTTCTTGACTAGTAATGCCAAACGCATCTATCTAATCCACAGTCCATAATTCTCTGGACCTGTAAGTTTTATTGGAATTAAAGCAACACCTAGGGTATCAGATGATTGTAAATGTAGAGGATGATTGTGATCAATTTGATTGGAATTGATTTGTGAATCAATTTCTACTGCATCTGGATTATTCACAGTTGTTGCACTGTTATTCACCATTTTTGAATCTTCGAGCAGCTAACAGTGAAGCCTGCTACGTCTTCTACAAATTTTTGATCTCCTGCTCTGATACCATGAAAACTTTGTGATCTTAACTATCCTAACTAAATTGAGAGCTTACAAGAACAAATTCACATTGTAGCCAATGAACTAATTTTCATTTCAAATTGATTGAATGAGTTGCTGAATATAGAATGTTCCTATATATAGGAAACTACCAACTCACATGTGTGTGACATGCCTTTAACAGAACGGATAACAGAAAATTAACAAACTCTAAACCACTTGACTCAACTCCCTAATTTCCTACCAACTTGACTATTCTTCAGTGTTATATTTCAATATAACTAATATTTAAATATCAGTTAGTCTGTTTTTTTATTGAAAGAAAAACAAATAAAAGAAATGATCGATCACGTGAAAGGGACAAAAGAAACATCTCAAAAGAATAGTGGATCGACTCCATTACATAAGTTTTAATGACATACACCGCACTTCATTCTTTTTAATCAAATTTAAGCTTTACACCACATTTAACGTTTAAGTAGCCATTTGAATTGACTTATTTTAGGAGTTTTTTAAGTCAAAATAGGTTTAAGCAATTTTGAAGTGTTTTAATAAAGTTGAAAAATGCTTATAAACACTTATTCTAAAACCAAAAAATAACAAAAATAAGTCAAAAGTCATAAATTAAATATTCCAATTTATGAAAGCCAATCCAAACATTGCCTAAATGTTTTTTTTTAGGATTGATCATGACTTTTTGACATTTTATTTTATTTTTAATAGGTTTATTTTGAGAAAAATGGACAACCACAAAAAGAATTGCATCTTTAAATATAAGTTTTGTTTTGATTTTTAATAAGCAAAAGAAATGTTACAGAATTATAATTTATACGTTAGAGACCTTAATAAATAAAGTTTGAGTAATTTTAACATTCTTATCTTGCTATTTTAATTTAGTAGTAGTGTTTTATTTTTTATGAACAAGAAAAGAAAGACATAATACATATATTTGCCCTTAAACTTGGCTTCAAAATTTAAGTATGACCTCAAACTTTCACAGTGCACAAATAGGCACTTTAACTATCCTATTTTTTTTATAAATACACACACGATTTTTGGACCCAAAGAGCGTGAAATACAATCGCGCCCACGTGTATTAGTGAGTCACTCAATAACTGCCAACTAATTAAATATTTTACACGTCATTATTTTTTTAAAAAAATTACACGTCATTGAAGAAGTAAAAAAAAAATTAAAATTGATTTTAAATTACATAGAGGGTAACGTTTCCAGAAGGCACCTTTCTAGAAGTTGCATTATCCAATTTTCAAAATTTTAACCCGTTTGTTCATCAGTAACTTAGCTCCAAACAGAAAACCCTAGGTTATCTTGGAATCAAAATCTTGGAATCAAAGGCGAAAATCATTCAAGATTGCCACTGAAGTTGATGTTCATCTGTTCATCTTCCTCGATTTAGTTCAGGTATGCCTCGATTTTGGTCTTTTGAAAGTTTATCTTTGATTACAAAGTAGAATCTTTCTGTCACCATTAGTGTAAAATTGTTATTTTCTTACAGATTTTATACATATGGGTCATATTATAGCTATTTTTCGCCATGGAGGTTGGTTTTATAAAGGTGAATATGTGTCGAAATTGGGAAACATCGTTTGCAGCATACATAAGGACCACTTCTCTTTGACCGAACTGAAATCATATGCAAAAGATATTGGGTATGATGAAGTTGATGCTTTTTTTACTGAAGACCCTTTAACCCATAATTTTGTTAAGTTAGAAAGTGACAGCCAACGATATAACTTTGTTAAAGATTTGTGGAGTGGGTCATCTATTAAGTTGTTTTTGAAGCATGTGACTGATAAAGAAGGGGGGTCCACTACTTTGGGACAATTTTCTATTGAAAAAAATAATCAAGAATTGGGAAATTGCTCTAGGGTTTCACACAGGGTAGGTGAAGTTGAACAACCATTAGAAGAAGGAAATGGTGATTCTCTTGACTTTGAAGAGGATGACTTAGATGATGTTCCAGATCAGGATGATAGTGAAATTGATGAAGAACGGAGAGATTTTAGAGAAAAACTTAGGGAAGACAAAAAGAATGAATCTGCAAATAAAAAAAGAGAACTAAAAAACCCTTAAAGGATCAAAGTGTTGAGCTTGGAGAAGTTGGCATAGATAAGGGATTTGAAAATATCTTCAACAATAAGGTAGCCAAATATAATGGAAAATTGGGAGGTGATGAAGTGTTTATTGATTCATCAGATGAACCAAGTGAAGATAGTGATGAGGAGCTAGATGTTTTAGCACAACCAGGTGTTGATTTACCTTCAAGAAGAAAAAGCAACAAACTGAGGTATGATTCTTCTTCTTCCATTTATTTCTTTGAGTTGGATATGATATTTGAGAGTGCAACTCAATTTAGAAAGGCTGTTGCTGATTATGCTGTTCAACATAAGGTTCAGTTAAGGCTTAAACCCAATGAACCTCATAGAGTTAGGGTAAAATGTGAAGGGAAGTGTAAATGGGAAATCTTTGCAAGCTTGGATAAAGATTCTGGAATTTTTTTTGTAAAGAAATACTATCCTGCTCATAGATGTATTTCAAAGAATAGGAACAGGTTGTGCACAGCCAAATATGTGGAAATGAAGATGAGGGATAAAATAATATCTCAGCCTGAAATGAGAGTTCATAATCTTCAAGAGACACTAAGAAAATAATGGGGATTAAAAGTGGGAAGATCAATATGTTACAGGCAAAAATGAATGTCATTGCCAAGTTCTTGGGTGATTGGAAACTTGAGTTTTCAAGGTTGTTAGACTATGCTGATATAATTAAGAGTACAAATCCTGGGAGTTCTTGTTGGGTAAGAACTGATAATGAAACAGTCCCTGGCTTACACTTGTTCAAATATTTTTATGTCTGTTTTGCTGCATTGAAAAATGGATGGCTAGAAGGTTGTAGGAAGATTATAGGATTGGATGGATGCTTTTTGAAGGGTGCTTGTAGAGGAGAATTATTAGTGGCTGTTGGAAAAAATGGAAACAATCAAATGTATCCAATAGCTTGGGCTGTGGTTAATCATGGGCATCATCTTCTTCAGTTGCATGGACATCATCTTCTTCAGTTGGAATGCCACCACCTTCTTCAGTTGGAAGACCACCAACTTCTTTAGTTGGAATGCAATCAGCTGCTTCAGTTGGAAGGAAAAGAACAAGAGATGTGGGATTTGGTGTTTACACAGACATACAATCTGGAAGACAAGTGACTAACGTATATATATTGCCTTCTTTAATTGATTTCCTTACATCTTTATTTAGGTATACTAAATAATGCCCTATGAATTATGCAGCCAGGAAGATCAAGGGAAAGAGTTATCTCAAGTGGAACAGGGGTGACATTTAAAGATGCATCACAAACAAATGTTGATCTTGGATTCAAGCCACCTAGTTTAAAATGGAAAGGAAAAGATGCAATGACTGGAAATCAACTTCAACAATTGTCAAAGAAAAAGGTGCAAAGCAAATCCAAGGGAAAGCGGGTTCCATAAGAGCTCAAAGTCTTACTGATGTGTATAAATGTTGATCTAGGAGGTCTTTATTTTTATTTATTTTGGTAATTGTTTGTAAATGCATACTCCAATTACTGATCATTTTGTTGTATTTTGGGTTATTTTGATGTATTTTTGCATAGACAAATATTTGGAGTTTGTTAAGTTGTGTTTAATGGATATTAAGTTGTGTTTTGTGAAGCCTTTTGGTGTTTGTTATGATTGATATTAAGTCTGTCTTGATGTTAGGTGTTTACTATGTATGAAAGTGTGTATGAAAGTGTTTGAATAATGCTATTCGATTGTAAAAGTGATGAATATTGAAGCCAATGTTGGAGACAAACTGTCAACTCTAAAATAGTGAATTTCAATCCATTACTTTGATTGCTTAAAATACATATTGACAGCCCCTAACCCATAAAGAAAGCCTATACATAACAATTCTGGCATAATTGTTTCAACCAGTATAAATAACAGCCTAACATTTACTACATAAAGAACTCTCTATAAATCCAAGATAGTATCACAATGATCAGCAAAAGTCGATATTTTCTCCTAATCTTTTCCTTTTCTTCATCATGTTTTTTTATCCTCTTTTGTAATCCCGAAATAGCAATTCTAGTGTGTTCAGTATAATCAAGTTCACACCACCTAAAAAACTTGCAACCAACCTGTTTAAGAAGAACAAATTCACTATCAAAATTGATTCTTGAGAACTAAAATTTAAACAAAAAATTATGTTTTAAATGGAACCATACCCGACCATCTTCACATCCAAGAAACCAACGACCTGGATTGTTTGCAGACCAAGAAATCTTCATTATAGCTCTTTTTCCACAATGACAAAAAAAATTAGAAACCATTTACACAAAATATGAGCACAAATCGTTTTAAAGAGAGGAAAAAAAAATTTGATTTGAAAGAGGAGGAAAGAGAAATTAGATTTTAGGTAAATTTTAATTTGGAAATATAAAGATATATATAAAAGGAATTCATTAAGGGTATATTTTTCATTTCTGCTTTTTTTTTTTTTTACCATTGTGGGCCTTTAAAATAGTCATAACTCGCGCAGAAAACGTGCATAACACACGTTTTGCCATGTAGGATTCGCGTGTGTATTTATAAAAAAATAGGATAGTTAAAGTGCCTATTTGTGCACTGTGAAAGTTTGAGGTCATACTTAAAATTTGAAGCCAAGTTTAAGGGCAAATATATGTATTATGCCGAAAAGAAAATTCAATAACATGTTGTCAAATGGAAAATTTCATGTGTATCCATAGCAAAGACACATTCCATTTGAAAAAACGGACAAGGGCCTAAAATACCCTTAAAGTATTGAAAGTGGTATAAAATTACCCTCCATCCACTATTGGCTCCAAAATGCCCTTTTCATCCACCTATTGGCTCCAAAATACCCTTGTCATCCATCTTTGGGTTCAAAATTGACCACTTTTTAAATTGTTTTAAAATGAAACTCTTTAAATATTTTTTAAAATACTTGGCGTTCAACTATTGATTATAATTATAATTTATTAATATAATTTGTATATTGTGACATGTAGAACTCGTGCGGGCTAAACTTGATATGATGCTGTAATGACCCGAAAAGTTATTTTAAAATAAATAAATAATTTATACGAAATTTCAATTGTTATCCATATCGATAGTTGCCCCGAGTATTTTGATTAGTTGGTGAAGTTGATTTGAAAATTTTAAACTATTTGTTTTACTATAGTTACTTAATTAATGGACATATATTAAACAATTTATTTAATTAGTTGATGGTTAACGGGTCAAGTCCATAGTAATTTAATACCTTATAGACCTCTTAACCCAGCATTATTAAACTAATAAAGTAAGTAGGGTTTATTATTTTAAAGTCATTAACTATGAAAAGGAACGGTGACGAAAAACAACTACGAATGCTTCATATCCCTAAGGTCAGTATGCTCGTCCCTTTGAAATATTTTGTTATCAATTGAATTGATAAGCATATATCTTAATATATTATTATAATACATTGGTTGGATAAAGAATGGAAGGACATAACGTGTTGGCTGGACATTTATTGATGATGTATAGGTTATATAGTTGAATTAATGACAACAAGTCATATATTTGTTTAATTAAATAAAGTGCAGAAATTGGAAGTTAGAATTAAAATGAGAAGGCAAGTTCTTGTGTTATGGATTATTGGACATGCATTTTTTTTAATTAATTTATTTGTAATGATTAGCAAATTATATTTCATCAATATGAGAAGGACGGGATGGAGTATTAAAATTACTTTTTCGGATGCAAGTTACTGGTTTTTGTAGTTTCACCATGAACTCGAATTCTTTTAATGATTATCGTATGAAAAAAAATAAGTGTTAATAGTATTAGAAATAAATAGTTAAATATTAGATATATTGTATTATGTGAATATTATTAAACTATAATATTGGGGAATCAGAAATAAATCCTAGACTTGAAATTTGAAGAAAATTGAAGAGTTGACATGTTAATTGGCATTAAGGTTAAGAACTGGATTATAGTAATATAGGTGTTGTTATATTAGAAATCTCATTGTGAATACGTCCTTGAATAGATTCCATTGGTTCGGAAGCTCAACGAAAGGGAAGGCTCAAGTCCAAGAGTAATTATTCGATTGACTAAGGCAAGTGGATTTCTAAACTCTTGTTAAGTGTATGGAATGCGTGTATTTCCTTGTGATATATGTTTGGGAGTAACGGGATTGGTGATGGGTTGACTTGTCCACATTGATTAATTCTAATGATGAAATAAAAGGGATAACAAAAGGCGATGTGATTAATTATTTATGTGTGATGTGTTGAGAAAAGTTTGATGGCTTGTTGAATCATTGTTGATGTGATTTCATGTTTGTGTGGTTGTGAACTGTGCAATGTTATGAAAATGGTCATCTCCTCATTATTGTGTGAACATGTCATTGCATTATTCTGAGACATGGTTGTGAAAGTGTTATGTGCATTGAGAAAGAATGATAACTCAAAGAGGATGTACCATTTCGAGGGACGTATCGCGCGCCGCGATGGATACTATATTTCGAGGGACGTATCGCGCGCCGCGATGGATACTATATTTCGAGGGACGTATCGCGCGCCGCGATGGTTACTGTTATCGAGGGTCGTGTCGTGCGCCGCGACAGATGCATGGACATATATGTCCCCCATGGGTCCCGGACTGAGAGACAGCGGGTGTGTATCACTAGGTCAGACATGCATCATTATACTTGACATTGCATTCCATTACATTGCACATACTTATCATTAGTGAACTTGATATTGTGTTTTGCTGATCTAGTGATTGCCTTTTTGCGGAACTTGTGATATTTAAATACTGAGCTTGTTATTGAGGATATATAATTTGTTGAAGTGTTGTTGTTGAGGATATGTGATTTGTTGAAGTGTGTTATTGAGGATATGTGATTTGTTGAAGTGTGCTATTGAGGATATCTAATTTGTTTAAGTGTTGATGTTGAGGATATATAATTTGTTAAAGTGTTGTTGTGGAGGATATGTAATTTGTTAATGTGTTGTTGTGGAGGATATGTAATTTGTCTAAATGTTTTTGTTGAGTTACGTTATATGTAAACTGTGAGTTGTTAGGTTGGGCTGATGTTTATGTAGGTTGTAGTTGTGGAGGTTCGGTTGGGGGTGGTAGGAGTACCCGTATTTCATCCCCTTAGCTTGTGTTTAGAGGTTTACTTGCTGAGTACCGTGTGGTTTGGTACTCATCCCTTGCTTCTACAAATATTTGTAGGTTACTAGCCCGGACTTTATGATATATTCTCTTCTTTTCCGAGGCTTCCTGGAGATTTTGTGAGGTAGTTGTTGGTCATCTCAGCATCCCTCCTTACTCTTGTTTATGATTTTGTTCTACTCTAGAAACAATATCATATGAGACTTATATTTTCTTTTGATCCGATTGTAATAATTTAGAGGCTTGTACACGTGACAACCAGGTTTTGGGGTATAATGTAAGTTGATAGTAAATTTTCCGCATTTTTATTGTAATGGTTGAATTTTAGGCTGACTTGTCTTGATGGGATAAAACGAGTGCCATCACGTCCATTTTTGGGGCGTGACAGATGCTCAAAACATGAGAATCGAGATCGACCCACAACCTAATCTTCGACCTAGACTCGACCCTTGGTCTCAACCCGAGACCGAACCTGAAACCAACCTAGAAAACCAACAATAACCCACTTGAATAGAGACCTGATCCCCAATTCTAACTCAAAATCCAACCTCGAATCAAAATATAATCCTTAAACCTGCGATCTAAAAGTCCAGATTTAATTTTTGGGACTCTAGCCCAACCAGTGGAGTCAAATCTTCCTTTTTATTATAAATTCAAATAAAATGTGACTTGCAATATCAAAATTTAATTTTAAGTAACAACTCTAAATAAGTATCTTGTGTTTTAAAAAAAAATCGTCTCTTTAATTTTAAAAAACCCTTTTAACAATATTAAAATATTTAAAACCCTTTTAGCAATATTAAAATATTCAAAGTATAAATATTCTTTCCTGAACCCTTTTAACAATATTAAAATATTCAAAGTATAAATATTCTTTCCTTTGTTATTTAGTATGGCATAGTACATGGATTGCATTCAGAGTAGTAAATTTTTGGTTCTCATTTTTATCATATAGGTTCAGCCACAAATTAAAACTATGTTTTGGTTTAGCTATGCTCTGCCTAAAGTAGATTTGTAAAAATAAATAGACGATTTGTCTATTTTTATTTCAGTCTAAGAAATTGTAGAACCGGTAAATTGAATAATGGAGTCACACTTATAGAAGTAAATAGGAACATTATCGATCATTCTGATAGAGTAAAATAAAGCAAAAATGTAGTAACACTTTGTGATCTGTTTCAACAATAACAAGATATGTTGGGGGCAGTGCATATGAAAGGTTGCATTATCCTAATTAATTTAGTTTTTTTTTTCAATTCAAAAATTTATGTGTAAATTTATTAATTAGTTGTCAGTCGTTGAGTGACTTACTAATCTATGTTGGAGAATATGCCTATTATGCATGTTAGCTACTATATGAGAGTGTTTTTTGTTGAAGAGTTGGATAGTTAAATTGTCTATTTGTACACTTTACAAGTTAAAGGTCAAAGTTATATTTTAAAGCATAGTTAATTAAGGATCCTATTTATTTATTTCGCATAACATATAAAGAGTAATTTCCCTAGATAGTCACCCATGTTTGGGAAATTACCTAAGAATCTCTTATTTTTGTTTTAGGACTAAAATATCACCCAACTTTGCCTATTTTCCTCAAAATATACTTGACACAAAAAAATACATTATTTCTCTCCTACTAAGGTGCCGTGTCACATTTTTATTTTTTTTATTAAAAAAATATGCTTTAAACCTATTTAAACATTAGGTTGCAATATGTTTTTTTGAAAAAAATATTGTTATCTATTTCTGTTTTTTGAAAATGTTTTGTTTTTTTAGATATACAAAGATAAATTTTAAAAATGAATGAAAAAAAGTACCCCATTTCTACAAGTAACTAGTAATGGACTGTTTTAACTATTTTATAAAAATAAGTTTTTTAATTTTTTTGATGATAATTATTATTTTTTACTATAAGTTTTTTAATTAATTTTTAAAATAATAATTATTGTTTTTTTATGGTGCATTTTTTTCTTCTCGTATTTAGATAGATATTTCTACATTCCATTTTGTTAGAGCATTCCCTAAAATCACTGAAAGTGTGATAATATAAATAGACATTACAATTTTTGTATAAAATAATTCACTTTTTAGTTTTTCATTTTTTAACCTTAAAAATTGAAATTTGAAGCATTTAAAGATCTTTCATTTTTTTTTCCTGTAAGAGCCATTACTATTTTCATAAAAAAATAGTTCAATTTCATTTTCTCTTTAAAATTTAAATTAGAGGCATTTAAAAATCATCCATTTTTTGCCGTTACAGTTTTTTTAACATAAAAACTTTTATTTCTATCTAAAAAAGCTATATTAAAATTCATGTTTTTTAATTGTATTTTTAGAGTGTATTTAATGTTTTTTGAAAAATTAAATTTCTTGAATAGTTGTGGTGCTGACATGTGACACTAATTACTTGTGCTATTATATATAGATAGATTTTTTTTTTAAAACAGTCTATTATTAGTTAGTTGTAGAAATGGGGTACTTTTTTTTTTCATTCATTTTAAAAATTTATCTTTGTTTATCTAAAAAACAGAACATTTTCAAAAAACATAAATAGAAAATAATTTTTTTTAAAAAAAACATATTCCAACCTAATGTTTAAATAGGTTTAAAGCATATTTTTTCTAATAATAAAAAAATAAAAAAATAAAAAATGTGACATGACACCTTAGTAGGAGAGAAATAATGTATTTTTTTGTGTCAAGTATATTTTGAGGAAAAAAGGCAAAGTTGGGTGATATTATAGTCCTAAAACAAACATAAGTGATATTCCTAGGTAATTTCCCAAACATGAGTGACTATCTAGCGAAATTACTCAACTCATAAATAAGACCCTAAACTTTGCTTCAAATTATAATTTTGATATCAAACTTTCAAAGCGCACAAATAAACACTTTAACTATCAAACTTTTAAATAATAAATACTCAATTTTGCAGTGAAAGTGCATGAAATGCTAAAACTCTATTGATTATTAGTGGTCATTCACTAATTAAATATTTTACACATCAATTATAGAACTAAAAAAATAAAGTTAATTTCAATAGGGTAAAGGGTTAAAAGAGAACTTTATTTCACCTGATTGTCACTCAAAATTTCAAAACCTTAGCTAGGGATTACAACAAAAATCTGGTGAATCAAAGGAAAAATCGTTCATGATTTCTATTGAACCTAACGTTTATTTATTCATCTTCCTCAATTTAGTTTAGGATTCGTTCTTTTCATTCAAGTTTATAAATATGACTCATATTACAAATATAATTTTTTTCCACAATAAAAAAAAAAACTAAAAGCCATTTGCACTAAAAATGAGCAGAAATCGTGCTAAAAAGAGGAATAAATCTTGGTTTTGAAAGAAGAGGAAAATAAATATATTTTGATTTGAAAATGTAAAGGTATACATAAAAGGGATTCATTAAGGATATAATTGTCATTTCAATATCTTTTACCATTGTGGCCTCGAAATTTATTCCTGAAGCACATATAAAGAATACACATCACACGATATACTAGATAGAACTCGAGTGTTTATTTATTTTCAGAAAATAAATTTGGCAAGACATAATTTTTTCACGAAATGGAACGAGCAACAAAATTCAGGTAATTTTGTAATTTCTTTGAAAAGTTGAAGGTGATCGCATAAATTCATTAATTTCTTGTCCCAAATTATCCTCAAAAGTAAAACCATTTTCTCTAAAAGTAAAATTACTTTTGAAAAGTCCAATATGTAATCATTAATTTACATTTACATTGACCAAGAAATTTATATATAATTTCATACTCTATTGAGCTTTACAAGTTTTTTTGGTAAGGTTCCCTTATATTTGTAGTAATTTTTGGTCTCCATACGTTCTTCATTTTGAAATCCAATTTTTTTGTTACCTATTCGTTGATAATTACCATTTGAAATTATAAATGAACAATAATTGTGAATTAATTAAATTAGAGTATGTGTATGCATAAAATTTAAATATGTTAATCTTCTATATATTCAAAAGGGCATAAATGTGCAAATTTGACCATTTGACTTGGTTGTAGTTTATAAGGATGATACGATAATGGTTGAAGATTCGAATATTCGAATAAAGAATGAAATTTAGTTGCGAAAGTACCGTGGAAGCATTTTATTTTTAATTGCATGTTGATGTAAAGAAATTTTTAGTTAAACCTCAATATATACTTATGCTAGCAATGTTTTTTGCGGGATTTGTTTTTGGAACAATAACGACACATTAATTTGTTATGACAATTTTCTAATATTATTTTCATTTAGTATTGTATTATTTTTTGGGATTGTGCTGTTTTGTGCATTGTCTTTTAGTTTGGGCTTATATTTTCGACCTTTCTCTATATTTTGGATTGAGCCTGTAAATTTAAATACTTTTATTTACTAACTTAAAAAACTTCAAACAAAATAAATAATATATTGATTGTTATTATCAATGAATGCTATTAAAGTGCAAAAGGTTAAAGCATAATTGATTAGTCCATATTTAAGGAGTTTGAGGCTAGATTGTAAGTACCCCATTTGAGTTATCTATTCAAAACCACTTTGCGGTTTGAATTTTGAATTGATTTTTTTTTTGATTTTTCTTATAGAAGATTGTAAATATGTTCATCGTTTTTACAGGAATTGATGATCCTTCATCAGTATTAGTCGAATCATATGTTTTACAACTGTAAAGTGTATAGTAACATATGAGTTATCGTCCCTCACAAATATAAGTCAATTGAATGATCAAGTTATAATTGGGTAATAACAATTACTTATGGTACATGTCACCCTTACATCTTTTTATCTTCACACTTTACAATTGATTAACCATATTTATTGATAGTGTCTCATTTTATAATATTCCATAGTGATTTACATTAAACAACTGATATGAAATAGACTAAACACATTTTCCTTCATTAACAGGAACAAATGCTATTGCAACTCAAATGGATTAGGGTTAATCATCTAGTCCACAGGTCACGAGTTTGAATTTAGGATAGGCCACAATTTTAAGTATTTTTTTTAAAAATAGACTACTTGAATATTTTGGGATTTAAATAATTTTTACTTTCATATTTTTTTTCTAACATAAGATTGTAAAGTGTATATTTGATCAACTTCATAACAGTTGAAGATATTTCATTATTATAAGTCGAATCATTATGATGAAAATAAACCTAAAGTATATAGTAACATATGAGTTTTGGTTCCTCACAAATACAGTCAATCGAACGATCAAGTGATAATTGGGTAATATGAATTACTTACTGTAGATGTCACCCTTACATCTTCTTATCTTCACACTTTAGGATTGATTAACGATATTTATTGATAATGTCTCAGATTATAGTATTCCATAGTGATTTACATCAAACAACTGATATCGAATAGACTACATAGATTTTCCTTCGTCGATATATGAACAAATGTGATTGCAGAGCGAATGATTTATGCTTAACCGTCTAGTCAATAGATCACTAGTTCGAGTCTAGGATAGGCCACAATTTTAAGTATTTTTTTAAAAAAATAGACTATTTGAATTTAGGACTTAAATAATTTTTAATTTCATTTTTTTTCTTACAAAAGATTGTAAATTGTATATTTGATCAATTTCACAAAAATTGACGATATTTCATTATTATAAGACGAATCATTATGATGAAAAAAATCTAAAGTATATAGTAACATATGAGTTATGGTTCCTCATAAATACAAGTCAATTGAATCATCAAGTTACAAATGGATAATAACAATTACTTACGGTACTTGTAACCCTTACATCTTTTTATCTTCACACTTTATGATTGATTAACCATATTTATTGATAATGTCTCATTTTATAATATTCCATGGTGATTTACATCAAACAATTGATATGGAATAGACTAAATAGATTTTCCTTTAATGATGTGAACGAATGCTATTTGTCACGCCCCGAGCCCACACCGTGGGCGGGAGTGACACTCGGTGACCATTTTTGGCCTTGAGCAAACCCTTGTCCTGACTTACTCAACTCAACAGAAGACTTAGTAAAGGACATTTTTGAGGGAAAATACTCAATATGTAATATTCTAGTCAAATGACACTTGAGTCTCAAAAGTTAAAGCATCTGAAATGAAAGATAAAAGAGACATCAAACTGAACAGTCTAATTGACTATCTATCTATGAAGCCTCTAAACTGACTGATATGAATGTTTGGAAAACCCCCCACAACATTCTAATGAACTAAATAGAAAGCAATAAAAGGATTCTCTGGAATGCAAGAAGGCTCACCACTAACTCTGGAGCTCAAAATGGATAAATGAAGCGCTGCATGCTGATCCTGGTTACCTGCGTTTGCGTGAAGGCCAATTGGCATCAGTACATTGTATGTACAAGTATGCGAGTTGGAATGCTGAGGGACACCTACTAAGCTTGAAAAGGAGTAAGAATGACTTACCTTAGATCTGCTAAACTCAAGAAGTCATAACTCGATATAAAGCAGTAAAGACATATGCATTATAAGGAAAATTGTAAAACAGTGTAAACATATAGTTCATTAGGCAAAACAATAATAAACTCCACTTTACTTATATATGAAAGTAAATTAGTTTCTACGGGAGATTCCGTAACCTACAACCATCACTATGAGCCTGAGTAATGGTACAATGTATTACCTCACGTTGCAAGAGGACCGCTCTCTACCTTATATTTGGTATAGAACCTGAACTACTAAGTAGATCCACTAGTCAATGATAAAAACACTTTGGAATCATCTACAAAGTGTGATCCTTTATCTCTCCATGCTTAGGTTACATGGTTTCTGGAGACTTGAGTTAATATAAACTCGCGTCACCATATCGGTAATTAATACTACTCTCAAAATACTTAGCTCATATGTTTTTAAAACAACTCCTTATCTAGTTTGAGACAATTGCTCAAACTTGGCTCCAAAAGCTTTCTTGGAAATCATAGTTTCCTTTGTCTTTTACTAAAACTAGCCGTAGGCTCTGTTTAAGTATAGCTTCATTTCTTTCTCAAAAGTTTGAAAACATTTTGTTTAAAGTCTTAGGGACTAATCAGTTTACTTATAACTCTTGAGAAATGAACTCAACTTGTTGCTCTTTCTCTTATCTTGAAACTTAATTCTTAGGGAATACTTAGTTCCCTTATATCTTTTGAGAAGTTAATTAAAATTTTTTACTCTTTGCTCAACTCATTGCTTGAACCTTAAAACAAAGTTAACATGTTTGTTTAAGTCTCTTGAATGCTTTAGGAACTTACTTTGACTTGCTTCTTAACTTTTAGACTTAACTCTTAACTTCCCTTGAATTGAATTAAGATTAAAGTATCATGATATTATGTTTATGGATGATTTCATGATGTTTAGATGTACTTTAGAGTGTTGGAATCAACTACGAATAATAGGTACATCACTATGGAACTAGTACGAAAAGATGGGGGAGAAATGAAAACTCCAGGTGACCTTTGCGCTCTGAGAGACGCGGGGTGCCAAAATCTAACGTACAGAGGCCTTGCTCAGGTATATAATTGGCGTGGCACGCCAAATCCAGTCAGACATAGTCTGTCCGGAGGGGCTCTGGTTGGCGCGGCGCTCCAGGGCCGGTCAGACGGGTTTTCCAACTTTTCTTCTCTGATTTTCAACTCTAAACCTCCCAAACTATGGATCTTCCCCTAAACACTTAGGATCACTGATATACTCAATACCCAATAGTTTAGACTCATAAAACAGTTTAGAAACACGAATCAAACCACTAATAATACAATACTGCTCTACAAACAAGGGTTGAACAAATGTTCATCAAAAACTTCAAGATTCATTATTCATTTAATACAAAATTTGCTGAATTAAACATGTTTGTGTGTGGGTGAACAAATCCAACACAGAAAGATCTCACATACCTCGATAGGGATCACCCTGAAGAATTCCACTAGCGAAACCTTATCGTTCTGAAAGAATTCTTGATCTTCCTCTTCTCTTCTTTTTTCTCCCATGCCCTAAGCGTTTGCAACTTTTTTAAAACTGAAGTGGAACTTGGTTTTACCCTTAATAAACCCTTAAAATGAATTAGGAAATATTAGGGTGAAAAGACTACTTTACCTTTGCTAAAATTCGAATTAGACTTTCATCTGTCTAACAACCCAACTTCCGGAAGTCATATCTCCCTCATCCAACATAAAAAATGTGCAAAATTGGTGAAATTGGAAAGATCTTCACAAGGGATTTCTAACCATATAAAGAACTCATCCTAACTTCTCCTAAGTTGGGAGTTATGTCTGTTTGAAAATGACCAAATTCTTACTTTTTACACTTAGGAAATTTTCCAGATTTCCATATTTATTTCCAAAAATGATTATTCTTCGTTTCTTTAGCTTATTCTTAGTTATTTCTAGTTACCAGATGTTACACTATTACAACGCAAATGGTTGAGGGTCATGTCTAGTCGATAGGTCACGAGTTTGTATCTAGGCCACAATTTTAAGTAATTTTTTTTAAAAATAGACTATTTGAATATTTTAGGATTTAAATAATTTTTAATTTCATTTTTTTTCTTACGTATGATTGTAAAGTGTATATTTGATCAACTTCACAACAATTGAAGATATTTTATTATTATAAGTCGAATTATTATGATGAAAATAAGCATAAAGTATGTAATAACATATGAGTTATGGTTCCTCACAAATACAAGTCAATTGGATTGATCAAAGTATAGTTGGGTAATAACAACTACTTACGGTACATGTCACCCTTACAACTTTTTATCTTTACACTTAGGATTGATTAGACCATATTTATTGATAGTATCTCATTTTATAAGATTTCATAGTGATTTACATTAAAAAGTGATATGGAATAGACTAAATACATTTTTGTTCATCGATATGAATGAATGCTATTGCAGCTCGAATAGTTTAGGGTTAATCGTCTAGTCAATTGGTCATGAGTTCGAATCTAGGATTGACCATATTTTTAAGTAAGCTTTTACAAATAGTCTATTTGAATATTTTAGGATTTAAATACTTTTTTAGTTCATATTTTTGGCTTACATAAGATTGTAAAGTGTATATTTGATCATCTTCACAATAATTGAAGATATTTCATTATTATAAATCGAATCATTATATCACGACCCAAGTCTACACCCTGGAAGTGGCCGACACTCGAAGACCATTGTGGTCCTCAAACGAATCCTCATCCTTGTTGACTACAAGTGGAAGACTAACTTAATAATACAAAAGTTTAAAAATTAAATGAACAGATTTGAATAAAAAAATATATTTAACTAGTCATAAAATAGGCAACTTCAGTCATTAAATTATTTAATAAAATAAATGATTAATACAGACTTTTCAACTATACTGACTATCTATGAAGCCTCTAACTTATAAATATGGAAGTCGGGGCAAGACCCACGACATCCCGACTAAGCTAAAAAGTAAATAAAAATCCTCCAAAAACAAGGAGACTCACTATAGCTAACTCAAACTCTCGGATGTATCAACAAAGCTCTTGTTGATGATCATGAATGCTTGTGTTTGTATCATCAAAGATGCAAGACAATTAACTCAGTACGTGGAATGTATGAGTATGTAAGGGGAATTTTAAAGTATAACATAAACTTTATACTTGAATAAAAAGGAAACATACTTGCCTCTTTTCAACTCAACTCAAATCAAGAATAATATACTCAACTCAAAGATATGATATTCGACTCAATGAAATACAAATTAACTCAAGATACTCTACTTAAGACACTCAACTCATGGTACTCAACTGAACTCATTTTAATGTAAAGAAATTTAAAACAAGTGCAATATAAAGAAATGTTGTTTGAAAACATGATGTTAACTCAAGAGAATAATTTCATACGAACATATCATACTCCCTTAAAGTCTAACTGTGCAATGCATGAATGAAGTCCCATACTCCATTCATACTAAGCAGATTCCCTTGAGGATCCATGTAATTTATATTTTGAGAGTTTCTCTAACCGACAACCACCACTATGAGCTTAAGTGGTGATTCAACATCTTGCCCACGCTGTTAGAACTGTCCTATATCTTGCCAACGACATAGGACATCCTCTACCTAGTGGATCCACTGGATAAACTTACGTGATCATCTAAAAAATATGACACGTTAATACCCATGATTTCTACATGGTTTAGATGGGGACTTGAGTTATCTGAACTCTCATTCTCATACCGGTGCTCAATACTACTCCCAAAACATATTTTATCTCATACTTTTAATAAAACTTCCTTCCTTTGGGTTGAGATAATTTACCGAACCCTTTAGAATTTAAACCTTTAGGGAATACTTGTTCCCTTATAGATTTTGACAAATGAACTCAACTCTTGCTGTTTACTCAACTTGAAACTGAACTCTTAAGGAATACTTAGTTCCCTATATCTTTTGAGAATTCAACTCAACTCTTTACTCTTTCTTGACTTGAAACTTAACCCTTAGGGAATAATTAGTTCCCTTATATCTTTTGAAAATTTAACCCAAGTCTTTCTCTTTGCTCGACTTGTAACTGAGCCCTAAATCAAAGTTAAAATGATTGTTTAAGACCCTTTGAAAACTTTAAGAATTTATTTTGACTTGATTCTTAATATTTAAACTTGAATCTTAACTTTCCTTGAATTGAAGTATGGATTCAAGGTTCATGATCTCATGTGGATGTTTTCATGAATTACAACTTGGAGGGTTCATGCGGAATTATGAGCATGAACTACTCAACTCGAGAACTCAAGGATACTTCTCAACTCATGACTGTTTGACTTATAAGGTTCATGAGGAATTATGGGCATGAACAACTCAACTCAAGGACTTCATGGATAACATGTTATAGTCCCATGATTACAAATATAATCTCAAAAGAAATAAGGAACTCAATACTCAGGACTTTGAATTTGGAGATACCACTCCTCTCAATAATACTCAATTTATGGAATTCATGCGGAAGTTATAGGCATGAACAACTTGACTCAAAGGTCTAAGTAACTAGATAAAACTCATGTACATGACTTTCTCACTCTCTTATTTACTTCCTCAAAACTTTAGTTTAAATCAATGATGGATCTCAAAGAATTCACAATTGAACTTAAAGACCTTGTTGAGCTCTACTCTTAACTCTCTCTTGAATGTGAATTGTGAATTCAAGAATTATGGTTCATGATATGAAGGATCTAGGTGATATTGTAGACGTATGAATACATAGTCTTCACTCTTATACTCACTTGCTTGAATCTTAAAACAAGTTACTAGAAGTTGTGGAAGACTCCTCAAAAGATTTTTTTTAGAAAGTTTGAAATAATTCTCAAAACTTAACTCTCAACTCTACCTTGAATGTGAAACTTTAGGAATGATTTAGGTGTTTAGAAGTACTTTAGACTAGTCTGAATCGAAAAGGATTGAAGGTGAAGTTTAAACGAACTCAAATGGAGCTATCGGAGATAAACTGGACTGGGCAGACGACCCTGGGTCTATGGGTGACGTGGATCCCCAAACCTTGATGGTCAGATATGGGTTTGGGGCGCTCTGGCAGGCACGCCGCTCCAGGTCCCAACCCAGAAATTCTGCCGAGCACTTTTGCTTGTTTTCTCACCCTAAATCGCCTAAATTTGAAAGGTTTCTTCCCCAGCCAGGTGGATTCAATTATTTAACTTAATTACACTCTAATATACTAGAAGAAACACTAAAATTACTCAATTTGACATCAATAAATCATCAAAACTCCAACACAACAAGATTTAGAATGAACTTCAAGAACACCTTTCAAGAACTCATCAAGAATTCTAATCTTTAAACTTTAAGCATGAAATTTCGCTGAAAAAAAATATATGATTGGAATGTGGATGAACTAATCCAACACTATGGAAGCTTACATACCTCTTAGGGATTATACCCATGGAGAAAATCTGCAACTAGACTCAAGAACGTCGGCGAATGCCTTTATCCTTGCCTCTTTTCTTTTCTTGCCTCTTCTTGTACTCTCAACTAAAACCCTAGGTATTTATGAGGATTATTAAACTGAACCTTAAAGGATTAAACTCCTAAAATATGACTAAAAAATGAGTTAAATTTGATTGGGTAAGAAAAAGTCTAAAATACCCCTCACTATTTTCGGCTGACTTTCCTTAAATGGACAACCTAACTTCAAAAGGTCATATCCCACTCATCCGAACTCAAAAATTAGTAAAATCAGAGGCTTTTGAAAGATAATTCAAATATATTTTAAATGATATCTTGTATATCACCTAACTCATCTTGTGGTAGGATTTATGGTCGTTTGAAATTGACCCAAAACTCATACTTAGCTTAACTCTCAAAATTTCAGATATTTGTTATTCCCAATTTAATTCTTTTTGGAACTCTTGGTGCTAAATCTAAAGAACTGACCTTAATGCTTATGAAAATTTTAATTCCTTGGTAAAATCTCACCCATTACGATCAACGGTTCAAGTCTTAGTTCGAAAAATTTTCTGGGGTGTTACACATTATGATGAAAATAAACATAAAATATTTAGTAACATATGAGTTATGGTTCCTCACAAATACAAGTCAATTGAATGATCAAGTTATAATTGGGTAATAAGAATTACTCACGGTACATGTCACTCTTACATCTTTTTATTCTTACACTTTAGGATTGATTAGACCATATTTATTGACAATGACTCATTTTATAATATTTCATAGTGATTTACACTAAACAACTAATATGTAATAGACTTAATACATTCTCCTTTGTCGATATGAACGAATTCTATTGTAGCGCGAATGGTTTAGGGTTAATCGTCTAGTCGATAGGTCACAACTTTAATTCTAGGTTAAGCCACACTTTTTAGTAAATTTTTAAAAATAGACTAATTGAATATTTTAGGATTTAAAGATTTTTTTATTTCATTTTTTTGCTTACAAAAGATTGTAAAGTGTATATTTGATCATCTTCACAATAATTAAAGATATTCTATTATTATAAGTCGAATCATTATGATGAAAATAAAATAAAGTATATAGTAACATATGAGTTATGGTTCCTCATAAATACAAGTCAATTGAATGATCAAGTTATAATTGGCTAATAACAATTACTTATGGTACATGTCACCCTTACATTTTTTTTTATCTTCATACTTTTAGGATTGATTAGACCATATTTATTGATAATGTCTCATTTTATAATATTCCATAGTGATTTTCCTTGGTCAATATGAACGAATACTATTGCAGCACGAATGATTTAGGGTTAATCCATTAATCTATAGGTTAAGAGTCAAAATCTAGGATAGGTGACAATTTTAAGTATTTTTTTTTTAAAAATGGACTATTTTTATATTTAAGAATTTAAATAATTTTTAATTTAATACTTTTTTTCTTACATAATATTATAAAGTTTATATTTGATCATCTTTCCAATAATTGAAGATTTTTCATTATTATAAGTCTAATCTTTATGATGAAAATAAACCTAAAATATATAGTATCATATGATTTATGGTCCCTCACAAATACAATTCTATTGAATGATCAAATCATAATTGGGTAATAACAATTACTTACGGTACATGTCACCCTTATATCTATTTTTTTTAACACTTTAGGATTGATTAGACAATATTTATTGCTAATGTATCATTTTATAATATTCCATCTTGATTTAAATTAAACAAATGACATGGAATTGACTAAATACATTTCCCTTCGTTGATATGAATTAATGCTATTGCAACGCGAATGGTTTAGGGTTAATCGTCTAGTCGATTGGTCACGCGTTCGATTCTAGGATAGACCACAATTGTAAGTAATTTTCTTAAAAAATTGACTATTTAAAGATGATGTTATTGTCCAAAGATTAAAGAAGCACCCGTTACTTGTTATAAAATTAAATTGAATTATACCTTTGAAGTAAATGATACAATTTCATTAAACGTGGCAATGTGTATGTATTCATTATGCATTTATTAAAGTGTTCCATAAGTCATTTTTTAATTCTTCCCATAAATCAAATAAGATATTGTAACTTAATGTTTTTCATTTAAAGTTCTATTTTCATTAATTGAATATGGATGTACATTCGATGTGGATTGTGGAATCAAAATGATAGCACATCCTAAAAAATAATTACTTGTGTTTTAAGTAAATACTTAAATGTTGATCTCTATATTAATAAATTTCACATATAATATTTGTCATTAAATTTGCTTTGAAGATAAACCATTTACTAATAAATTACGAAGTAACGGGACGAGAAGAGAGTAGCTTTTTTGTAACGACCTGTTAGTCGTTTTGAGCAGCAGATTTTAATTCTGGAAAATTGGCTGAGGCAACGGACCCCACGACGGACCGTCACAGGCACGACGGATCGTCGCAGGGTCTCGTTTCAATATACTTAGGAATTCTGAAATTGGGTACTGAAAATCGACTCTCTGTAATCTGTGACGGACCTGCAGGACGGGCTGTCATAGCTACGACGTATCGTCGTGAGCTCCCGTTGCAAAACACTTCAACTTTTGAGAATTTGGTACAGGGAACGAGTCTCTGATCGTCATGACGGAAGCGCAGGACGGACCGTCACAGGTGTGACGGACCGTCACAGTCCACTTGAGTTCTAAGGGGCTGCGACGACCTGCGTGACGGACCGTCGCAGGCACAACGGGCCGTCACAGGTTGCGCGAATCCCAGGCAGAATCGGATTTCTTTACACGTTTTAAGGGATGTTTTGGACTATTCTTTCCTTAATTACAAAGTTAGAGGGTTAATACTAATAAGTCTAATTACTTGGGGGTTAAAAGAGGTAACCTTAAGTTAATTAGTGGGTTATTAATGCCATCTTTGAAACTTAATTATATACTAATTAGGGTAAAAGAAAGAGGGTTTGAATAAGAAAACAGAAAGAAAAGAGAGAGAGAGAGAGATTGATCAATTGAGAGAGTCGAACGAGGAAGAAGAAGAACAAAGCTTGGGAATTTCTTGCTTGATCACTTAAGGCTGGCAAACGGACCGGTTTTTGGCCGGTCCGGTCCGATTCCAGACCGGTTCCCGTACCGGTCCGTCCGGTACCGGTTGAACCGGTAAGGAACCGGTCTTTTGGTATACAGGACCGGTTCTCGGACCGGTTCCTGGGTTTTTATCCGGTTGAACCGGTTCGGTAAGAACCGGTTCCAAACCGGTCCGATCCGGTAAGACCCGGTTTAGTCAGTTTTTCATTTTTTTTTTATTTTTTTTATTAAGGTTACCGTTTTATGTCATTTTATAAATTTAATTTTTAATTATTTTAATAAAAGTTTAAATTAAAATTTTAAATTCAATATAAACTTTAAAGTTTAAATTTAATTTCAAAATTTAAATCCAATATAAAGTTTAAAAAACTTTAAATTCAATTTCAAACTTAAGTTCAATATAAAACTTTAAATTCAATTTCAAACTTTAAATTCAATATAGACTTTAAAGTATAAATTTAATTTCAAACTTATATTAAAGTTTTCAATTGAAGTTTTAATATAAATATATAATATTATATAATAATTAAAATAATTAAAAATAAATAAAATACCGGATGAACCGGTAAGACCCGGTTCCAAACCGGTCCAACCCGGTTCCAAACCGGTTACTAACGGACCGGGCGGAACAGGTTGGTTTTTCCGGTAAATCCGGTCCGGTAAAATCCGGTACCGGTAAGAAAATCCGGTAAGAAAAATCCGGTACCGGTCCGGTTACCGGTAAAACCGGTCCTGTTGACCCGGTCCTGTCCGTTTGCCAGCCTTAATCACTAGTCTTCGGTGGAGGTAGGTTATGGTTTATTTTACGATATTCGTAGTGAACTTTTAATAGTGAATGATATGTATTGGTGGTATTGTAAACCTGTCTATATGCTTAATTGTATGCTTGCATGAATATGATTATGTGATTTTGATAAAACAAGCATGATGAAAACCATTGAATCCCAAATCTTGAAAGAAACTTTAATCTACGTTATTAATGATGATGCCTTGGTATAGAAGAAGGCTTGATGAATTAAAGTAATGGGATTGGTGATGCCTTGGTATAGAGAAGGCTTGATGAACAGATAGAATGAGGATAGTGGATCGGAGTGTCACGTTCCGACACATAGTATTAGTGGATCGGAGTGTCACGTTCCGACACATAGTATTAGTGGGACGGGTGTCACGAACCGACACGTAGAATTAGGGGATCGGAGTGTCACGTACCGACACATGTAGGGGATCGGAGTGTCACGTTTCGACACATATAGGGGATCGGAGTGTCACGTACCGACACATATAGGGGATCGGGTGTCACGAACCGACACGTAGAATTAGTGGATCGGAGTGTCACGTACCGACACATAGTGGTAGGGGATCGGAGTGTCACGTACCAACACAAGAGGAAGAAAGATAATGAATCTTGAAAGATGATAAATATACTCAATCTAATAAACTTAATTCCCAAATGAGTATGGTATGGAGGCTTGAGCCTCATGGATGAACTTGATGGTACTTGTTGATGATTATAGTACTTGTTGTTGCTACATGTTGAGTTTATAGTTGATTTATAATATTACTTGATATATACTGTTCCCTATTTTGAGTTGGCCGATGATATCTACTCAGTACTTGTGGTTGTACTGACCCCCTACTTTTATGTTTTCTTCTTTGTTATTTGTGTAATGCAGCAAACGTTCCGTCAACTTCAACTCAACAGTAAATCGAGCCAGTCTTCGTCATACCGGATCTCAGGGTGAGCTAATGCTTCTAGCTTGGACTGGATCTTCTTCTTCAAGTCTTGATGCCTTGACTTCCGGCATGGACTAGCTTCTTGTGTATTTTTAGCTTCTTAGACATTCTTAGATAGTAATTTGATCATAGATGTTCTTGTGTTAATGACTTCCAGATTTTAGGGATAATAATAATAGTTTTGAATTGTTTATTTAATGAGTTTAAGTCTTCCGCATTATTTTCTGTCGATATATGTTGAAATGTTAAGGGTTAAATTGGTTGGTTCGCTCACATAGGAGGGTAAATGTGGGTGCCAGTCGCGGCTCGGTTTTGGGTCGTGACATTTTTAGACGGAATACTTAAACAACTACCTTATTAAATGAACTGATTTAATTTATGGAATAACTACTGATGCATTCTCAATACCATTCATTTACAGCGAATGTATTTTCATTTTCGTATAACAAAATGAAAAGTCACAGCTATGGCAACTCTTCACTTCATTACACTGTTACTACTTTAAAAGAGTTTCAAACTTGCAACTTTTCATTACCTATTTTTGTTATTTAAGAAGACTAATGTAAAAAATTGTACATAATTTTTCACTTTGAATTGAAACTTCTTTGAATCCGACAATCTATTTTCATTGAAAAAAATGAAGAGACAGAAAAATTACCTAATTATTTTGATTTAATTGATGGGAAATTGGTTGAAGAGATTGTAAAAAGGGTGACTTCATCCTATTTCACATATTTAATAAATTATCGACTAAGGTATTTACTGAAATTGTAAGTTTAATTATTTTCTTTTTTCTTTACTAACTCATAGATTTTGTAGTTGCAAGCTTATTAATTATATAGGAAGTGAACAGTGGGTATATGGTAATGTGTCGTGGAAGGGATTAGACGTTTTTGATTCATAAATGATTTGAAGATTACATCATTAAAATGTTTCATTAACAAATGCATAGATTGTGGAAATATAGACTCCATGTATGGAAAAGGCCTGGTAATAGTTTGATTTAATTTTTTTGTATGTATTGGACTACTTGATTCGTTCTTAATAATAGATGTTTGCTTAATTTTTTGTTTTCCAGAATAATTATTTAAAAAATATAAATTCAGATGCTGTCGTAGAATTAATTCAGAAATCTTCAAATGGAAAACACGACGATGTAAAATGTTCTTTTGACATAATATCTATATGCTTAGGAGGTGTTCATAAAGAACAAGTGGTAAAGATAATTGACAAAGTGAAGGTTACCAAAGAACAAAGACAGATAACAAGGCAGTATCATTCTAGATTTCAAGAAATCAAGGAATGTTACTTTGTGTTAAATCTTATATTTGATAATATACCCCCCAAATATTGCCTTATTAAGCATGTTCCTTATGTTCATAAGAGTGGCTGGGATAGTGAAGATGACGAGGAAGATGAGCATTACTATGGAGGTAGAAGTGATGATGAATTTAGGCATTTTGGTTATTACTAGTTATTATCTTGATACTAGTATATGTTGTAATGTGTTTAGAGTTTTTTTTTATAATGTATTATTTTTACTTGTAATTTTTTTGAAATCCATCCGTGGTAGCTGTTCAATTTTTGTCTTCATAACTCTTTGCATAACATATACTCAATATTATCTATTTAATGAGTTATGATGTTCACTTTTCTATTACATTGTTTGAATATTTGTAATTGTTTGGGAAGAGAGTTAAACATACACAATACAGTTAAGAATCAAAATTCATTTAAGAAATTGGCTAGTAGAAGCCACACATAGTAACTTTTTCATCACTACTACAACCATAACACAAGTCTTGTTCTTCACATTCATCGCTATCATATCCAATTTCTCATAAGTACATGTAATAGTCCAGTGCAACAACGTGGTGGTGGTTGAACAACAAATACACGATAAAACATAGATAGTGTACCTAAGAGTTCTCGAAGACGTTGTCTACACTGCTTTTTTATTTGTTTTTGTTCTTGTGACACTTTCATCTCGCCAATCATTAGTATTCCAAATCTTTTGGATTCACCACCTAAGGATATATATTAAGACAAACACATATCTTGCAGGTTTGTGACCTCTTTCTGATGCTTTCTCCAGCATTTGAAGTGCTGCATCTGCATTTTTATTTTCGAAATAGTTCCTTTAAAAGTAAAAACACATAACTATGAATTAGAACATATTAAAGCTTTGATAAAATTCTATAACCAAGCAAATATTTTTTTAGGAAAATATATTTTACCACGTCTGTTTTGTACAACGCCTAAGTGTTTTCACATTCTATGCACACATCTCGAAAAATTTGTAATTTTCATAGTTTTGGAGTTTAAATGGATTATTCGAAATGTCTAACAACGACATATTCGTATAAACCCATCTTTGACGTCCTATGTGATTAAAGTTTTTGCAACTGAAAAATCGACCGATTAATAAACAAGAAGTAAACAATACATTGGAAAAGAAAAATGGATAAGTTACCTACATACACATCTTTATTTTCCATAATTTCTGTTATTCCCTATCATTTAAAAATATTTCTAAAATCCCTCTTTTCCTTTTCAAATTCATTGTTCCAGTTACATAAAGTTATACACGTTTTTCTATCTATTTTTACTCCTTATTTCACTCCCTCAACCTCTTCCTATTTTTACTCACTCTATCTCTTCCTATTTTCACTCCCTCAATCTTTACTTCCTTCATTTTTTAATTTTCAGATTTAATTCTCTCTATTTTCAGTAATATCTGTCCACAATTTTTTCCAAAACAACTCAAGTTTTCGCTTTATAATTTTTTTCAACGAATTATCGGATTTTCCTCCTTTTTCACCTTCACAATATGCATAAGGGAAAGTTAAAAGATATGATGTATTCATATTGTTTCCTGCAAAAAAATCAGTTTTAGGAGATCCTCTTTTGCTGGTGAAACTACATTATGAAATGAAAAGAAGTAGTCTCTACCAAATGTATCATTTGTTCATGTATCAAGTGTTGGTATGTATCTTCTACGGTTATTCAAATTTAGAAGAATATGTTTTCGTACACAATATCAAATTATATTAGTGATACATTTGTGAGTGAAAAATCGAGGAAGGACACATGCTCGAGCTTTAAATCTATTGTTTTACAAATTTTCAAAATTCCTCATTTTTGCGCATTAAATTAATGTATCAGCGCATCAGATTAATGTATCATGTATAAAATGTAATGTATCTTACTTGGCGATTAATTGTATCAACGCTTATTTTAGTTATGATACGTAAATTCAAATTCATACTAAATGTATATGATACATAACAATTACCAAACAGTAATGTATCGATCTCAAACAATTACTATAATGTATTTTTTAAAATATTTAAAGTGTTGTATTTCTCAAATAAAATAACAGACACAAATAATAATATATCAAACACTATTCTTGTTTAGTTATGATACGTAAATTTAAATTTATACTAGATGTATCTTATACATAACAATTACCAAACAATAATCTATCGATCTCAAACATAAAATCTTATGGGCAACACTTACTTATGTAATGTATCTAGTAAAAATATAATATTTATCAATTCAATGGAAAGGATCTTCATGATCTCAAACAAAAGAACATACATAAATAATAATAGATCATGCACTAATTTTTTAGTTATGATACGTAAATTTGAATTTATAGTAAATGTATTTGTAACATAACAATTGCCAAATAATAATGTATTGATCTCAAGCATAAAATTTTATGGGCAACACTTTCTTATTTAGTGTACCTAGTAGAAATACAACACTTATCAATTTAAATTGAAAGGATCTTCATGATGTATCTTCTCGAAAATTTTGATAATTTTTAATCAAAATTGAAAGAATCTTCAATGAACTAGGAGAATAATGTTGAAATTCAAAATTTTCGTCAATTTTGAATCAAAATGGAAAGGATCTTCAATGACTGGAGAAGAATTTAGATCTCAAAATTTTCGATAATCTTGAATCAAAATCGAAAAGATATTCGATGAACTTGATGACTTACAAAAGAAATCGTTTGTCCAACAACAATTCCATACAATCCTTCATAACTCATCCCGCTTTTCAAAATTTTGATATATTTTTTTATGAAACAGAGAGAATGATGAACAAGAAGAAGCAATTTAATTTTTTGATTTTTTTGGATTGTTACAATATAGGATTTTGAATTTTTGATAATAATTTTGAATGGAATAACGTAATTTGTGGAATCTTAATTTAATTTCAGTTTTCCCCTTAATTAGTGGAACAAATGGATATTATGAGATTTTAAATTGATTTTACAACTTTTTTTCCTTAATAAGTGCAAAGATTGATACATAATGTATCAACAATAATGTATCCGGATCCTTAATTGTTTATCTGAAATATCTAAAAAATATGGGATTTATGTAATTATAAAATAATAGGGATAGAAGGTAATTTAGATTTTACACTATTGTATTTATGTAAGTTATACAAGAAAAATTACTATTAGCTTAGTTTGAAATTAATAATCCTTGAATGATTGAGAAGCCACCCTTTCTACAATGTTGTCAAGTAATCCAGTGTCTAGTGATGCGAAGGAAGAGAAAATCGTCTTGAAAATTTTCATTGAAGGATGATTTTGGTGAAGAGTTTAGAGTACAAATGATTGTAGATTTCTAGGGCTTTGCGGCTTCTTAAAACGTTGGATACAAAGATTGTGACGAAAAAGACGCGTCTAAATACTATTTATTTTAGCAAATTTTTAATTAATTCTGTAGTGTGAATTTTATCTTGACAATAATCTATGATAAAAATTAAATATATTTTCTTTGGTAATTATTAAGGAATGGTATTGCAGCGCGAATGGTTAGAGTTTAACAATTAGTATGTAGATCGCGAGTTCGAGTCTAGGTTAGGTTCTCATTTTTCATATTTTTCTTCAATAACATCTCGCGTCTAATAATTTTTTTTAAAAGTAAAATATTTGTAGTGTAGGGATTTGAATTGTTTTTTTTTTGTTTAACATCCCAAAAATTCTCATCACAATATCTTAACAAAGAATCCACTTAAACAAAGAAATTAATAATAAAGTCAAATATAATCAGTTCATAAATAGAAGAAAAATCATATTCATGTATAATATATAATTAAAAATTAAAATTACAATTACATAAATTGATTTTTAAAAGTACCAATTTATGCACATAATTTAGCTCCAACAAGAAGTTGTAAAGCAGGAAGATAAATTACAATCCAAACTTAGCAAAACATAAAACACATGATCAACCTTAATATAAGAAGCACATCCGTAACAGTTTTAAAATTTGAGTTCTTCGTCATTCTCGAAAGCTATCCACTGACCCGAACAAGACTTCTATGTTAACCATAGCAACAATGGTCTGGTAGTTGTGTCAAAAAGATGAGATTACTAACCCAAACATTGTCAATAACATTGATTAAACTGTCCCTCCATTCTTTTAGTTGGATTTTCTTAGGGAGAGATTCTTTCATTTGGCCGAAATGAACTTGACCGCGTCACATCTGTCACTAGAGCCAGCGAAAATGAAAATAATGGGAATCACATATGCTGCGCCATTGTGTCCTCTTTTATTGGAGACCCAAAGTCTTTGGTATGCAAGGGCTAGGCAATTATTTTTAAAAAAATTCATCTGTCAAAAGGAGCACAAAAATATTATTTTAAGGATCTTTAAGTTCAACGAAAAACTCGGTGAAAATAGCAAGCTGAAAAAGAAAAACTCGGTGAAAATAGCAAGCTGAAAAAGATATAAAAAAATGAGTACCGTTTCAATTTTGTACAGGGCTTCTTTATTTCCAACATCCATGCACCTGGTCATAAACAAACCCAATTGTTGTATTTGTTTCCTTGTCCTAACAGACCAAGAGAACATAGGGAAGTCCTGGAATATCACCTTCTGGAGAACGCTCTCTTCGCTACCCAAATTGTTGAATAGAGTTGAACTGAAAAAATAATTATTTAGAAAAATATTGATGAAATTAAAACTTAACAAATATCTATATTTAATTTGATAATAAATACCTCAATATGAGATTTATTAGATCTTTGAATGACCTAGAAGCAACTCTTCAACTATATCTATGAGTATGTTTTTCTCGATCGTTCTATAGAAGCACAAAACCTCTTCATAATTTAATATGATCAAATTTCTGGGGTTGTGCACTAGAAGGGTTTCTTGGATATTTCTTGAATAGAATAGATAGAGTAGATGTAAATTGTAATTATTAGTTTTGTATAAGGTTATTTATCGAAGTTTCAAGATGATGTGACACGTTGTGAGTGAGCTGTGTTACAGTATTGTGAAATAGTTTTTATGGTTAATTTCTTTTTAATGTAATGTAAATATTAAGGTACTTAGATTCAAATAAATAAGAAGGAACATGTTTATTTCACACATTCATGAAGTATATGTATTTATAAATTTAGGGGTTTTCTTACATTAATATGTTCTCAATACTCATTTTTAAATGAAGTCAATCATGTTTCAATACTCATTAATAAATGTAGAGAGATACCTTAAATGTTTCTGATCCAATATATTTCGACGAAGCTAATCATGTTCATTAATTTTTCAAATTTATTATGCATTTCATTTAGTGATCCCTTGAAAACATGTTAATTAATATGAAACTGAAATTACTAATGTGAGCTATTTATTATGCATTAGAACAATTAATAAATGGAAGCAAAGAGTAGAGATGAACAAAACTAGTTGGTTGAAAATATATTTGGCAAAGGACTTATACAAGCTGCCAATATGTCTCATCCATTAAATGCATGGAACAACTTCTAATTAATTTTCTAACCCACTTATCTCTCATCATTACATGTCCAAATACACTTCACTATTACAGAACACTCTATAATTCATCTAAGGAGCCAAGAGCAAAAATTTTGTTACTTGTTTGGGTTGACATAATTTAATGATGAATTACACCATATATACTTTTAATGATACCAAATGATTGTTATTTAATCAAAAGAAAGATAGTAATATGATCAAAGGAGAAATAAAACTCCATGGTAAATCACATAAAATATATTTACACTATCATCATAATACAAAATATATTTACATTAGATTCATACATATATTGCGTAAAGGGCTAATACTTGCTAAAGTGCCAAATTTCTTCATCACTGAGACAAACATATCAATTCTCATATGCTGAATCATCCAAGCCAGTGTTACGAACAAGAGAAACACGCTTATTACTTAAAAATGCGCGCGTGTGTGTGTGTGTGTGGGGGGGGGGGAGTTAATATCAAATAAAGGATGTAACATAAAAATATAATGTAAGATTTTGTTGAAATCTATGTCAATAATGGCTTGTTATTTCTCTTTTTTTTTTGTGTTTTCTTGATTTCGCCAATTATTTTCACCCCTTGTTCTCTATATTTACCACCTAAGTATAGCGAGATTAAAGCATATGCATATATTTCTTCTCTATGTCTTCCTTCTGAAGCTTTGTGAATAATTCTAGGGAAGCATCTAGATTTATATTTCTAAAAAAACTAAACTGAAAAAATTAAATCAAATAAACATATATTTATTAATTATAAAGAATTAACAACTCGAATACATACTAAAGATAATTAAAAGAAATTATTACCATGAAATTGCGATACATGACTTCTTTATTTTCACATTCTAGACATTTGTCCATGGAAGTGTTTAGTGATATGTTCATCATGTCATTTAAGCGTATGAATGGAGTAATTTTAACGTCTTGCATCGACTCCTTTTCATACACCCATTGTTGATTTCCTATTTCATTAAGATGTTTAAAACTGCAAATGCACGTGTAAGTAAAAAAAAAGTAATTAATCTTTAATTGAAGCAAGTAATTTTTTTTAACATACCTCAATAGAAGATCTATTAAATCTTTTAATGATGATGAAGCCACTCTCTCTACAATTTCTTCAAGTAAACCCCTATCAATGGAATCAAGTGTAGAACCTATCATCTTCATATATTTGATTTAACGTAGAATATCAGATTTAAACTAGTAACAATTCAAATTAATTAATTTAATCAAGATAGATTTTTGAATCTAAACAAGTATTAACAATTTAAAGATAAATGATGTGAAAGTTGTGTGTGTTATACTAGAATAATGACATATGTTAATCTTTTGTAATTTCAACATCTATATTTTCTTGTTGTTATTGTTATTTTATTTTCTAATAGTGATAAGTCAAATTGGTAAAATTAATTTTCTTCCTAAAATAAACGAATGATATTGCAGCGAGAGAGAATTCTTTATTAGCAGACATATAAATAAGCAACATAATACCATTTAATTATGTTATTCCAACTATATTATTTCAAATATTTATTTGTCATTACATATTAAGAATTTTTATTATGAAACTCTTCTGATTATTTGTCATTATCAAGTAATGAAAAGAGAGACACATACTTGGAACATTCTAGACAATTACATAATCCACTAAATTAAATGATTAGATTTATGTAACAACTTTCATAGAATTTTCAGTACCCCTCATTTCAACTCATTGTTTTTGAGTGTAGCGTGTTTGCTTAGTTAAATGCATGCAATTGTTTTTCAACATGTTTGAGTAGCTAAACATTCTTAATAGTAGTAGTATTATGTAGCAACAATTGATAAATTTTCCCCCACATTTTAGGCATTATAATTAGTGTCATATCAATAATGCAATATGAACACCATTTGTTTGACATCATTACAAGCCAAATTACACCTATTTAAACAAATTACAAATCTAAGTGAATATAATATCAGTATTTTTGATCTTTCTCTTATTACATGAAAATAATCTTGAAACTGATAATAGTGGGAGTCCCGTATAGTGAAGTCTTAATCAAGTGATGTAAGAAAAAAAATAATGATGACAAATATGTGGATTTGAAATTAAGTTTTTTCCTTTGTTTTTCAATTTGTTGAACTCTATATTTTTTTTCCTATTTTTGTAGAGATCCGTTTTAATGTGTTTTTCATTTATACCTGTTTAGATTAGTTTATGATTTTTACGATCACAAAATTAAATGCACTACTCGTCATGTTAATAAAAAGCTCACAAATAAGGCACAATTAATGAAGAACAATCAGTTTATATGAATATTTGTAACATGTTATTAATTCACATAATTAAATGCTTAATAAATAGCACACATATATGCAACAATTAATGATAATCATTAAATTATTGCAAATTTACTGGACCGGTCACTTATTAATGTAAATTCCATACATATATATTGTCACGATCGTAATTTAGACCCTAGACAAGACTGGCGTCGTTAACCTCTCAGAGGTCGCATACAAGCCTACATACGTCATTCTTACTTCATCTAGGTTAATTTTAGCAAAAAAATTGAACTTTTTGGTTTCTTATTTCATGATAAACATTTTAAACTTAACATCATAGGCGTTCACAAATCAACCATCTAATATAGAGATAATCAAATGAAAGAAACAGTTCATAATTGCATTAACGTATTTCTGCCAAAATGGCACCAATACAAAAGTTTGAATAAAAGTGGAAATAAACACTAGTTGAACATGTTCCACTAGCTATAGACTACATCTAAGTTAGATAACAATGATAGACATCCTCGAAAGCATGAGGGCCTACCAAGTCCAGATGAAAGCTCCACGTCTAAATAACTGCAACGTCAACCTGTAAGCTCTAGCGTCCACCTGTGCCTGCACCTAAAATTGTAGAATTGTATGGGATTAGTACACACTTGTACTAAGTATGGGTATATGCAAGCACACACCAAGGACATGCATGATTAAGAACAACTCTTTCCTAACAACATGATTATGGAAAGTTAAGTCAGTGGACTTGCCAAATTGGGATTAGGGAAATTAGTGAGCTTTCCAAATTTGGATTAGGAAAGTGAGTGAGCTTTCCAAATTTGGATTAGGAAATTCATGCCATGAGAGTAACATACATCATCATACTTATCATATTACACACAACACATAACATGTTGCACATAGCACATAATATATTTCATATAGCATATAAAATTTTCATATCATTCATTCATATGCCATGAGACCTTGAAATCATGACTTGACATCAAGACTTCCCAAAATGAGGGCTCAACATAAGGGACCTAAACTAGGGAGCCTTCTTTAGCAAACGCAGAGTCTGCTTCATTCAGTCATACGTACTTCATTTTATTTCTTTCATAGGCTAGTGTAACTACTAGTCATACCTAGGATGTTGTTTAAGACTCTCATCGGGTTTGCTGTGCAATGATCAAGAATAACCTAGTGTCATTACTTAAGTCTAGATCACCTATTGATTATCCTATCCTAACACCTTTGGTATCGTTCATTTCATTATGCGCATCATTTGAGGCTGGACTCATTCTTTCTTTGGGAGCTTTAACTTTAACCGACATAGATCATGTGAGCATCGTGAAATCCAATGTCTATCCCACACCGGAAATAGGTGGAATCACCGGCCAAAGTGACCCAAAAAATGCTAGCTTACATAGGGAATTGAACCCTGCTAGATCCCTATATTGGCAGTATAGGTTCGAAGACTAGGATATATAAGGAGACCCACACCCGGCATGCCATACTGTCTCATCTCATGTGAGTTACATGAACCTCCGCCCTTCCTGAAATAAGGCATCACCGCTCATAGCAAGTCTATCGGTGCTTAGTATAAAGTTCAATTACATTTAACTCATACGTCATGGAAGCTGGCTTCTAGTATGAGGACATCATAGCTCAATAAATGATTTCTCATCTCATCATTAGTATTAAGTGTTTTAATCTCAATAATTTCATTATAGTTTTCATAGAGACTGGTGTAACAACCCTAAAAATTGATATGCTAAGTAATGCTTAATATGTCTAGAATGACCAAGATTCGACCGGGTTCACACAGATTGATGCGCGTAGAACCAGACCTCTGAACCCTTGCGACATACAATCCAACTAACTTGGGGAGTTAGTTGATCTAGTAAAGGTTGGGTCCTGCCATGTAGTGTACCCGAATACTAGGATTCATCCGAATGAGTCTTAACCGGACTAGAGGGTTAGTCCTAGGTTTTAAGAGTTCTAGGGGTATAAAGGTAATATTGGAGCTAGGGGTAGTAATTAATTACCATAGGATGATATTTAATTGGTTGAATAAAGTTATTAATTAATCGAAATAAGTCAAATCTTGTTGGTCAAACCCGAGATTGACCTTACCTCCACACTCGGGTTCGAGCCGAGTTGGAGGCATAATAAGGCACAAATTAATTGATTAAAATTAATTAACATAAGGAGGGACATTATAATAACTTAACGTATATTTATATTCTGATTTTTCCATTTTAATTGTGTTGAATAAGTTAACAACAATTCCCACAAAAGGGGCTCATGACTCCAACTAGGAGTGTGCTTCATGCCCGCTCTTAATTCTTTATATACTCCTCAAAAGTTTTTCAGCTTTACTTTACCATTCAAAAACAAAAAAATAAAATAAGCCTACTTTTCTGATGTTTTCTTGGCTGTATCCATAAAAAACAAAAAGAAAAATTCGTACGCCTAAGCATTACACATAAGAACTTCACTTGAGAACAAGAATCTGTAACGACCTGTTTAGTCGTTTTGAGCAGCAGATTTTTAATTCTGGAAAAACTGGCGGGGACGACGGGTGTCACGACGGACCGTCGTGGTCACGACGGCCCGTCGAGGAAGTTTCGTTCCATGACACTTAGAATTCTTCAATTTGGATATTAAAATCGACTCTCTGTAAATTGTGACGGACCTGCAGGACGTGCCGTCACATCCACGACGAACCGTCGTGAGTTTCCGTTGCAAAACACTTCAACTTTTGAGAATTTGGTACAAGAAACGAGTTTCTGACCGTCATGACGGAGGTGCAGGACGGACCGTCACAGGGGTGACGGGCCGTCACAGCCCACCTGGAATTTGGGGAGGCTGCGACGACCGGTGTGACGGACCGTCGCAGGCACGACGGCCCGTCACAGGTCACGCAGATCCCAGTCAGAATAGGATTCCTCTACACGTTTTAAGGGTCATTTTGGACTATTCTTTCCTTAATTATAAAGATTGAGGGTTAATATTAATAAGTCTAATTACTTGAGGGATAAAAGGGGTAACTTTGGGTTAATTAGTGGGGTTTTATTGTCCTCTTTTACACTTAATTATATTTTAATTAGGGTAAAGGAAAGAGGGTTTGAATAAAACAAAAGAGAATGAACAAGAGAGAAAAGAGAGACACGAATTGAGAGAGTATTGATCGATCGAGGAGGGAAGAGGAATAACAAAGCTTGGGAGATTTCTTGTTGATTCCAATTCTTCGGTGGAGGTAGGTTATGGTTTATATTACGATATTCGTAGTGAACTCTTAATAGTGAATATTATGTGTTGATAGTATTGTAAAACCCTGCTAAGTACTTAAATTGTATGCTTGCATGATTATGATTATGAAATTGTGATGAATTAACAAAGCATGATGAAGCTATTGAATCCCAAATCTTGAAAGAACCCTAATTCACTTGATATATTATATAATAAGATTGAGATGCCTTAGTATGAAAGAAGGCTTGATAATTATATAATGAGAATGAGGATGCCTTAGTGTAAAAGAAGGCTTGATGAATTAGGTGATCGGAGGTCACGTTCCGACACCAGGATAGAATATGGATCGGGTGCCACGTTCCGGTACCAGGATAGAATGAATATGAGGATCGGAGTGTCACGTTCCGACACCAGGATTGAATATGAGGATCGGAGTGTCACGTTCCGACACCAGGATAGTATATGGATCGGGTGCCACGTTCCGGTACCAGGATAGAATGAATATGAGGATCGGAGTGTCACGTTCCGACACCAGGATAGAATAATGAGGATCGGAGTGTCACGTTCCGACACCAGGATAGTATGGGATCGGGTGCCACGTTCCGGTACCAGGATAGTATATGAGGATCGAGTGCCACGTTCCGGCACCAGGATAGAATGATATAAGGAGCGGAGTGTCACGTACCGACACAAGAGGAAGAAAGATAATGAACCTTGAAAGATAATGAATATACTCAATCATAATGAACTTATTTCCCAAATGAGTGTGGTATTGAGGCTTGAGTGCTCATGGATGAACTTGATGGTATTTATTGACGATTATAATACTTGTTATTGCTACATGTTGAGTATTGTAGTTGATTTACATTATTATTGATATATACTGTTCCCTATTTTGAGTTAGCCGATGATATCTACTAAGTACGTGTGGTTGTACTGACCCCCCTACTTTATGTTTTCTTCTTGTTATTTGTGTAATGCAGCAAACGTTCCGTCAACTTCAACTCAACAGTAGATCTAGCCAGTCTTCACTACCTTCGGAAATTCAGGGTGAGCTAACGCGTCTAGCTTGGACTGGGTCTTCTTCTTCAAGTCTTGATGCCTTGAACTTCCGGCATGGACTAGCTTTTATTGTTTTAACTTCTTAGACTGTTTTAGTTTAGCAATTTGAGATAGATGTTCTTGTGATGATGACTTCTAGATTTTGGGGATAATAATAATAGTTATTGATTTGTTTTTATGAGTTAAGTCTTCCTCATTTCTTTTGTTGATTTTGTATTAAAATGTTAAAGGTTATATTGGTTGGTTCGCTCACATAGGAGGGTAAATGTGGGTGCCAGTCGCGGCTCCGATTTGGGTCGTGACAAACTTGGTATCAGAGCAGTAGGTTCGTTGGTCTCATCACACAAGAATAGGTCTAGTAGAGTCTTAAGGAACGGTAGGGGGACGCCTTTACTTTTCTTTGAGAGGCTATAAGACTTTAGGAAAATTCCATTCTTTCATTCTTCTTTCGTGCTACTACTTGAGTCCAATTGGTATCTAGGTGATACAAATTGGTATCTGACCATCTTCATTCTATTTTGCAGATGGTTAGAACTAGAGCCACGACCGCACCAGCAGCAACAACGGAAAGACAAGAAACGACTGAGCCAGCCACTGGGGCTGTAGCTCGAGGAAGAGCAGCGGCAAGAGCCCGTGGAAGAGGTCGTGGGATGACGTCCTCTAGAGGGAGAGGACGAGCCCCTAGCCCATCTGATACTAGGGCGGTGACTCCTCCACCGACTGAGGAGGTAGTAAGGAGGGTGAGGAAGGGGAGAATGAACAAGGGCAAAATGAGGAAATGCCACCCCACCTACCCCGAGATGATCAACCAGGTACTTGCTTATCTTAGCGGGTTATCCGATCAGGTCAGGCACCTCCAGTGGTTTCTCTGCACCAACACCTCCGGTTTCAGAGATACGACATGCGGCTACTATGGCTCCCCGCATGGATACATCATTGGGAACAGGCACATTTCCACGTCTGACTACTGGGCCTATTATGACAAATGATCAGCACGAACTTTTCAGTAAGTTCTTGAAATTAAAACCTCCAGTCTTCAAGGGTGCAGAATCTGAAGATGCTTATGATTTTCTGGTTGATTGTCATGAGCTACTACACAAGATGGGGATAGTAGAACGGTTTGGTGTTGAGTTCGTAAGCTATCAGTTTCAAGGGAACGCCAAAATGTGGTGGCGTTCACATGTTGAGTGTCAACCAACAGAGGCACCACCTATGACTTGGGAATCATTCTCTAGTTTGTTCATGGAAAAGTATATCCCCCGGACTTTGAGGGATAGGAAGAGGGATGAGTTCTTGAGTCTAGAGCAAGGTAGAATGACGGTTAATGCATATGAGGCTAAGTTTAGCGCACTATCCAGATATGCCACCCAACTCTATTTTAGTCCACAAGAACGGATCCGCCGTTTTGTGAAGGGGTTGAGGTCAGAATTGCGGATTTCAGCCTTACATAGCGGCAACGGCAACATCCTTCCAGAGGTGGTAGACTTGTGATCGAGGTGGAAGGAGTGAAACCAGATGACTTCACCACGACATCGACATCAAAGAGGTTTCGAAGGGGAGGTGAGTTTAATGGTTCTTACTCTAGAGGACAGAGCTCCGGTGGTCACTCAGTTCGACCAATTCAGTCTTCACTACAGACTGTAGTTGGGGGTCCACCTCAGAACGGTCAACACTTCTCTGAGAGGCCGATGCGTGAACCCCGAGAATGTTATGGATGTGGAGAGATTGGACACATTAAGAGGTATTGTCCAAACCAGAGTTACAGAGCCCCACTAGCTAGAGGTAGGGGTGGTAATGGTAGAGGTCGTTATTCTGGAGGGCGTGGTGGCCGAGGTAATGGTGGTCACCAAAACGACAGAGGTGAAGGGCAAACTGGAGCCACTACTACGCAACATGGTAGGGGCAACGGACAGACAAATAACGGGGCCCATTGTTACGCTTTCCCTGGGAGGTCTGAAGCGGAGGCGTCTGATGCTGTTATCACAGGTAATCTTTTGGTTTGTGATTGCATGGCATCTGTATTATTTAACCCTGGCTCTACGTTTTCATATGTATCTTCCTCATTTGCTAACGGTCTAAATTTACATTGTGAATTACTTGACATGCCTATTCGTGTTTCTACTCCGGTGGGTGAGTCTGTGATAGTTGAAAAGGTATATAGGTCTTGTTTGGTGAATTTTGTGGGGAGCAACACTTATGTAGATTTGGTTATCTTAGAAATGGTTGATTTTGATGTAATTCTGGGTATGACTTGGCTTTCTCCGCAATTTGCGATTTTGGATTGTAATGCTAAAACTGTGACGTTAGCCAAGCCTGGGGCAGATCCGTTAGTGTGGGAGGGCGACTACACTTCCAATCCGGTGCGTATCATCTCCTTTCTTCGTGCTAAGAAAATGGTGAGTAAAGGGTGTTTAGCTTTCTTGGCACATCTCAAGGATGACTCTGCTCAAGTACCTTCGATGAGTCATTTTCGGTAGTCCGTGAGTTTTTGGATGTGTTCCCTGCAGGTCTTCCTGGTATGCCACCAGATAGGGATATAGACTTCTGCATTGATTTGGAACCAGGTACTCGCCCCATTTCTATATACCCCTTATAGAATGGCTCCCGCAGAGTTAAGAGAGTTAGCACATCAAGCTTAAGATTTGTTGAGCAAAGGCTTCATTAGACCAAGTGCATCTCCTTGGGGTGCTCCGGTCTTGTTTGTAAAGAAGAAGGATGGGAGCTTTCGAATGTGCATAGATTACCGACAGTTGAACAAAGTAACTATTAAGAACAAGTACCCCATTCCTCGCATTGATGACTTGTTCGATCAGTTACAAGGTGCTTGTGTCTTCTCAAAAATGACTTGAGGTCCGGTTATCACCAATTGAAAATACGCGCAACGGATGTGCCAAAGACTGCTTTTCGAACTAGGTATGGGCATTATGAATTTGTGGTAATGTCTTTTGGTCTTACGAATGCCCCGCTGCTTTCATGAGCTTGATGAATGGGATTTCAAGCCATATTTGGACCTCTTTGTGATCGTGTTTATTGATGATATACTGATATACTCCAAGAGTAAGAAGGAACATGAGGAGCACTTGAAAATGGTGTTAGAGTTGTTGAGGAAGAAAAAGCTTTATGCGAAATTCTCCAAGTGCGAGTTTTGGCCAGATTCAGTGTCCTTCTTGGGGACGTGTTTCTAAGGATGGAGTGATGGTGGATCCATCTGAGATTGAGACGGTAATGAATTGGGTAAGACCTACTAATGTGTCAGAAATAAGAGTTTGTGGGGGTTAGCTAGCTACTACCGCCGATTTGTCAAGGGATTCTATTCTATTGCTTCCCAATTGACGAACTTGACTAAGCAAAATGTTCCATTTGTATGGTCGGATGAGTGTGAGGAAAGCTTTCAGAAACTCAAGACTTGTTGACTACCGCGCCTATCCTTACCTTGCCAGTAGAGGGTAAAAACTTCATTGTTTATTGTGATGCATCCTATTCGGGTTGGGTGCAGTGCTAATGCAAGAGAAGAATGTGATTGCTTATGCTTCGAGGCAATTAAAGGTGCATGAACGTAACTATCCGACCAATGATTTGGAGTTGGCCCGCGTAGTATTTGCACTAAAGCAATGGAGACACTATTTGTATGGGGTTAAGTGCGAATTCTACACGGATCATCGTAGTTTACAGTATTTCTTTCTCAGAAAGATTTGAACTTAAGACAAAGGAGATGGATGGAACTACTGAAGGACTATGATATCACTATCTTGTATCATCCGGGGAAGGCGAATGTTGTGGCAGATGCCTTGAGTAGAAAGGCCGGAAGCATGGGAAGTCTAGCTCATTTGCAAGTTTCTAGACGCCCATTGGCTAGAGAGGTTCAGATTTTGGCTAACGACCTTATGAGGTCAGAAATAAATGAGAAGGGAGGATTGTTGGCTTGTGTAGAGGCAAGATCTTCTTTCCTTGACAAGATTAAGGGGAAGCAGTTTGATGATGAGAAATTGACCGGATTCGAGATAAAGTGTTGCGAGGAGAGGCTAAGGAAGCAATAATTGATGAGGAAGGTGTTTTGAGTATTAAGGGAAGGGTATGTGTACCCCGCATCAATGATTTGATCACCACTATTCTTACAGAAGCTCATAGTTCCGGATATTCTATACATCCTGGTGCAACCAAGATGTATCGCGACCTAAAACAACACTTCTGGTGGGGTAGAATGAAGCGAGATATTGTTGAGTTTGTTGCCAAATGTCCAAATTGTCAACAAGTAAAGTATGAACACCAAAGGCCCGGAGGAACACTTCAAAGAATGCCCATTCCTGAATGGAAGTGGGAGAGAATCACAATGGACTTTGTGGTTGGTCTTCCAAAGACAATGGGTAAGTATGACTCCATTTGGGTGATCGTTGATAGGTTAACTAAGTCGGCGCATTTCATTCCGGTCAAGGTGACCTACAATGCAGAGAAGTTAGCCAAGATCTACATCTCAGAGATCGTTCGGTTGCATGGAGTTCCACTCTCCATCATATCAGATAGAGATACGCAGTTTACTTCTATGTTTTGGAGGACATTACATGCTGAATTAGGTACTAGGTTGGACCTTAGCACTGCATTTCACCCTCAGACCGATGGTCAGTCTGAGCGAACGATTCAAGTGTTGGAGGATATGCTTCGTGCATGTGTGATAGAGTTTGGTGGCCATTGGGATAGCTTCTTACTTTGGCAAAGTTTTCATACAATAAAGCTATCACTCTAGTATTGATATGGCTCCATTGAAGCATTGTATGGGAGGAGGTGTAGATCTCCCATCGGTTGGTTTGATGCCTTTGAAGTTAGACCTTGGGGGACTGATCTGTTGAGAGATTCTATGGAGAGGTGGTGAAAGCTATTCAAGAAAAGCTTCTAGCAGCGCAAAGTAGACAAAAGGAGTATGCAGACCGAAAGGTTAGAGATTTGAGTTCATGGAAGGTGAACAGTCTTTTGTTGAAGGTTCACCCATGAAAGGGGTGATGCGGTTTGGTTAAAAGAGGTAAGTTAAGTCCAAGGTATATTGGACCATTTGAAGTGCTTAAGCGAATAGGGGAGGTGGCTTATGAATTAGCCTTGCCCCCAGGGCTGTCCGAAGTGCATCCGGTGTTTCATGTGTCCATGTGAAGAGATACCACGGAGATGGAAACTACATTATCCGTTGGGATTCAGTTTTGTGTGGATGAGAACTTGACTTATGAAGAGGAACCGGTTGCTATTTTAGATAGAGAGGTTCGCAAGTTGAGGTCGAGAGAGATTGCATCCATCAAAGTTCAATGGAAGAATCGACCGGTTGAGGAAGCTACTTGGGAGAAGGAGGCAGATATGCAAGAAAAATATCCACATCTGTTTACAGATTCAGGTACTCCTTTTCGCGTCCACCTGTGCCTGCACCTAAAATTGTAGAATTGTATGGGATTAGTACACACTTGTACTAAGTATGGGTATATGCAAGCACACACCAAGGACATGCATGATTAAGAACAACTCTTTCCTAACAACATGATTGTGGAAAGTTAAGTCAGTGGACTTGCCAAATTGGGATTAGGGAAATTAGTGAGCTTTCCAAATTTGGATTAGGAAAGTGAGTGAGCTTTCCAAATTTGGATTAGGAAATTCATGCCATGAGAGTAACATACATCATCATACTTATCATATTACACACAACACATAACATGTTGCACATAGCACATAATATATTTCATATAGCATATAAAATTTTTCATATCATTCATTCATATGCCATGAGACCTTGAAATCATGGACTTGACATCAAGACTTCCCAAAATGAGGGCTCAACATAAGGGACCTAAACTAGGGAGCCTTCTTTAGCAAACGCAGAGTCTGCTTCATTCAGTCATACGTACTTCATTTTATTTCTTTCATAGGCTAGTGTAACTACTAGTCATACCTAGGATGTTGTTTAAGACTCTCATCGGGTTTGCTGTGCAATGATCAAGAATAACCTAGTGTCATTACTTAAGTCTAGATCACCTATTGATTATCCTATCCTAACACCTTTGGTATCGTTCATTTCATTATGCGCATCATTTGAGGCTTGGACTCATTCTTTCTTTGGGAGCTTTAACTTTAACCGACATAGATCATGTGAGCATCGTGAAATCCAATGTCTATCCCACACCGGAATAGGTGGAATCACCGGCCAAAGTGACCCAAAAAATGCTAGCTTACATAGGGAATTGAACCCTGCTAGATCCCTATATTGGCAGTATAGGTTCGAAGACTAGGATAATAAGGAGACCCACACCCGGCATGCCATACTGTCTCATCTCATGTGAGTTACATGAACCTCCGCCCTTCCTGAAATAAGGCATCACCGCTCATAGCAAGTCTATCGGTGCTTAGTATAAAGTTCAATTACATTTAACTCATACGTCATGGAAGCTGGCTTCTAGTATGAGGACATCATAGCTCAATAAATGATTTCTCATCTCATCATTTATTAAGTGTTTTAATCTCAATAATTTCATTATAGTTTTCATAGAGACTGGTGTAACAACCCTAAAAATTGATATGCTAAGTAATGCTTAATGTGTCTAGAATGACCAAGATTCGACCGGGTTCACACAGATTGATGCGCGTAGAACAAGACCTCTGAACCCTTGCGACATACAATCCAACTAACTTGGGGAGTTAGTTGATCTAGTAAAGGTTGGGTCCTGCCATGTAGTGTACCCGAATACTAGGATTCATCCGAATGAGTCTTAACCGGACTAGAGGGTTAGTCCTAGGTTTTAAGAGTTCTAGGGGTATAAAGGTAATATTGGAGCTAGGGGTAGTAATTAATTACCATAGGATGATATTTAATTGGTTAAATAAAGTTATTAATTAATCAAAATAAGTCAAATCTTGTTGGTCAAACCCGAGATTGACCTTACCTCCACACTCGGGTTCGAGCCGAGTTGGAGGCATAATAAGGCACAAATTAATTGATTAAAATTAATTAACATAAGGAGGGACATTATAATAACTTAACGCATATTTATATTCTGATTTTTCCATTTTAATTGTGTTGAATAAGTTAACAACAATTCCCACAAAAGGGGCTCATGACTCCAACTAGGAGTGTGCTTCATGCCCGCTCTTAATTCTTTATATTACTCCTCAAAAGTTTTTCAGCTTTACTTTACCATTCAAAAACAAAAAAAATAAAATAAGCCTACTTTTCTGAATGTTTTCTTGGCTGTATCCATAAAAAACAAAAAGAAAAATTCGTACGCCTAAGCATTACACATAAGAACTTCACTTGAGAACAAGAATCTGTAACGACCTGTTTAGTCGTTTTGAGCAGCAGATTTTTAATTCTGGAAAAACTGGCGGGGACGACGGGTGTCACGACGGACCGTCGTGGTCACGACGGCCCGTCGAGGAAGTTTCGTTCCATGACACTTAGAATTCTTCAATTTGGATATTAAAATCGACTCTCTGTAAATTGTGACGGACCTTCAGGATGTGCCGTCACATCCACGACGAACCGTCGTGAGTTTCCGTTGCAAAACACTTCAACTTTTGAGAATTTGGTACAAGAAACGAGTTTCTGACCGTCATGACGGAGGTGCAGGACGGACCGTCACAGGGGTGACGGGCCGTCACAGCCCACCTGGAATTTGGGGAGGCTGCGACGACCGGTGTGATGGACCGTCGCAGGCACGACGGCCCGTCACAGGTCACGCAGATCCCAGTCAGATAAGGATTCCTCTTACACGTTTTAAGGGTCGTTTTGGACTATTCTTTCCTTAATTATAAAGATTGAGGGTTAATATTAATAAGTCTAATTACTTGAGGATAAAAGGGGTAACTTTGGGTTAATTAGTGGGTTTTTATGTCCTCTTTTACACTTAATTATATTTTAATTAGGGTAAAGGAAGAGGGGTTTGAATAAAACAAAAGAGAAAGAACAAGAGAGAAAAGAGAGACACGAATTGAGAGAGTATTGATCGATCGAGGAGGGAAGAGGAATAACAAAGCTTGGGAGATTTCTTGTTGATTCCAATTCTTCGGTGGAGGTAGGTTATGGTTTATATTACGATATTCGTAGTGAACTCTTAATAGTGAATATTATGTGTTGATAGTATTGTAAAACCCTGCTAACTACTTAAATTGTATGCTTGCATGATTATGATTATGAAATTGTGATGAATTAACAAAGCATGATGAAGCTATTGAATCCCAAATCTTGAAAGAACCCTAATTCGCTTGATATATTATATAATAAGATTGAGGATGCCTTAGTATGAAAGAAGGCTTGATAAATTATATAATGAGAATGAGGATGCCTTAGTGTAAAAGAAGGCTTGATGAATTAGGGGATCGGAGTGTCACGTTCCGACACCAGGATAGAATATGGATCGGGTGCCACGTTCCGGTACCAGGATAGAATGAATATGAGGATCGGAGTGTCACGTTCCGACACCAGGATAGAATATGAGGATCGGAGTGTCACGTTCCGACACCAGGATAGTATATGGATCGGGTGCCACGTTCCGGTACCAGGATAGAATGAATATGAGGATCGGAGTGTCACGTTCCGACACCAGGATAGAATATGAGGATCGGAGTGTCACGTTCCGACACCAGGATAGTATATGGATCGGGTGCCACGTTCTGATACCAGGATAGTATATGAGGATCGGAGTGCCACGTTCCGGCACCAGGATAGAATGAATATGAGGAGCGGAGTGTCACGTACCGACACAAGAGGAAGAAAGATAATGAACCTTGAAAGATAATGAATATACTCAATCATAATGAACTTATTTCCCAAATGAGTGTGGTATTGAGGCTTGAGTCCTCATGGATGAACTTGATGGTATTTATTGACGATTATAATACTTGTTATTGCTACATGTTGAGTATTGTAGTTGATTTACATTATTATTTATATATACTGTTCCCTATTTTGAGTTAGCCGATGATATCTACTCAGTACGTGTGGTTGTACTGACCCCCCTACTTTATGTTTTCTTCTTATTATTTGTGTAATGCAGTAAACGTTCCGTCAACTTCAACTCAACAGTAGATCTAGCCAGTCTTCACTACCTTCGGAAATTCAGGGTGAGCTAACGCGTCTAGCTTGGACTGGGTCTTCTTCTTCAAGTCTTGATGCCTTTAACTTCCGGCATGGACTAGCTTTTATTGTTTTAACTTCTTAGACAGTTTTAGTTTAGCAATTTGAGATAGATGTTCTTGTGATGATGACTTCCAGATTTTGGGGATAATAATAATAGTTATTGATTTGTTTTTATGAGTTAAGTCTTCCGCATTTCTTTTGTTGATTTTGTATTAAAATATTAAAGGTTAGATTGGTTGGTTCGCTCACATAGGAGGGTAAATGTGGGTGCCAGTCGCGGCTCCGATTTGGGTCGTGACAGAATCAAGGCTCGAAAGAGAGGTGTGGGAGTGGGTTAGGACATGCGATTGTGGCTGGTTGTCAAGGCTTAAAAGGTATGGGTTTTTCTTACTCTTGGTTCTTTTCTCAAGAGATCCTTAGGACTCGGATGAATCCTACTATGAAAACTAGGGTTGTTTCCCGTTGCATGTCCCTGTAACTAGCTCCCGTTGATTCGTAGATTGGATATGTTTGCTGGTAAAATTAGGGATGTAATGTGTTTTCATGATGATCATGTTCATGTATGTGTGTTTGGATTTATGTGATTATTAAAGTATGTTTTTCCAAGACTATGTGATAACTATGTGTGCAAAAGGTGTGTTGCCTTGGCTCTTGGACATGGATTAAAGCATGGAATAACATGTTTTATGGTTGTATTTCACATTTACAAACTTGTATAAATTTTGATGTTCATATGAAGTATAATGTGGCTGATTTGAGTGAAAAAACTATTAGCTAAATGATTCACGAAATGCCCTAAGAATTCACTCAAAATGTTGATCAAAAGAAGCTGAAAAATGTAACTCAAATTACCAGCACCTTGTTGGTTAATTTCAGCCAAGTTAAGTCTTTTAATAAACTATGTAAAATGAAGAAAAATAAGTGAGTTCATTGAGGATTGAACCCGTGACCTCACCATGTTAAAAATCATTGAAATAATATGAGTTAAAAAGAATGTGGCTTGTGGGATTCGAACCCTTGACCTTGACCAAAAATGAAATATTAAAAATAAGAAATGAGAGGAGTGGGATTCGAACCCACCACTTCTTAGTCAGATTTAAGAAGGAATTAAAATAAAAATAAAAGGTTGAGGCATGTGGGAATCAAACCCATAACCTTTAGGCAGAATAAAAGGAATTTAAGGAGAAAATTAAAGTGGGGTTGTGTGGGTTCGATCCCTCACCCTCTCAACCAAGAAGAAGAGAATCAAAAGAAAATAAAATAAAAGGAAATGAGGTTGTGGGGGTTCGATCCCACATCCTCTCATTCCTAAACGAACGAAAACTAAAGAAAGAAATTAAGGGAAAATGGAAAGGAGGCTTTGGGGCTCAATTTTGGGTTCCCAAGCCGTGTGGATCAAACTAAAATAAATAAAAATGTAAGTGTTGTCCAAGGGATTCAAAATCGGATTTCCTTGCCCAAATTTCGTATTGATACATAAGTCATACGTGAATAAATGTTCAAAAATAATGTTGCCTACATAGATCAAAATCGAGATCTTGGCATACTTACAAGATGCATAAGTCTTGTACCACATAATCTTTGGAAGATATGAATCACTTAAACGAACTATGATTGAAGCCTCATGGATTATATGTATAGACCGATAAGTCTACATATGTGTAAAGTAAGTGAACCTAAGATGTATGTAACGAAATGATGAAACCCTAGAAGGGTTAAGTAAGAGTGTGAAACACACTAAATGGCCAAGTGCATTGACATATGATGAAATGAACATTCACGTAAAAAGGGGTGAGTAATTATGAAGAGAAAATATGCTAAAGCTAATGAATATGGTGACAACATGATAAGAGGCTAATGTGAAAGATGAGAGCAATCTCAAATGAGCCTAAGTAAATATTACCAAAACGTACTCACCTATGAGAGTGAAAAGCTAAAGAAGAGACCAGTTTCTATGAACACTCTAACGAAAGTATTGAGATTAATGTATACTCAATACTAATGATAAGATGAGAAATCATCTATTGAGCTATGATGTCCTCATAGTAGAAGCCAATTTCCATGCGTATGGGTTGAATGCAATGGAACTTTATATTGAGCACCGATAGTCTGGCTATGAGCGGTGATGCCTTCTTTTGGGAAGGGCGGAGATTCACGTAACTCTCATGAGATGAGACTGTCCGCCATGTCGGGTATGGGTCTCCTTATATATCCTAGTCTTTGAACCTATACTGCCAATATAGGGATCTAGAAGGGTTCAATTCCCTATGTAAGCTAGCATATTTTGGGTCACTTTGGCCGGTGATTCCACCTCTTTTTGGTGTGGAGCAGACATTGGATTTCATGATGCTCACATGATCTATGTCGTTAAAAGTTAAAGTTCCTAAAGAAAGAATGAGTCCAGCCTCAAATGATGCGCATAATGAAATGAACGATACCAAAGGTGTTAGGATAGGATAATCAATAGGTGAGCTAGACTTAAGTAATGACACTAGGTTATTCTTTGTCATTGCACAGCAAACCCGATGAGAGTCTTAAACAACATCCTAGGTATGACTAGTAGTTACACTAGTATATGAGTGAATGAAATGAAGTACGTATCAATGAAGCAGACTGTGTTTGCTAAAGAAGGCTCCCTAGTCGAGGTCTCATATGTTGAGCCCTCATTTTGGGAAGTCTTAATGTCAAGTCCTTGATTCCAAGGTCTCATGTCATATGAACAAATGATATGAAATATGTTATGTGTTATATGCAATATGTCATGTGCTGTGTGCAATATGATACATATGATGAAGCATGTTACTCTCATGGAATGACTTTCCTAATTCAAATTTGGCAAGTCCCCTAACTTTTCTAACCCCAATTTGGCAAGTCCACTGACTTGACTTTCCATAAATCATGTTGTTAGGAAAGAGATATTCTTACTCATGTATGTCCTTGGTGTGTGCTTGCATATACCCATACTTAGTACAAGTGTGTACTAATCCCATACGACTCTATATTTTTAGGTTCAGGCACAAATGGACGTTACAACTTACAGATAGATGCTGAAGCTATGAGGAGGTAGAGTATTCATTCGGACTTGGTAGGTCCACATGCATTCAATGACGCTTGCCCATTATATTCTAGCTTAGTTATAGGATTGAGCTAGTGGAATTCGGACTTGGTAGGCCCACATGCATTCAATGACGCTTGCCCATTATATTCTAGCTTAGTTATAGGATTGAGCTAGTGGATTATGTTCCACTAGCGTTTCTTTCCCATTTTATTCCACACATTGCATTGGTTCCATTTTGGTAAGTATACACTTAATGCATTATTAAAATATTTCTTTTATTTGATGTTCTTAATGTTAGATGGTTGATGGTGAATGTAGAATTTAAGTAGAATGACTTACATGCATGTTACGAAACAAAAAGCTCAAATTTTCTGCTAAAATTAACCTAGATGAAGTAAAGATGAAGTATGTAGTCTTGTTTGCGACCTCCGAGGCTCAGCGACGGCAGTCTCGTCTGGAGTCTAGATTCTAGTCGTGACAACTGGTCTCTTCGTTAACTTTACACTCTCATAGGTGAGTACGTTTTGGTGACATTCTCTCATCTTTTGCATTAGCCTCATATCATGTTGTCACCTCATTCATTAAAATTTGCATATTTGCTCTTCATAATTACTCACACCTTTTTATGTGAATAATCGTTTCATCATATGTCAATGCACTTGGCCATTTAGTGTGTTTCCCACTCTTACTTAACCGTTCTAGGTTTTAATCATTTCATTGTTCATTTCATAATTTCATTGTTCATTTCATCATGTGACAATGCACTTGGCCATTTAGTGTGTTTTACACTCTTACTTAACCCTAGGGTTACATGATTTCATTACATACATCTTAGGTTCACTTATTTTAAACGTATGCTAGACTTATGTGTCTATATATACAAGCCATGAGGATTCGTTCATAGTTCGTTTAAGTGATTCATATCTTCCTAAGATTATGTGGTACAAGACTTATGATCTTGTATGTATGACAAGATCTCGATTTCGATCTAAGTAGGCAGCAGTATTCTTGAATATTTAATTCACGTATGACTTATGTATCAATACGAAATTTGGACAAGGGAACCCGGTTTCGAATCCCGTGGAAAACACTCACATTTTTCATTTGTTTTATTTTGGTCCACACAACTTGGGTACCCAAGATCAAGCCCCAACGCCTTAATTTTCTTTTAGTTTCTTTTCTTTAAATTTTGTCTTTCTTGGCCGAGGGTTTGTGGGATCGAACCCCCACAACCCCTTTTTATTTTAATTTCTTTTTCCATGGCTTCTTCAAGTTGACCATGAGGTTGTGGGATCGAACCCCCACAACCTCACTTTATTTTTCATTTAACTCTCCTTTTCCGCGTAGAGGTTGTGGGTTCGGTCCCCACACCTCACATTTATTTTATTTTCATTTTTCCTTAAGGTTGACCAAGAATTTTTGGGTTCGAATCCCACTGCTCTCATTTCTTATTTTCATACATCATATTCCAGCCCAAAACCATAGTTCCAATCCCTTCACCACATTCTTTTTTACTTCTTTATTTTCATGGTTTTTAACATGGTGAGGTCACGGGATCAATCCCCAGTGATCTGACATCTTTTAATTCATTTTTTCATAGCATGAAATTTCCCCTAGCTTGGCCGAAACTCATTAACAAGATGTTGGAAATTTTTGCAGCCTTTTTTCTCACTTCTTTAACAATAAACGTTTAGACGTTTTAAGTAGTTTTTAATGAGTTCTTTATGTGCATTTTCAAGATTTCATTCGATAAATAATTGCACTCAAATCAGCATCTTTACATTTTATGAACATCCCAATTTACATAAACACGTGTACATGAAAAACAAAGAACTAACATCACGTTGTAGAGCCTTAAACCCGAGGCACAAAGTCATGGTTCACATTGCACACACATGCACATAGTTTCGAATTACATAGGTGATCCTTCATGCGATTTCAAACACATATACATGAATATATTCATCACGAAAACAGAACACACGCCTAATATCTACCACCAAACATACCCAACCTACAAATCACTGGGAGCTAGTAACAAGGACATGCAAGGGGGAACAACCCTAGTTTCCGGAATAGATTCGTCTTAACTTTGGGGTCTCTTGGGAAAGGGACCAAAAGAGAAGAGAACCCATACCTTTTTGACGTTCAAACCTCGAATTTCTGCCCAAAAACTTCTCCAAACACACGTCCAACACCCCACTCGACGGAAAACCTTCTCTTTGCCTACGTGATTAATTAACGTTTGTTTTTCTTATATTTTCGTGTGAGTTCTTCAAGTGTGAAGAACCTTGGTAAATTTTCTGTACTTGAATGTTATTTGGCAGAGAGAAACGTGAATGGGAAAAGATAATGGTCGTGTATGTTGAGGAGATAGACGTGAGAGAGTTAGAGTTTTATTAGGCTTAAGAGTCTAGTTTAGGACTTAGTCAAATAAGGTTTTATTAAATGATAAAAAAATTCTGATTTCCCTTTTATTTTAAATCAGCTAATAATAATAAATATTAATTAATTACATTAATTTACCAACTTAAAATTAAAACAAATGTAATTCATTGCCTCCACCTAAGTTCGAACCTGGGTGGAGCAAGACTTCACTCTAAGAGCCAATTTTCGGCCCTCTCTCTTCAAAATACCCATCCACCTTATTAATTAAATATTTGATTATATCTTTAGTGTAATTAAGATACTATCCTTATCCTGGAAACAAACCATTTTACCCCTAGACCTTCCAAACTTAAGATTTCCCCTTTTTAAGTCTGATAAAGACTCATCGGGGTACATTCTTCATATTCGGGAGCCCTACATGGCTGGACCCAACCTTTCTTTTCTCAACTAACTCACCAAGTCAGTTGGCTTGGCTGTTGTAAGGGTTCAGAGGTCTGGTTCTTTGCGCATCAACCCGTGGAACCCGGGCTAATAGTAGGCATTCTAGACACATTAAAATTACTTAGTAAACGTATCTTACAAAAACAGATTCATTGTTTATTTCTTACCATATATCGAATATCATCATGTTATTTTTTTTTAAAAATAAGTAAATGTATCTCACACGACATAGCTCACCCTACATGTGTCATCAAATCTGGAATCTTCCATGACTAGCCTTATTGAAGACCTAAAATTACAAGTCACATTAAAAATCACTCTACCACACTTCTCATAAACAATCCCAAAAATTTCCTAAATCTAAAGTTATGAAGAAGATTTGTGTTTCCTTAGAAAAGATCGAACATGACATACTGATAGATATAGTTGAAAGAGTTATTCCTAGGTCATTCAAAGACCTAATAGATCTCGTAATGAGGTACTTATTAACAAATTAAATATAGATATTTTCTAAGTTTTGGTTTCATCGATATTTTCCTAAATAGTTATTTTTTCAGTTCAACTCTATTCAACAATTTGGGTAGGGAAGATAGCGTTCTCCAGAAGTTGATATTCCAAGACTTCTCTATGTTCTCTTGGTCTGTTAGGACAAGGAAAAACTACAATAAATGATTTTGTTTATGACCAGGTGCATGGATGCTGGAAATAAAGAAGCCATGTATGAAATTGGAACGGTACTAATTCTTTTAATATCTTTTTCAGCTTGCTATTTTCTCCAAGTTTTTTCCGTTGAACTTAAAGATCCTCAAAATAATGTTTTTTTGCATCTTTTGACAGATGGATTTCTTTAAAAATAATTTCCCAATCCTTGCATTGCAAAGATTTTGAGACTTCAAAAAAAAAGAGGACACAATGGCGCAACAAATGTGTCACGCCCCGAGCCTACACCCTAGGTAGGACTGACACTCGGTGACCATTGCTGACCTCGAGTGAACCCTTGTGATGGCTTACCCAACTCAAATGAAGACTAAGCTTAACTTAATATAACAATAAAGAACATTCTTAAGTTACTGCTTGAAAGTTACAAAAAACTCACTTTTACACTTAGGAAATTTTCCAGATTTTGCTATTTATTTCCAAAAATGATTATTCTTGGTTTCTTAGATTTTTGCTTGCCATTATTTCTATTTTCATTGGCTCCAGCTACAGACATAATGCGGTCAAGTTCATTGGCCAAATGAAAGAAAATCTCTGTCAGAGAATCCAACTAAAAGAATAGAGGGATAATTTAATTAACTTTATTGACAATGTTTGAGTTCGTAATCCAATTTTTTTATGCAACTATCAGACCGTTGTTGCTCTGCTAAGCATGGAAGTCCTGTTCAGGTCAACGGATGGCCTACTTGCAGTGATGTAGAACCAAAAAATCAACACTATTACGGATGTGCTTCTGATTATGAGGTTGATCATAGGTTTGCTGTTTCACCTAACCTTGGATTGTAATTTATCCTCCTCCTATGGAAATATTGTTGGTGCTAAATTATGTGCATAAATTGATATTTCTCATATCACGCCCGAGCCTACACCCTGAGGAGGATTGACACTCGGTGGCCATTGCTGCTCTCGAGCAAACCCTTGGCCTGACTTATTCAACTCAGTGGAAGTCTTAGCTTAAATTAATATAACAGTAAATAACATTTTTAAGGGAAAATACTCAATATGTAAGAATCTATCCAAAATTGCACTTGAGTCTTAAAAGTTAAAACATCTAAATGAAAGATAAAAGAGACATCAAACAAAACAATCTAACTAACTATCTGTCTATGAAGCCTCTAAATTGATTGAGATGAATGTTGGGACAAACCCCACAACGTTCTATTGAACTAACTAGAAAGCAATAAAAGGATCCTCCGAAATGCAAGGAGGCTCACCACCAAGTTTGGAGCTCAAACTAGATCAACAAAGCATTGCGTGATGATTATGGTTACTGTGGCTGCATCATAAAACGATGTAGGCCAAATGACATCAGTACATTAAATGTACGAGTATGCGAGTTGGAGTGCTAAGGCACAAATTCTAAGCTTGAAAAGGAGTAAGAATGAACTTACCTGGGCTCTGCTCAACTCAAGAAGTCATAACTCAATATAAATTAGTAAAGACAAATGTAATATAAGGAAACTTGTAAATCAGTGTAAACACTTAGTTCATTAAAGAAAAAACAATAATAAGCTCAACATTACTTATATATGAAAGTAATTTAATTTATGTTGGAGATTCTCTAATCGACAACCATCACTATGAACCTGAGTTAGGGTACAACGTGTTACCTAATGTTGCAAGACGACCGCCCTATACCTTGTCGTCGGTATAGAATATGAACTACTAAGTGGATCCACTAGTCTATGGATAAAGCACTAAGGAATCATCTAATAAATATGATCCTTATCTCTCCATTCTGGCTACATGGTTTATGGAGACTTGAGTTAATATGAACTCGCTCACCATATCAGTGCTCCATACTACTCCCAAAATACTTAGCCCATATGTTTGTAGAAGAACTTCTTCTCTAGTTTGATATAATTACTCAATCTTAGCTTCAAAAGCTTTCTTGTAAATCATAGTTTCCTTTCTCTTTTACTAAAACTAGCCATAGGCTCTGTGGAAGTCTAGCTTCCTTTTTATTTCTCAAAAGTTTGAAATTTTTTGTTTAAACTCTTAGGGACTACTTAGTTCCCTTTTAACTCTTGAGAAGTGAACTCAACTTGTTGTTCGTTGCTTAACTTGAAGCATAACTCTTAGGGAATACTTAGTTCCCTTATCGCTTTTGAGAAGTTAACTCAACTCTTTTCTCAACTCATCGCTTGAACCTTAAAAAAAATTTAACATGTTTGTTTAATACTCTTTAATTCTTTGGGAACTTACTTTGACTTGCTTTTTAACTTTTAGACTTAACTCTTAAATACTTTGACTTTGATCTTAACTTCCCTTGAATTGGATTTTGGATTCTTGGATCATGATCTCATATTTATGGATGATTTCATGATGTTTAGATGTACTTTAGATTGTTTGAATAAATTAGGAATAATAGTTACATCACTTAGAAAGTAGTACAAAAAGATGGGGGAGAAATGGAAACTCTAGGTGACCCTGGCGCTTTGAGAGGCGCGGGGAGCCAGAGCATGACGAACAGAGGATGTCCTCAGGCACTCTAGCTAGCATGGTGCTCAAGATCCTGACAGACAGAGTGTGTCCTGAGGGGCTTTGGTAGGCGCGGAGCCCTAGTGCCTGTCAGAAGGTTTTCCAATTTTTCTTCTCTGGTTTTCAACTATAAACCTCCCAAACTTCCATGGATTCCCCCCCCCCCAAACACTTAGGATCAGTAATATACTTAATAACAAACAATTTATACTAGTAAAATAGTCTAGAAACACGAATCAAAAACACTAACGGTACATTAAAACTCTACCTACAAGGGTTCAACAATTATTCATCAAGTAATTCAAGATTCATTATTCAATCAATACAAAACTTGCTAAAAAAACATGTTTGTGTGTGGGTGAACAAATCCAACACAGAGAGATCTCACATAACTCAATAGGGATCAACCCCGACGAATTCCACTAGTGAAACCTTAGCGTTCTTAAAGAATTATTGGCCTCCCCTTTCTCTTCTTTTTTCTCCCAAGCCCTAACCGTTCTCAACTTTTCTAAAACTGAATAAGGACTTGGTTTTCCCCCTAATAAACCCCTAAAACGAATTAGGACATACGAGGGTGAAAAGGCTACTTTATCCTTACTAAAATCCGGATTGGATTCTTCTCTGCCCAATAACCCAACTTCTTGAAGGCATATCTCTCTCATAAGACGTCAAAAATGCACAAACTCAGCGCCGTCAGAAAGATATTCCCAAGGGATTTTCATCCATATAAAGAACTCACCCAAATACATCCTGAGCTGGGATTTATAGACATTTGAAAATGACCAAAAACTCACTTTTACACTAAGGAAATTTTCCAGATTTCCCTATTTATTTCCAAAAATTATTGTACTTGGTTTATTAGGTTATTCTTAGTTATTTCAAGTTATGAGATGTTACAATATCTCAGTAACACTTCAAAAATCTAAGATGTGCCTTAAAGACTAACATAGGTGTCATAAGGTCTAGACATTGTTTTAAGGCCTGGCTAATTTTTATAAGTCATTTATGAAGTTTAGCAACCAAAACGTCCTAGAACGTCCATGACGTCCAGAAACTAGTTCTAGGAGGTACTAGCGTGCCTAAGTCTATTTGACTAGCATTTAGGAGTCAGAAATCTATGAAACTTGGTGGAAGGGTGTCTAACATGTGTTTAAATCGATTCATAGTCGAAATGTACGGGTAAGACTCCTAAGGACCAACCAAGGGCCCTTGAAGTGGACCCTTGAAAGTGGAGTGAAACACTGCTTGGCTAGTGTGCACCCAAGAGAGGGTATCGACAGTCCGTGTGCGGATCGACGGGGAGTCATTGCCAACCGTTGATCAACACTTAGAAAATTCCTTGACGGCCTATTCTTCACAAATATCTAAACAAAATGATCGATGTGCAGGATGGAAGGGCACAATGACCGTCGACTGACCCACGGTTCATCGATCGTGGTGTCGTCGATGGCATCGCTATTTCCCTGAACATTTTAATCGAGTTTCAATTAGTTAATTAAGGGGTTGGGTTGTTATTTAAGGGATTATGGAATCATAATTAAGTTAATTTACCCCCATATAAATACCCCAACCCTAATTAGAATAAACATAACTTTCAAAACAAATCCTTTTCTTTCTCTTTTCTTTCTCTTTCTATTGGAAGGCATCATTAAAGACAAGATAGGGGAGGTATTTGGGGGCTGTAAAGGGACCAATTCACCATCAATTATTCATCAAGTAATAAGGTATGAAATCTTATTCACCTTTGAGACCTCTTTCCTCAAAGGGTTCCTTTAAAATTGATTTCCAAAGTTCAGTTTTCTAGTGGGGTTTCATCCAATACGAAATTGATGTTATAAATTGGTTTGTTAATTATTTATTTTGTATAATATAAATATATTAACATGTATTTTAATTCAATTATGATATATCTTAGTGATTTGATCTTGGTTGTAGAAGATGACCTTCAACCCTTAACCCTAGGTTTGATTTTGATGTAAATTGAGTTGAATTTAGTCCATTTAACTTAGTTGTTGATTGAATTAACATTAGATGATATTTTCACATTAATCATTAACAAATTGGAGTGAACTGTAGTCTTTCATGCTAGTCTTGAGAAGATGATCTAGGTTAGAAAGTGAATTGACCTAAGTATCTTATGTTAAGTTATGATCTAGTATTGAATTGTGCTATACTGTTTATTATAGTCTTGTTATCATGTTGGTTATTGATATATGATGATGGATACCCAAAATTATATTGAATGAGGGTTTATGGTAAGACCTTGATGATGAACTGTGAAGAAGACTCGGTAAGTCTTATAATCTCTATCATTTACTTCAAATTGTGGCTAATTGTGATTAAGTCATGATATTGTATTGGAGTATGCCTTGTATTAGGATTGATAGGGTGGTATGATGTTGAATTCAAATGTGTTGATTATGATTGTGAGGTTGATTAAGATATAAATGTTATAAGGATGGTGATAATTACCAATGTCCCTTATTATGATATGAAATGCTAATGTTCTGATCTCACTTATATGAATTGTAATGAAAGGAAAATACTCATGTAATTCCTATTGAGATGTTATGATGATGATGATGTCATACAAGTTTTAGACCTTATGACCTAAACTAAGCTATGAGATATAATTAAAGGCTTAAGACATTTCAAAAAGGGTCTCTAGATTAGCACCGAGTGAACTAGAGTGAGGAGTGTCCTTCCCACATAGGGAAGGTAGGAGCACTAAAGTACTCTTGATATTGAAGACTACAATGCATGTAGCATTAAGAGGGTCCCAACTATATCTCCTAGTTCTTGAACTATGTTGCCTCCATAGGAATACTAGCTAGTGGATCCACGTAGTTGCTATGTTTCATATTTGGTACTACCTTGACAAGTAGTTGGCCTTCTTTCGGTGTAGGGTCTTATGACACCGGATTCCACACTAGCTCATAATGTATATGTTGGTTAGAGAAAAATGTTACCATAAAGGTAAAATTAATTAAATGAGTGAACTCTAACTATGGTAACCTAAGGGGTCTAGCTTAGTCTAGGTAGGGGTATGGGACTCTATCGAAGCATTGCACTAGTTAGACTTGAGGGGAGTCTTAGGAGGATGTTCTTATATATGATTATGTTTATAGTGCTATATGACATGCATATGATGAACTTGCACATTCTTGATACTATATGTTGATTAGTTCACTTATGAAGATGTGTTGGTTTATATTGTTAAAGTAATAGGATATGTATCCCTAAATACTATGTTATGTGAAGTCGGATGTTAGTCATGATTCTTGTTGGGTTAATTAATTGAGTAAGGTTGTGGGGCTTTGCTTGGTCATTGCACTTGTTGACTTGATACGGGTTCATGGGTAATTGTCTTGCTTTGTTTATGTTGAAATGTGCTCTTATTCATACTTGTTATTAAATATGACTTGATGATAGAGTTACATTAAGTAAGTATCTACTCATATGATATGTATAGTTGACTAACTAGACTTAATGTTGTAGTTCTTGTAATGTAAATGCCTATGACTTAATGACTATGAATATTGATTGGTATGGTCTTGTTGAATGTGCATAAAGGTTCTAAGGAAAAGTGTATATTTTATGAAATGTCCTTTTTATTTAGCTTGATTTCAAATTATTTGTGCATATGGTCTCGTACTTAGTACAAGTGGAGTACTAACCCCATCTCTTCCTTCCCCCCAAACATTATAGGTTGCGATTGTTGAAGTGTTTTGGAAGGCATTTGAAGAAGGCTTGAAACTTGATCATCCGAGTAAGGGTAGGTCCTCATTGTCCGAGGGTGATGCCAATATCGAGCCTATATTGTTTTCGTGTTATGACTCTTATATTCTATCTCTTTTCATTTGAATACGAATTGTATAAGCCTATATGTGGCTTCTTTATTTTGATATAAGGATATGCCCGAATTCCTAATCTTGTTAGATGGTTATGAGAGGAGACAATCCTTAAGACTACGTTTTATCTTTTAAATTCACACACACACACACACACACACACACACCACACACACAACACACATATATATATATATATATATATATATATATATATATATATATATATATATATATATATATATATATATATAAATATAAAGCAGGTTTCTCTCTTTCTATTTACTTTAATTTGCAAACTCGCTCCGAGCCGAGTCAGTGTTGGGTTGGGTTGGTTGATCTCCCAAAAAATGATTATTATCCCATCCGTCAGGTTTGTATGTACCCACACTCCTGTTTATTATTTTCTAGAATCTCTGGAACTATCCTTTCCGGCTGCCCCCTCCCCTCCTGGCTTTGCCCTTGGATTTTTCAACCAACCTGGCATGTTCAGACCGGGGCGCCTTGACGATGATGTAGTCGTAGTAGTCCTCTGATGGGAAATTTGTTAAGATCCGCCCCTGATTCATGGAACCATTCTTTCACGTGTCGTAGCTTTGGATTCGTGCTATTGCTATTGATTCATGGAACCATTCTTTCGCCCATGATATATATATATATATATATATATATATATATATATATATATATTATATATATATATATATTATATATATATATATATATATATATATATATATATATATATATATATGTGTGTGTGTGTGTGTGTGTGTGTGTGTGCGTGTGTATGTGTGTGTGTATGTGTGTGTGTGTGTGTGTGTTGTGTGTGTGGTGTGTGTGTGCAATAAAAGCAGAAGGCTATGTAACCTTCCTATATGAAGGGTCTATGTATTCTCGATATATATATAGTATGTGTATGTAGAGATCTATGTAAACCGCCATGTAGAAGTAAAGAAATTTTTTAAAATTTCCGCTAAATTTGACCTACGAATGTAATGATGTAAACTAATAGGCTAGTTTTAGTCCACAAAGAGGACGACGATGCTGGTTACATCAAGGGGGTAAACCCAGATATGACAATCTCCCCATCGGGAACATTTGTCCTCGAATGAGAATCTTTTCACTAAGGTAAGGGTAGTAACATCATTTCAGCATTCAACCAACAACAGCAAATAACAACATGCCTACACATAGTCATTATAAAATGCTAAGAAGAGAAATTAGTACCTTGATCTACATTTTCTCCAGATTCGAAGAAATATGGATATCTCCACTTCATATCCTCTTTAGCTTCCCAAGTTTCTTTTTCAACAAACTGATTCCTCCCGAGGATTTTGACTAATGCAACTTCCTTTGTCCTCTAAATTGAGAACTTGACGATGCAAAATTTAAACCGGAACCTTTTCATAGGTTAAGTCAATCCTTAATCCCAACAGCCTAAGTCGGTATAATCAATTAAGGATCACCCAAACATTTATTCAACATATACACATGAAACACCGGATGAACCTTTTCTAACTCTTGAGGTAGCTCAAACTCATATACTACATTTCCAACCCTCTTGGAGACTTGGTAAGGTCCAATATGTCGTGGACTAAGTTTCCCTTTCTTACAAAACATCTTAATGCCTTTCATTGATGAAACTTGCAGGTACAACCAATCATCCACCGCAAACTCTAACGGCCTTCTCCTAACATCAGTGTAGGACTTTTGGCGACTCTGTTCCGTCTTCAATCTTTCTTGAATCACCTTCACCTTCTCCATAGCTTGGTGAACTAGATCTGGTCCTATAAATCCTACTTCACCAATTTCGAACAATCCAATAGGAGATCTGCATCTTCTCCCATAAAGAGCTTTATATGGAGTCATTTGGATGATCAAATGGTAACTGTTGTTGTAAGCAAAATCAGTGCGAGGTATGTGATCATCCCAAACCCCTTTGAAATCGATCACACAAGCTCTCAACATATCCACTAAAGTCTGCATAGTACGTTCTGTTTGTCCATCCATTTGTGGATGAAAACAGTACTTAGGTTCACCTTTGAACCCAAACCTTTTTGGAAAGATTTCCAGAACTGTGAAGTAAACTGTGCACCTCTATCTGAAATAATGGAGGTCGGCACTCCATGAATTCTTACGACTTATTGAAGGTAAAACATAGCGTAATCCTCAGCCGAAAAGGTTGTCTTTAAAGGCAAGAAGTGGCACGACTTTGTCATCCTATAAACAATCATCCAAATAGAATCATGTTTTCTACGAGATCTCGACAAGCCTGTGATAAAGTCCATATTGATCATCTGCCACTTACATTCAAAAAGTTCTACATCTTGAGCCAAACCTCCAGGCCTTTGGTGTTCTACTTTCACTTGCTGACAATTTGAGCACTTGGCAACAAACTCAGCAATATATTTATTCATGCCCTCCCGTTAATATACCTCTCTCAAATTGTTGTACATCTTGGTTGAACCCGAATCAATGGAATATCTGGAGCTATGAGCCTCCTCAAGGATCCTCTCGTGGAGTCCATCCACTCTAGGTACATACAATCTACCTTGGTACTTCAGCACACCATATCCCCCTTGTTCAAAAGCCAATACTCTTGGTTATGGACAGTCGACTTCAAATCAAGAAAATGGGGTCTTAATCTTGCTTATATTTCACCTCTGAAGCTAATGATGAATTAGCCCCATTGGTCAGCACTATTCATCCTTTTGTGGAATCTATAAGTTTCACTACCAAACGTGCCATCTAAGCACATCTTTCTCTAACTCCCTCTTTTATTCTCCAATATGGATGGTACTATCCATAAACAACCTACTTATAGAAACCACATTGGCCTAACATGGGTGGTAAAGAATACTCATGTCATAATCCTTGAGTAATTCTAACCATCTCCTATGTCTGAGATTTAGCTCCTTCTGAGTGAACACATATTGGAGGCTCTTGTTAAAGTGAATCTGTCAACATGAACACCATACAAGTAGTGACGCCATATCTTCAAAGAAAAAACTACTCCAACCAATTCCAAGTGATGAAAAGTTGTATGGTTCTTCTCATGAACCTTCAACTTTCTAGAGTCATAAGCTATAACCTTACCATTATGCATCAACACACAGCCCAAGACAACTCTTGATGCATCATAGTATACCACAAAACCTTCAGTACCCTTTAGTAAGGTCAAAACCAGAGCGGTAGTAAATATCTTTTTCAACTCCTAAAAGCTTTTCTCACAAGCTTCAAACCATTGAAACTTGACTATCTTCTGAGTTAGCTTGGTCAAAAGAGATGAGATAGAGGAAAACCTTCAACTAATCTCCTATAATATCCAGCCAAACCCAAAAAACTCATGTTTGTTGGAGATATGGGTCTAGGCCAACTATGAACTACTTCTTTCTTCTGGGTGTCAACTCTAATCCCATCACCAGAAATAATGTGACTCGAGTATGACACAAAATTAAGCCAAAACTCACACTTGGATAACTTGACATATAGCTCTTTATCTCTCAAACTCTAAAGAATTATTCTGAGGTGACTAGCATGATCTTCTTCATTCCTTGGATAAACTAGTATGTCATCAATGAAGACGATGACAAACAAATCTAAATATGGTTTGAAGAATTTGTTCATAAGATCCATGAATGTTACAGGTGCATTTGTCAAACCAAAGGACATAACCAGAAACTCATAGTTCCCATATCTGGTTTTAAAAGCTGTCTTTGGAATATCACATTCCCTAACTTTCAACTGATGGTAGACTGATCTGAGATCGATTTTCAAGAAGCATGTAGAATCCTGAAGCTATTCAAAAAGATCATCTATCTTAGAAGAGGATACTTTTTCTTGATGGTCACCTTATTCAATTGGCAGTAATCTATATACACATCCTAATTGAACCATATTTCTATCTTAAAAATAAGACTGGAGCACCCAAGGTGAGATACTTGCTCGAATGAATTCTTTATCTAACATATCTTTCAGTTATTCTTTCAACTCTTTTAACTCTGCTGGTGCCATTTTGTATGGCAGAATAAAGATAGGATGAGTATCTGGAATGATATCTATGCCAAAGTATATCTTTTTTTCAGGAGGGAATCTGATTAGGTCATCTGGAAAAACTACTAGAAACTCTCTCACTATAGGAACTGATTGGAGGGAAGGTATCTCAGCACTTGAGTCATTAACTCAGGCTAAGTGATAGATACACCCCTTTGAGACTAACTTTCTCGCCTTTAGGTACAAAATGAAACGACCCTTAGGCACTGCTGAAATACTAGTCCACTCTATGACTGACTCATTAGGAATCTGGAACTTGACAACTCGAAATTTACAATATATTGATCCGTAACAATCATGAAGCCAATCCATACCTAGAATGACATCAAAATCTACCATGTCGAACTCTACTATATCATCCATGGTGTTCTTGTTATTGATGGTAATAGGATAATTATGATAGACTCTTTCTGCTAGAATAGACTCCGCAAGCGGTGTAGACACGCAAAAAGGTTCACTAAGTTTTTAAGGGAGAATCTCAAACTAATTTTCAACAAAAGGAATTACAAGAGATAAACTTGGTCATGGGTCTAACAAAGTATAAACATCAAAAGTAAAGACTTTGATCATACCTGTGACAACATCTGGAGAGTTCTCTTACCCTTGGCGGCTAGTGATTGCATAGAGACTGTTTTCCCCTCCACCAGTAGCAGAAGTTTATCCTCTAGGTGTAATCTTACTCTTAGTGCCAAACAAAAGCATCACATCTAACACCTTATTTAACTCTACCACCAAGTTTTCGAGATCCTCAATAGTGCTTGAACCAGTGAAGCTTGGGGGATCATCCTCAAAGAATTCGCAAATCGACGAACTGTCAACCCCTATTTAGGAGCTCCTTTTTTTTGCCTGACTGGTTGGTCACAACATGACTCAACATCCAGATAGCGTCACAGAACTCAGCATTAGTAACTTTCCATTAAGGTTGTACTTTTGGAACATTGGGTAATTCCTGTTCCTGAGCTTGTACATTTCTCCTAGCTGGCTGCTCTTTCTAGAAGCATTGTTATCTGAAACACGAGCTAGCATGAATTAGAGAGAGACTTTAATATATAAACTACAATGCACGAAGTAAGTATGAAATAAGTGAGAAGTGTATAAATATTGTAGCCTTCTAATCATAGATGTGGGGCGCTTCGCACTGATGACCAAGATTCTACAGACACAGCTTCATAGACTCCTTAGGAATCTTGAACTTTGTGCTCTAATTTTAAGTTTGTCACGCCCCGATCCTACACCCTTGATAGGACTGACACTCGGTGACCATTATTGGACTCGAGCGAACCTTTTGTCTTGCCTACTTAACTCAATGGAAGACTTAGCTTAACTTAATATAACAGTAAAGAGCATTTTAAAAGAAAAATACTCAATATGTAATAATCTAGACAAAATGGCACTTCAGTCTCAAAAGTTAAAGCATATGAAATGAAAGATAAAAGAGACATCAAATTGAACAATCTAACTAACTATCTGTCTATGAAGCCTCTAAACTGACTGAGATGAATTTTGGGACAAACCCTACAACATTCTGTTGAACTAACTAGAAAGCAATCAGAGGATCCTCTGGAATGCAAGGACGCTAAACACTGACTCTGGAGCTCAAACTAGATCAACAAAGCGTTGCGTACTGATCCTAGTTACTTTTGTCCGCATCATACACGATGCAGGACAACTGGTATCAGTACATTAAATGTACAAGTATGCAAGTTGGAATGCTAAGGGGTAGCTACTAAGATTGAAAAGGAGTATGAATGAACTTACCTTGGCTCTGCTCAACTCAAGAAGTCATAACTCAATATAAATCAATAAAGACATATGCAATATGAGAAAACTTGTAAAACAGTGTAAACACTTAGTTCATCAAAGACAAAACAATAATAAACACAACTTTACTTATATATGAAAGTAATTCATTTTTATGGGAGATTCTCTAACGGACAACCATCACTATGAGCCTGAGTGATGGTACAACGTATTACCTCACGTTGCAAGAGGACCTCTTTATATCGCGCCGTCGGTATAAAACCTAAACTACTAAGTGGAATTCCAAGTCTATGCTAAAAGCACTAAGGAATCATCTAAAAAGTATGATGCTTTATCTCTCCATGCTGGCTACATGGTTTATAGAGACTTTAGTTAATATGAACTCGCGTCACCATATCGGTGCTCAATATTACTCCTAAAATACTTAGCCCATATGTTAACAACTACTTCTCTAGTTTGAGATAATTACTCAAACCATAGGCTCTGTGGAAGTCTTGCTTTCTTTATTTCTCAAAAGTTTGAAAATATTTTGTTTAAAATCTTAGAGACTACTTAGTTCCCTTATAACTCTTGAGACGTGAACTCAACTTGTTTCTATTTGCTTAACTTGAAACTTAGCTCTTAGGAAATACTTAATTCCCCTATATCTTTTGAGAAGTTGAATCAACTCTTTTAATATTGTCTCAACTTATTGCTTGAACCTTAAAACAAAGTTAACATGTTTATTAAAGACTCTTGAATGCTTGAGTAACTTACTTTGACTTTCTTCTTAACTATTAGACTTGACTCTTAAATTCTTTGACTGTGATCTTAACTTCATTTGAATTGGATTTTGGATTCAAGGATCATGATCTCATTTTATGAATGATTTCATGTTGTTTAGAGATACTTTAGAGTGTTTGGAATCAACTAGGAACAATAGGTACATCACTTAGTAACTAGTACAAAAAGATGGGGGAAAAATGATAACTCCAGGTGATTCTGGTGCTCTAAGGCGCAGGGCGCTGTCAGAGTCTGTCCTGAGGGGCTCTGGTAGGTGCGGCGCCCTAAGGCCTGTCAGACGGGTTTTTTTTTTACTTTTCTTCTCCGATTTCAACTCTAAGCCTCCCAAACTTCCATGGATCTTCCCCCCAAACACTTAGGATCACTAATATACTCAATACCTAATAGTTTAGACTTGTAAAATAGAATGGAAACACGAATCAAAACCACTAATGGTACACTGCAACTCTACCAACAAGGATTCAAAAATTGTTCATCAAGAACTTCAAGATTCATTACTCTATCAATAGAAAATTTGTTGAATAAAACATTTTGGTGTGTGGGTGAACGAACCTAACACAGAAAGATCTCACATACATCGATAGGTATCACTCCCAACAAATTCCACTAGCGCAACCTTAGTGTTCTTGATGAATTCTTGACCTTCCTCTTCTCTTCTCTTCTATTTTCTCCCAAGCCTTAAGCTTCTCAACCTTTCAAAAAATGAATTGGGACTTGGTTGCACCCCTAATAAACCCCTAAAATAAATTGGGAAATATTAGGGTGAAAAGACAACTTTACCCTTACTAAAATCAGGATTGTACTTTCCTCTCCAAACAACCCAACTTCCGGAAGACATATATCCCTGATACAAAATTGAAAATGCACAATCTCGGCGTCGTTGGAAAGACCTCCCGAGAACTTTCCAACTATATAAAGAACTCACAATAACTCCTCCTGAGTTGGGAGTTATGACTGTTTGAAAATGACCAAAAACTCACTTTTACACTTAAGATATTTTCCATATTTCCCTATTTATTTCCAAAAAATGATTATTCTTTGTTTCTTAACTTATTCTTAGTTATTTCAAATTACGAGATGTTATATCTAAGTATCTTTAAGACCAGTTTATGTGATTGTAATTTAGATTTTAAATCATATATTAGGTATGAATATGTTTTCTATTCTCTTTATGAACTAATTATATTTGACTTTGTTATTAATTTCTTTGTTTAAGCGGATTATTTGTTAAGATTTTGTGGTGAGACATTTCAAATTCTTAGAAAGCAAGAGTCTTACTGTTTCAAGATAAATTTGAAGCAAGTTATTTTTTTTAAATTAATTAATAAGATTTAATACGTAACCTAGAATCGAACTCACAACCTACAACCTAATCGTTAAACTCTGATCATTCACGCTGCAATAACATTCGTTCAATTTCATGAAAGGAAATGTATATACCTATATGTCAAGTCTTTTATATACTTTTCAGTTTTCCTTAATGCTCTAAAAGTGAAATTAGCTATATTAAGTTTTTTAACCACTTAAAATAAATTAGATGAAAATGAATTATAATGTTTCTCCATTAACAATCCAAATATTAACCTTTACAATGTTATTCACCAAAAAGAATAAATTAAAAAAATATACAAATATGAAAAGCTTCAAAGAGTCTATTTTTTTAAAAAATAACTTTAAAATATGACCTATATCCTAGACTCGAACTCGCAACCTACAGATCAATCGTTAAACTATAACCATTCGTGTTGCAATAACATTCATTCAATTTTATGAAAGGCAATGTATATACCTTTCTATCAAGTTCTTCTATGTACTTTTCAGTTTCCTTAATGCTCTAAAAGAGAAATTAGCTATTTTAAGTTTTTAACAACATAAAATAAGTTAAATGAAAATGAATATATTGTTTCTCCATTAACAATCCAAATATAAACCTTTACAATGTTATTCACCAAAAAGAAGAAACTAAAAACTATATAAATATGAAAAGCTTCAAAGAGTCTAATTTTTTTTAAAATAACTTAAAAATATGACCTATATCCTTGACTCGATCTCGCGACCTACAAACTAATAGTTAAACTCTAAGTATACGCACTGCAATATCATTCGTTTATTTTTATGAAAGAAAATGTATATATCAAAAGTAAACCTTTACAATGTTATTCACCAAAAAATATACAAAATAAAATTAACACAATCAAAAATGGATTTCTTAAAAATGGGAACAAAAAAAACTTACAGTTCTACAAAGTGTGCTTATTCAAGCTGTCATTTGGCAGATGGGTCACATCCATTAAATGCACTATTTCATAACTTTCAGCTTATTTTCAAATCCACATATTTCTCATCATTAATTTTTTCTTATACCACTTGCTTAAGAATTAAGACTTATCAATTACACTATTATAAGTTCCACTATTATTTTCATGTAAGAAGCAAAACATCGAAAATACTTGGACTATATTCACTTTGATTCTAACGTGCTTGAATTGACATTATTTATACTTGTAATGATGTCAAACAAATGATATTTATATTGCACTGGTATTTGATAGAAACAAAGATTTTATTTTTGCGTTTTCCTTTCATGATGTCATTTTATTTTAATTACTAATAAAACACAATTATGTGATAATAACTATTTTTTACTAAAATATGATAAATAGAGACGCAAAACCACCACGACAAATAAGACATATATATTCAATTATATACATTGAACAACTTATATGAACGATACTACATACATTTCCTTTGATAGTTATTAAGGAATGTTATTCCAACGCGTACGGATAAAGCTTAGACGTTTAGTATATAGGTCACGAGTTCGAATCTATGTTTAGGTCCCAATTTTACGTATTTATTTTAACTATTACTTCTTTGAGTCATTTAGGATTTAAGTATTTTTAATTTTATATTTTTTAGGAACATGACATTGTAAAAGTTTATTTTTGAATTATTTTCACAAAAAATGAAGTCCAAATAACTAAAACTCGAATCATTATGCTAATAGTAATATTAATAAATTTAATTCGGATAATAGTCATTTACACATGGCCTAGTAGAAGTAGTGAAGTAATATTGATTGTATTGAAGTGTTAACCTAATAAGGGAATACATGGGAGATATATATAGGAGATATAGGAAGGAGTACTAATCCTAATAGGACTAGGATTAAGGAGTACTAATCCTAACGGGACTAGGATTAGTACACAGTAAATACTAATATTATTTAATACTATTTATTTAATACTATCTGTTATCATCCCCCCTCAAGCTGAGCTGAGCGGAAGCGAACGGAAGCTTGGAACTGAGGTAATCGTGTTGTCGGCTCGGGAGAGGCTTGGTGAGAATATCAGCCGGTTGTTCTTCAGTGGGTACATACTGCACAGTTATGGTGCCGGCCTGAACTTCATCGCGAACAAAGAGACAATCGGTATCAACATGCTTCATTCTGGTGTGTAGGACGGAATTCTTGGCCACACAAATGGTTGATTTGTTGTCACAATAGAGAGTAGGAACAGTGTGAGTGGCGCGGAGTTCGCGAAGAATATATGTAACCCACATGGTCTCAGCAGCAAGAAGAGCAAGGGCGCGATATTCAGCTTCAGTCGAGGACCGAGAGACCTTGGGTTGTTTTTTTGTACACCAGGAGATCAGGTTCGGCCCCAAAAAAATGAGAAACCCCGATGTAGATTTTCTGTCATTTTTATCCTTCGCCCAATCCGAATCTGAGAAACCCCGAAGCTCCAAATCCCCGGGTCGAATGAGTAAACCACGACCAAGAGTGCCAAAAATGTACCTGAGAATGCGTTTTAGACAATGGTAATCATGTTCACTTGGTTGATGCATGCGCTGAGCAACTCGGTTGACAGCAAACTGGATGTCAGGACGGGTAATGGCCAGATACTATAGAGCCCCAATGAGGCTGCGGAAGTTGGTGATATCGGCAAAGGGGGTGTCGGCTCCATTCGTAGACAAAGAGACTGACATCGGTGTTGGTTGACTGGTGCATTTTTCCAGTCCAGCTTTCTGCAACAGATCTCGAGCATATTTTGACTGATGAAGAAACAAGCCGCTGCCTGTCCTAGAAACCTCCATTCCCAGAAAATAATGTTACGGGCCAAGGTCCTTCATTTTGAAGGTAGTATGCGTAGCTCGAGTGACATCCTGAATGAGAGCTGCAGTAGAGCCTGTAATAATGATATCATCTACATAGACAAGAAGAATGACTGTACCGTGTGCTGAATGTCGAGTAATCAGACTCGTGTCGTGTACGCAACACGTGAAGCCGAGTCCCTGGAGGAACATTTTCAGACGTGTGTACCAAGCACGGGGGGCTTGCTTGAGCCCATACAAAGACTTCTGGAGTTTGCAAACATGTTGAGGGAAGCCGAGATCAACATAGCCCGGTGGTTGCGTCATGTAGATAGTTTCATCAAGCATGCCATGAAGAAAAGCATTGGATGTTTCCAACTGATTGATGAGCCAATTGTTGCGCACGGCGAGTGACAGTACCAGGCGAATGGTTTCCTGCCGAATAACAGGACTGAATGTCTCGGAGTAATCAAGCCCATACTCCTGATTGTAGCCTTTAGCAACCAAACGAGCCTTGTACCTGAAAATACTGCCATCTGCATTGTGTTTAATTTTGTACACCCATTTACAGCCCATTGGGTGCCGCCCATGGGGCTTAGGTACAAGAACCCAAGTTTTCTGATCAGTCAAAGCCTTAAACTCGTCATCCATAGCACGACGCCAATAAGCATTTTTTGAGGCAACAGAGTAGGTTGTTGGTTCACTATCGGGAAGGGGTGTATTTGGTAGTATGGTAGCCTGAAAGGTTTTGGGTTTAAATATACCGGCTTTGCCACGGGTTAACATGGGATGAGTATTGGGGGGTGGCACGGGCGGTGGTGATTCGAGGGTGGCTGGGAAGGACCCAAAACGGATCGGGCTGGAGATGTTGTGGGTATGGGGTGGTTCGGGTTGGTTGTGAGTGTGGGTGGTGGTTGCGGGTGCATTGTGGGTGACGGTCGAAGGGGTGATGAGGGGTGGTTGGGTAGTGGGTGGAGGTGTGGAGGAAGGTGGTGAGGGACCCTGTGAGTATGTTGGAAAAAGGGGAATGACGCCAATGAATGATGTATTTGTGGAGGAGGAAATAGACTCATAGGGAAACTCATTTTCGACAAATTTGACATGACGAGATATGTAGACTTTATGAGTTTGTGGGTCAAGACAGCGATAACCCTTGGAGGTAGGATGATAGCCAAAAAAATACAAGAACGGGATCGGGGTTGTAATTTGTGAGTAATATGAGGGCGTAGCCAAGGGTAGGCAAGACACCCAAAGATGCGGAGGTTGGTATAATTGGGAAGTTCTTGGTAAAGGAGTTGATAGGGTGATTTGTTAGAGAGAGTGTGACTGGGCATTCTGTTAATGAGGTAGTTTGCGGTGGCTAGAGCTTCTACCCAAAAGGAGACAGGGAGATGAGATTGATGTAGAAGAGTAACCACCATTTCAATGAGATGGCGATGCTTACGCTCATCCACCCCATTCTGTTCGGGAGTGTATGGACAGGAGGTTTGATGTATAATTCTCTGGGATTGCAGAAACTGGCCAAAGATGTTATTGACATATTCCTTTCCATTGTCACTTCGAAAAAGTTTAACATGAGAATTGAATTGTGTTTTGACCATTTTTTCAAAAGTGACAAAGGTGGTGTATGCCTGTGATTTGTGTTTTAGTGGGTACAACCAAGTGTATTTTGTAAAATCATCCACAAAACAAATATAATAGCGAACCAGCAAATGAAGGAAAGCAGAGTAGGACCCCATAGGTCAGAATGAATAAGTTGAAAAGGTGCAGTTGTACGCTTCTCAGATAAAGTAAAAGGTAATTTATGAGATTTAGCAATTGAACAGGAGTCACAATTGTTTACATGAATGGAAGAAAAACCTAATTGAGACATTAAAGAATTTATTATTTGAGTAGACGGGTGACCCAGACGACTGTGCCACAACAGACTGTGGCCATCAGCCGAAAGAGCCACCGGAGCCACGGGAACGCTTTCTGAAACTGGGTGGGCAGACGAACTTGTGCCAGGAAGAACGTACAGACCATGCTCACAGGGGCCCTGAAAAATCACCCTCTTGGTAGTATTGTCTAGGATTTGAAAATCATTAGAGGTGAACAAGAGTGAGCAATTATTGTCTTTTGTGAATTGGTGAACTGAAAGGAGATTGGTTTTAATAGAAGGGACGTGGGTAAGGTTACCTAGGTGAAAGATAGCGGTGGGGGTTTTAATGGTACCCGTGCCAGTGTGAGAAATATTAAGGGAATCACCGTTGCCAACAGTAATACCATTGGAGCCATGATATGGATTTGGAGCGTTAAGCTTGGATAGATCAGAAGTAACGTGCATGTTGGCCCCAGTATCCAACAGCCATTCAGAGGAAGGGCCGGCTTGAGATGCATAATTGGCACGGTTATCACTATTTCGGCTCTTCTCATACCGAAACCAGCAACGAACAGCGGTGTGTCCTGTTTTTTGACAGATTTGACAAGTTGGACGATCCCGCTCGTAAGTGCCTTGCCCGCCGCTGCTGAAGGAGTGCAGGCTGTTGTTGCTGCCATGCTGCTGACCGTCGTACGACGGACGACTGCCCTGCCGACCGCCGCGCCCGCGGCCTCCGGTGTTTTTGCCGTAGCTGTCGCGGCTCCCCGGCCAGCCGCCACCACGCCCCCCGCGATAGTTCTGGCTTGCGCTGAGGGCGGTGGCCGGCTCCATAACAGCGGCTTCTCGGAGAAGAAGTTTGCTCTCCAGATCCACGTTGATTTCTTCACTTTTTAGCCACGAGGAGAGAGTAGCCAGGTCAACGGGCGTTGGAGTGATGCTAACCGCCTGTTTAATGGAAGAGTAAGCTGATGGGAGCCCCCGAACGATGCACATGACGAGATCTTTTTCGGGAATGATTTCGTTCACGGTGTCGAGGGCTGTGATGATGGTGGAGACCTCGTCTAAATACTCCGCCATAGTTTTCGTGCCTTTGGTAATTGTGTGGAGAGGATCACGCAATTGAAAAATATGAGAGTGGGAAATTGATGCATAGCATGTTGCGAGGGCCGTCTACAGGGCTGAAGCAGTTATGTAGGATCGGACGTGTTTCTGAACCGTGGGAGAGATGACCGCAATCAGACATAATCGGATCTGACCATCCACGGCTTTCCAGGCGGCATGGGCCGGATTGGTTTTTTCTGATTTGTCTGTGGCGATGATGACTGCCGGCGGCGGTTCTGTGCTCCCATCGACGTATTTGAGAAGGTAATTGGCCTCAAGGGCTGTAAGAACGGTGATTTTCCATGTAGGGTAATTTATGTCTGATAATTTTTCGGGAATCAGGGCATGAAGATGCCTGAGAAGGAGTTTAACGCCAGAAGGAAGTGAATCGAGAGGATCCACCTCGGTTGTCATGGCTGCCGCCGCCCAAGAGAAGAGAGGGAACTATCGGTGCCCTAAAGAGAGGAAAAAAAAACTAGAGAAAAGAAGATCTAGATTTTCTGGCTCTTGATACCATGAAGGAATATTGATTGTATTGAAGTGTTAACCTAATAAGGGAAAACATGGGAGATATATATAGGATATATAGGAAGGAGTACTAATCCTAATAGGACTAGGATTAAGGAGTACTAATCCTAATAGGACTAGGATTAGTACACAGTAAATACTAATATTATTTAATACTATTTATTTAATACTATCTGTTATTAAGTAGCATAATTTGGTAACTTCGTCAACGCTACTACATTCATAACATATATCTACTTCATCACATTCATCACTATCATATCAAGTTGCGGGAATATGAAGTAGATGTAATAGTGTAGTGCAATAACATGGAGGTTCTATAGCAAATACAGGATTAAAGATACAAACATTTTTCTAATATTTGTCGACGACGTTGTCGACATTCCTTTGATACTATTCAATATTTTTGCGTTACTTTCATCTGGACAATCATTTCTATCCCATATTTTCTGGATTCACTGCCTAAAAATATCGAATTTCAGGTATTTCAACCTCGAATTTTCAATTACGAAAAAATTAGAGAGTACATTAGTTCATGAATCATGACAAAAATTTTATCTCTCTAAATAGAAATCAAAATTGAATTATAGGAAAGAAAGAATAAAAACAAGGCAAACACATATGTTTCATCTTTATGGCCTACCTTGGATGCTCCTTCCGGCATTTCAAGTGTTCCATGTGTACTTCTCTTTCTGAAATAATTCTTTTGAACATATGAACACCAAACAATGAATTAGTACAGATTAATGCATGGATAAATTAACGAGCCAAATATATAAAAAATAATATATATATATATATATATATATATATATATATTATATATATATATAATATATATATATATATATATATTATATATATATATATAACTGTTCTATACAACGATTCATTATATGTTGCATCTGCTCATGAACGAATCAAAATATATGTAATTTTCATGGCTTGGGAGCTGCAATGTAACGACCTGTTTAGTCGTTTTGAGCGGCAGATTTTATTTCTGGAAAAACTGGCTGGGACGACGGATGTAACGACGGACCGTCGTGGTCACGACGACCCGTCGAGGAAGTTTCGTTCCATGACACTTAGAATTCTTAAATTTGGATACTAAAATCGACTCTCTGTAATCTGTGACGAAAGTGCAGGACGGACCGTCACAGGTGTGACGGGCCGTCACAGCCCACTTGAGCTATAAGGGGCTGCGACGACCTGCGTGACGGACCGTCGCAGGCACGACGGGCCGTCACAGGCTGCGCAAGTCCCAGGCAGAATCGGATTTCTTCACACGTTTTAAGGGACGCATTGGACTATTCTTTCCTTAATTATAAAGTTAGAGGGTTAATATTAATAAGTCTAATTACTTGGGGGTTAAAAGAGGTAACCTTAAGTTAATTGGTGGGTTTTATTGTCATCTTTTACACTTAATTATATGATAATTAGGGTAAAAGAAAGAAGGTTTGAATAAGAAAATAGAAAGAACAAGAGAGAGAGGGAATTGAACGAGAAAGAGAGAAAACGAAGAGGATAGCAAAGCTTTGGGGAAAATTCTTGCTTGATCAATTCTTCGGTGGAGGTAGGTTATGGTTTATTTTACGATATTCGTAGTGAACTCTTAATAGTGAATGATATGTATTGATAGTATTGTAAACCCTTCTATATGCTTAATTGTATGCTTGCATGAATATGAATATGAAATTGTGATAAACTAAGCATGATGAAGTTATTGAATCCTAAAGCTTGAAAGGAAACCCTAATTCACTTGTTAATAATGATGCCTTGGTGTAAAAGAAGGCTTGACATATTATATAATGAGATTGATGATGACTTAGTATAAAAGAAGGCTTGACATATTATATAATGAGATTGATGATGCCTTAGTGTAAAAGAAGGCTTGATGAATTAGGGGATCGGGTGCCACGTTCCGGTACCAGGATAGAATATGAGGATCGGAGTGTCACGTTCCGACACCAGGATAGTATATGGATCGGGTGCCACGTTCCGGTACCAGGATAGAATATGAGGATCGGAGTGTCACGTTCCGACACCAGGATAGTATATGAGGATCGGAGTGTCACGTTCCGACACCAGGATAGTATATGGATCGGGTGCCACGTTCCGGTACCAGGATAGTATATGAGGATCGGAGTGCCACGTTCCGGCACCAGGATAGAAATAGAGGAGCGGAGTGTCACGTACCGACACAAGAGGAAGAAAGATAATGAATCTTGAAGATAATGAATATACTCAATCTAATGAACTTAATTCCCAAATGAGTATGGTATTGAGGCTTGAGTCCTCATGTGTGAACTCGGTTGTATTTATTGATGAATTAATATTGTTATTGCTACATGTTGAGTATTGTAGTTGATTTACATTATTATTGATATATACTGTTCCCTGAGTTGGCCGATGATATCTACTCAGTACTTGTGGTTGTACTGACCCCCTACTTTTATGTTTTCTTCTTTGTTATTTGTGTAATGCAGCAAACGTTCCGTCAACTTCAACTCAACAGTAGATCTAGCCAGTCTTCACTTCATCGGAAATTCAGGGTGAGCTAATGCGTCTAGCTTGGACTGGGTCTTCTTCTTCAAGTCTTGATGCCTTGAACTTCCGGCATGGACTAGCTAGTATTTGTTTTAGCTTCTTAGACAGTTTTAGTTTAGCAATTTGAGATAGATGTTCTTGTGATGATGACTTCCAGATTTTGGGGATATTAATAATAGTTTTGAATTGTTTTTATTAATGAGTTTAAGTCTTCCGCATTTCTTTTGTTGATATTGTATTAAAATGTTAAAGGTTAGATTGGTTGGTTCGCTCACATAGGAGGGTAAATGTGGGTGCCAGTCGCGTCCACGATTTGGGTCGTGACAAACTTGGTATCAGAGCATTAGGTACATTGGTCTCATCACACAAGAACGAGTCTAGTAGAGTCTTAAGGAACGGTAGGGGGACGCCTTTACTTTTCCTTGAGAGGCTATAAGACTTTAGGAAAATTCTATTCTTTCATTCTTTCTTTCGTGCTACTACTTGAGTCCAATTGGTATCTAGGTGATACAAATTGGTATTTGACCATCTTCACTCTATTTCGCAGATGGTTAGAACTAGAGCTACGACCGCACCGGCAGCAACAACGGAAAGACAAGAAACGACTAAGCCAGCCACTGGGGCTGTTGCTCGAGAAAGAACAGTGGCAAGAGGCCGCGGTAGAGGTCGTGGGAGGACGTCCTCTAGAGGAAGAGGACGAACACCTAGTCCATCTGAGGCTAGGGCGGTGACTCCTCCACCGACTGAGGAGGTAGTAAGAGAGGGTGAGGAAGGGGAAACTGAACAAGGGCAGAATGAGGAAATGCCACCCCAACCTACCCCAAAGATGATCAACCAGGTACTTGCTTATCTTAGCGGGTTATTCGATCAGGGTCAGGCACCTCCAGTGGTTTCTGCACCAACACCTCCGGTTTCAGAGATACGACATGCGGCTACTATGGCTCCCCGCATGGATGCATCATTGGGAATAGGCACATTTCCACGTCTGACTACTGGGCCTATTATGACAAATGATCAGCATGAACTTTTCAGTAAGTTCTTGAAATTGAAACCTCCAGTCTTTAAGGGCGTAGAATCAGAGGATGCCTACGATTTTCTGGTTGATTGTCATGAGCTACTACACAAGATGGGTATAGTAGAACGGTTTGGCGTTGAGTTCGTGAGCTATCAGTTTCAAGGGAACGCCAAAATGTGGTGGCGGTCACATGTTGAGTGTCAATCAACAGAGGCACCACCTATGACTTGGGAATCATTCTCTACCCTGTTTATGGAGAAGTATATCCCAAGGACTTTGAGAGATAGAAAAAGGGATGAGTTCTTGAGTCTCGAGCAAGGTAGGATGACGGTTAACGCATATGAGGCCAAATTCCGTGCATTATCCAGGTATGCCACCCAACTTTGTTTCAGTCCACAAGAACGGATTCGCCATTTCGTGAAGGGGTTGAGGTCAGAGTTGCGGATTTCAGCCTTACAGATAGCGGCAACGGCAACGTCCTTCTAAGAGGTGGTAGACTTTGTGATAGAGGTGGAAGGAGTGAAGTCAGATGACTTCACCACAACGTCGACATCAAAGAGGTTTCGAAAGGGAGGTGAGTTCAACGGTTCGTATACTAGAGGACAGAGTTCTGGAGGCTACTCAGTTCGGCCAATTCAGTCTTCACTACAGACTGTAGTTGGGGGTCCACCTCAGACCGGTCAACACTTCTCTGAGAGGCCGATGCGTGAACCCAGAGAATGTTATGGATGTGGGGAGATTGGACACATTAAGAGGTATTGTCCAAACCAGAGTTACAGATCCCCACTAGCTAGAGGTAGAGGTGGTCATGGTAGAGGCCGTTATTCTGGAGGGCGTGGTGGCCGAGGTAATGGTGGTCACCAAAACGGCAGAGGTGATGGGCAAACTGGAGCCCCTACATCACAACATGGTAGGGGCAACGGGCAAACCAATGAAAGGTCCCATTGTTATGCTTTCCCTGGGAGATCGGAGGCGGAGACATCTGATGCTGTTATCACAGGTAATCTTCTGGTTTGTGATTGCATGGCTTCCGTATTGTTTGATCCTGGATCCACATTTTCTTATGTATCTTCCTCATTTGCTAATGGTCTAAATTTACATTGTCAATTACTTGACATGCCTATTCGTGTTTCTACTCCGGTGGGTGAGTCTGTGGTAGTTGAAAAGGTATATAGGTCTTGTTTGGTGAACTTTGTGGGGAGCAACACTTATGTAGATTTGGTTATCTTAGAAATGGTTGATTTTGATGTAATTCTGGGTATGACTTGGCTTTCTCCGCAATTTGCGATTTTGGATTGTAATGCTAAAACGGTGACATTAGCCAAGCCTGGGACAGATCCGTTAGTAAGGGAGGGTGACTACACTTCCAATCCGGTGCGTATCATCTCTTTTCTTCGTGCTAAGAAGATGGTGAGTAAAGGGTGTTTAGCTTTCTTGGCACATCTCAAGGATGACACTACCCAAGTACCCTCGATTGAGTCAGTTTCGGTAGTCCGTGAGTTCTTGGATGTGTTCCCTGCAGATCTTCCTGGCATGCCACCGGATAGGGATATTGATTTCTGCATTGATCTGGAACCGGGTACTCGCCCCATTTCTATACCCCCTTATAGAATGGCTCCCGCCGAATTAAGAGAGTTAAAGGCTCAACTTCAAGAATTGTTGAGTAAAGGCTTCATTAGACCAAGTGCATCTCCTTGGGGTGCTCCGGTTTTGTTTGTGAAGAAGAAGGATGGGAGTTTTCGGATGTGCATAGACTATAGACAACTGAACAAGGTAACTATTAAGAACAAGTATCCACTTCCTCGCATTGATGACTTGTTCGATCAACTACAAGGTGCTTGTGTCTTCTCGAAGATCGACTTGAGATCCGGTTATCATCAATTGAAAATACGGGCAACGGATGTGCCAAAGACTGCTTTTCGAACTAGATATGGGCATTATAAATTTGTAGTGATGTCCTTTGGTCTTACGAATTCCCCTGCTGCGTTCATGAGCATGATGAACAGGATATTTAAGCCGTATTTGGACCTCTTTGTGATCGTGTTTATCGATGATATACTGATATACTCCAAGAGTAAGAAGGAACATGAGGAGCATTTGAGAATGGTGTTAGAGTTATTGAGGAAGAAGAAGCTTTATGCGAAATTCTCTAAGTGTGAGTTTTGGCTAGATGCGGTGTCCTTCTTGGGGCACGTGGTTTCTAAGGATGGAGTGATGGTGGATCCATCTAAGATTGAGACGGTGAAAAATTGGGTAAGACCTACTAATGTGTCAGAGATAAGGAGCTTTGTGGGGCTAGCTAGCTACTACCGCCGATTTGTCAAGGGATTCTCTTCTATTGCTTCCCAATTGACGAACTTGACTAAGCAGAATGTTCCATTTGTATGGTCGGATGAGTGTGAGGAAAGCTTTCAGAAACTCAAGACTTTGTTGACTACCGCGCCTATCCTTACCTTGCCAGTGGAAGGTAAGAATTTCATTGTCTATTGTGATGCATCCTATACGGGTTTGGGTGCAGTGCTAATGCAAGAAAAGAATGTGATTGCTTATGCTTCAAGACAATTAAAAGTGCATGAGCGTAACTGTCCAACTCATGACTTGGAATTGGCCGCGGTAGTATTTGCATTGAAGCAATGGAGGCACTATTTATATGGGGTTAAGTGTGAAATCTATACGGATCATCGTAGTTTACAGTATGTCTTTACTCAGAAAGATTTGAACTTGAGACAAAGGAGATGGATGGAACTACTGAAGGATTACGATATCACTATCTTGTATCATCCGGGGAAGGCGAACGTTGTGGCAGATGCCTTGAGTAGAAAGGCGGGAAGCATGGGAAGTCTTGCTCACTTGCAAGCTTCTAGACGCCCATTGGCTAGAGAAGTGCAGATTTTGGCTAATGACCTCATGAGGTTAGAAGTAAATGAGAAGGGAGGATTGTTAGCTTGTGTGGAGGCAAGATCCTCCTTCCTTGACAAGATTAAGGGGAAGCAGTTTGATGATGAGAAATTGATCCGGATTCGAGATAAGGTGTTGCAAGGAGAGGCTAAAGAAGCGACAATTGATGAGGAAGGTGTTTTGAGGATTAAGGGAAGGGTATATGTACCCCGCGTCGATAATTTGATCAACACTATTTTGACAGAGGCTCATAGTACAAGGTATTCTATACATCCGGGTGAAACCAAGATGTATCGCGATCTAAAGCAAAACTTTTGGTGGAGAAGAATGAAGCGCGATATTGTTGACTTTATTGCCAAATGTCCAAACTATCAACAAGTAAAGTATGAACACCAGAGGCCCGGAGGAACGCTTCAGAGAATGCCCATTCCTGAATGGAAGTGGGAGAGAATCGCAATGGACTTTTTGGTTGGTCTTCCAAAGACAATGGGTAAGTATGACTCCATTTGGGTGATTGTTGATAGGTTAACTAAGTCCGCTCATTTCATTCCGGTCAAGGTGACTTACAATGCAGAGAAGTTAGCAAAAATCTACATCTCAGAAATCGTTCGATTGCATGGGGTTCCACTTTCCATCATATCAGATAGAGGTACGCAGTTTACTTCTAAATTTTGGAAAACATTGCATGCCGAATTGGGTACTAGGTTGGACCTTAGCACTGCATTTCACCCTCAGACCGATGGTCAGTCTGAGCGAACGATTCAAGTGTTGGAGGATATGCTTCGTGCATGCGTGATAGAGTTTGGTGGCCATTGGGATAGCTTCTTACCTTTGGCAGAGTTTTCATACAATAATAGCTATCACTCCAGTATTGATATGGCCCCATTTGAAGCATTGTATGGGAGGAGGTGTAGATCTCCCATTGGGTGGTTTGATGCATTTGAGGTTAGACCTTGGGGTACTGACCTCTTGAGGGATTCGTTAGATAAGGTGAAGGGCATTCAAGAAAAGCTTCTAGCGGTGCAAAGTAGACAAAAGGAGTATGCAGACCGAAAGGTTAGAGACTTGGAGTTCATGGAGGGTGAACAAGTCTTGTTGAAGGTTTCACCCATGAAAGGGGTGATGCGGTTTGGCAAAAGAGGTAAGCTAAGTCCAAGGTATATTGGACCATTTGAGGTACTAAAGCGAATAGGGGAGGTGGCTTATGAATTAGCCTTGCCCCCAGGGCTGTCCGGAGTGCATCCGGTATTTCATGTGTCCATGTTGAAAAGATACCATGGAGATGGAAACTACATTATCCGTTGGGATTCAGTTTTGCTTGATGAGAACTTAACTTATGAGGAGGAACCGGTTGCTATATTAGATAGAGAGGTTCGCAAGTTGAGGTCGAGAGAGATTGCATCCATCAAAGTTCAATGGAAGAATCGACCGGTTGAAGAGGTTACTTGGGAGAAGGAGGCAGATATGCAAGAAAAATACCCACATATGTTTACAGATTCAGGTACTCCTTTTCGCCATTGTTTTTCTTCTTTTGATCGTTCGGGGACGAACGATGGGTAAATTGGTATCTATTGTAACGACCTGTTTAGTCGTTTTGAGCGGCAGATTTTATTTCTGGAAAAACTGGCTGGGACGACGGATGTAACGACGGACCGTCGTGGTCACGACGACCCGTTGAGGAAGTTTCGTTCCATGACACTTAGAATTCTTAAATTTGGATACTAAAATCGACTCTCTGTAATCTGTGACGAAAGTGCAGGACGGACCGTCACAGGTGTGACGGGCCGTCACAGCCCACTTGAGCTATAAGGGGCTGCGACGACCTGCGTGACGGACCGTCGCAGGCACGACGGGCCGTCACAGGCTGCGCAAGTCCCAGGCAGAATCGGATTTCTTCACACGTTTTAAGGGACGCATTGGACTATTCTTTCCTTAATTATAAAGTTAGAGGGTTAATATTAATAAGTCTAGTTACTTGGGGGTTAAAAGAGGTAACCTTAAGTTAATTGGTGGGTTTTATTGTCATCTTTTACACTTAATTATATGATAATTAGGGTAAAAGAAAGAGGGTTTGAATAAGAAAATAGAAAGAACAAGAGAGAGAGGGAATTGAACGAGAAAGAGAGAAAACAAAGAGGATAGCAAAGCTTTGGGGAAAATTCTTGCTTGATCAATTCTTCGGTGGAGGTAGGTTATGGTTTATTTTCAGATATTCGTAGTGAACTCTTAATAGTGAATGATATGTATTGATAGTATTGTAAACCCTTCTATATGCTTAATTGTATGCTTGCATGAATATGAATATGAAATTGTGATAAACTAAGCATGATGAAGTTATTGAATCCTAAAGCTTGAAAGGAAACCCTAATTCACTTGTTAATAATGATGCCTTGGTGTAAAAGAAGGCTTGACATATTATATAATGAGATTGATGATGCCTTAGTATAAAAGAAGGCTTGACATATTATATAATGAGATTGATGATGCCTTAGTGTAAAAGAAGGCTTGATAAATTAGGGGATCGGGTGCCACGTTCCGGTACCAGGATAGAATATGAGGATCGGAGTGTCACGTTCCGACACCAGGATAGTATATGGATCGGGTGCCACGTTCCGGTACCAGGATAGAATATGAGGATCGGAGTGTCACGTTCCGACACCAGGATAGTATATGAGGATCGGAGTGTCACGTTCCGACACCAGGATAGTATATGGATCGGGTGCCACGTTCCGGTACCAGGATAGTATATGAGGATCGGAGTGCCACGTTCCGGCACCAGGATAGAAATAGAGGAGCGGAGTGTCACGTACCGACACAAGAGGAAGAAAGATAATGAATCTTGAAGATAATGAATATACTCAATCTAATGAACTTAAATCCCAAATGAGTATGGTATTGAGGCTTGAGTCCTCATGTGTGAACTCGGTTGTATTTATTGATGAATTAATATTGTTATTGCTACATGTTGAGTATTGTAGTTGATTTACATTATTATTGATATATATTGTTCCCTATTTTGAGTTGGCCGATGATATCTACTCAGTACTTGTGGTTGTACTGACCCCCTACTTTTATGTTTTCTTCTTTGTTATTTGTGTAATGCAGCAAACGTTCCGTCAACTTCAACTCAACAGTAGATCTAGCCAGTCTTCACTTCATCGGAAATTTAGGGTGAGCTAATGCGTCTAGCTTGGACTGGGTCTTCTTCTTCAAGTCTTTATGCCTTGAACTTCCGGCATGGACTAGCTAGTATTTGTTTTAGCTTCTTAGACAGTTTTAGTTTAGCAATTTGAGATAGATGTTCTTGTGATGATGACTTCCAGATTTTGGGGATATTAATAATAGTTTTGAATTGTTTTTATTAATGAGTTTAAGTCTTCCACATTTCTTTTGTTGATATTGTATTAAAATGTTAAAGGTTAGATTGGTTGGTTCGCTCACATAGGAGGGTAAATGTGGGTGCCAGTCGCGTCCACGATTTGGGTCGTGACATGCAATGGGCTAATCGAAACTGTAAGGGACAGATTCATATAAATCCACCGTTGATGACCTATTCCATTAACAAGTTTGCAATTGAAAAAATTGATGGGTTAGTAAACACAAAGTAAACAATAGAAAACGGAATAATTACTCTTTTTACCTTAGTCTAACATTTATCAGATCCTTACACGATATCGAAGTCACCCTTTCTATGATTTTTTCTAATATTCTGCTATCTAGGGATTCGAACGAAGAACATATCATCATCATAATGTTAGTATGTTGAGTATGTACATTTTTAGACTAATTTTTGACTTCTTAAAAGGTTAGAATGTAAAGTGCAAAGTGTATATAAGATGACTTTGAAATTTCAACTTCTTCTGACACCCTGCATTAATTGATTATGTATGTGGTAAATATTGTATCACTATCGAGTATTTTCTTTTGGATAGTCATGTTTGGGAAATTACCTAGGGGTATTCATTAAACAATAGATAAAAAAAAGACTAAATACGTTTTGTTTTAAAAGTACGAAGGAATGTTATTTCAGCGCGATTGGTTAAAGCTTAAACTTATAGTCATATGTACCGGTTCGAATCTAGGTTTAGGTCACAATTTTAGGTTGTTTACATCTTCATAGTTAAATATTTTGAACAGAACATTTTTGGTCGGAAGTAACACAATTAAGAACTCTATAAACACCAAATACTATCTCTCAATATACACCAATTTTTTCTCATTCATACCTATTGAAAACTTCACAACAGTGAATAATCCTCCCCTACCATGCTTTCAGAATCAGACTAAGTAGATCATATACGACGAATACAAGAAAAGTAAAATAACACTTTTCATTGTTTGTAGTTTATTTTGTATATTTGTTTGTTTTTAGCATATGAATCATGTAATTAATGACTTATGTTTTTTTATGTAGTGGATTCCACAATCAGTAAGTCAATATTTTTTCACGTACCCAATATATATTGTGTTTACTTTTATACATCCTACTAGTGCATGTAGAGATCAATACTATAATTTAACTGTAGGTCACAGTGGTTTATCCAAACGGCGGAGGTTTTCAAAAAGTTGACACAATTTTGTTGTTGATGTAGGATTGGTTGAAGCAAATGTACTAAAATTTGTAATTTTTCATAGTGATGACGAGATAGTAGACGTCGTTATATGTAAAGAAATTCATGAGTATCTTCTTGTGGATTTAATCGATGACCCAAAACTGATATATATTATTGTATTTGCACATCTGCATGTATATGAAGCATTTTCAACACTTACTAGTAACTCTATTTTGAAACTTTATATTTAATCATACGAGAAATCGCATAATAAATATAAATCAAGCAAGTCTAAATATTAATAATCTTGAAAATAAATATTTTGACTTAAAAAATATAATTAGTATTGATTTTTACAGTACTCCTTTCGTTTATCCGCTATGAACGTGTAGTAGTTGATTAGTCTTGCAAATATATTTAAGATAATCTAAGAAATTACTAATAATTCTTTAATTAAATGTTATAGTTAATATTTAACGAGTAACAAACATGTTTTGAAAATAAATACTTTAATCTATCAAAATCAATTATTCTTGAAAGAATATGCTTACATTTTCGGAGTAAAAATTTATTGTGGGAATTGTAAAGGTTGTAATTTGAGTTAAAAGGCTATAATCAAGCATGGTAAAAGGACATATTCCGGATGCATTGGAAAAAGATTTGTGATATTAATTATTTGTGATTTCATAGTTAAACATTTAAAAGAAACCACAAAATCCACCAAAGAAAACAGAAGTGTCACCACTCTTCTCTCTTGATATTTTTAAGATCTTAAAAAAATATTCTTCAAAATATCAATTTTAAAATAAACTAATCTTTTTGTCATTTTTTAGTTAAAAGATATTAAAGTTAAAATGGTAAAAATGTTGAAAAAAGGCAATATAATAGTAAGTAAAAACTTATTCTGACCAAATTCTGGACATATTTTCTGGCCAAAACGATTTTTCCTATAAATTTATGCTTAATATTTTCAAAAAAAATATTTGTGGTGGAAATTGTAAAAGGTATAATTTCTTAGACGTTAGTACTGATTAATACTTTTACTACATGAACTTAGAGTACTCCGATAGTTACATTCATTGTAAGAGTAAACAAGAAATTAAACTAATACTACTTTAAATAGACAATACTATATCTCAATTGTAACACCTCTAACACGAACTATGAAAAGGTAGATCCTAACACGTGCGTCATGATGTTATAAAGTCTTAAAATGGTTAATAATAGTTCTTAGAGGCAGTGTGTAAAGTTTGGAGGTCAAACGTCCAAGAATGTCCAAGACGTTCGAAAGTTAGCCTTGAGACGCGCTCGTGTGTTCTACTGTTCCTTTGCATGTTTTACGTGTTTGTTTTGGTTCAATTTTTTGTGAGAGGTTCCTAACATCTACACGAGTTTATTTTAGTTGGAAACTTCAGGGCATGAATCCCCAAGGACCACCCCCAACCTTTGCGTCAAAACTGCCCAAGGCAGTCTCCATCAACGATGGCCAACGACGGACCGTTGTCCTGTTGAAGCCCCGTCGCTTGGGTGCATAGCCTTATACTTAGTGTGGGAGCTTATCCTTATTGATGATGAGTCTTTAACCCAAACCACGGACCTGCATAACAGTCTGTTGGCAGGTCGACGAGCCGTAGATGTATCCGTCGATTGACACTTGCAAATTTTCTGCAGGTGGCTCAGCCAAGCTGGGGTTAATTTGGGTATTTCACCTAAATTATAAAAATAGTTTGGGAATTTAAATAAGGTATTTTTCGGTATTTTAAGTAGTTTCATAAGTTTAGAAGCCCAAGTTAAGTCATTATTCAAAAATCAAAACCCAAACCCCAAAGAAGAACTCTCTAGAAATATCCATTGAAGCTTGAAGCAAAGAGGGAGTTTAGAGATTGAATTCTCCATCAATTCTTCATAATTTTTGTGGATTTTCATCAATCAAGGTATGATATTTCATCCTTGAACTCTCTTTCTTCAAGGAGCCAAACATCAAAGTGTTTCCCAGGCATGGGTTCTTGCTTTAAACGATTTGAATCAATGACTAATATTAATAATTGATATTAATTAAATGATTTTAGATCAAATAACTTATAACCCATGCAAATCATTAAATTCTTATTTTGACTATATTATGAGTGATTTGATCATGTCTCTATTGTATTGATTTCTTAATAGATTTCTTGTGTAGATTACTTTGGGCTATTGAATTATGTCAGAAGCATGTTAGAATTGTATATGGGTTGTCCTCATTTGATGAATTTTCATTTTATAATGTTAGATCATTGTATAGTTGAATATTGGTTTAAATTGGTGATAATGGCTATTGGTAAGAGCCTTTATGGAATAAATTGGTTAAATTTGCTATGGATAGGAGGTGTTGATGTTGGAATGGTGGTATGTTGACCTAACCTCTTATCTGTTATGTAGTATATGTGTTTAAATCGTGGTGTTTGGTGTGGTCGACTTATTATTGTGGTGCATATGTGAGATAATTGTGAAGAATGTGGCCTCATCGATATTACTTTATGAATTATGATGTTATCATTTTATAACTTGTATATGTGATCATTGTGAATGTCTATATGACCTATTTGTATATGTTAAGTCAAAACATGAGTTCTTCTAGTGGATGGTATGTATCTATAGTAAACTATGGTAATGTTTTTAATGTGGGTTACTTGATGTGGAAAATACCAAAAGACCCCTGAGCTAATTGTTGTCAGACCAAACGATGACTTGGATTGATAGGTCGTCGTTCAATCGACGATCCGTCGTTTGGATCCGTAGGTTGGGTATGCTCCACAGCCCATTACTAAAATGGGCATAACCTTTAACTCTGAGGTTGAATTTTAGCAAACTCGATGGATATGGAAAGCTAATTAAATTATTTATCTTTTGATAGTTCATTGGACACCTAATGCATTTTTTGCTAAGAATTATGACCATTAGAAGTTGACCCAACAACATTTTCCCCTTAACTGTCTGCTAATTTTCACCTAGGATCATACCTAAGGTCCGTAGGTCTATCTACGGACCGTACTGGTCAATCATGGTTCGTGTTAAAGAGTGGGTAAATGGGGTCTTGATCGAAAGACACAGACTATGGACCGCAGGCCCTCCGTCGTTCGATACTTGATCAGATTTTCTGGGCTGAATTTTTGGGTTCTTCAGACTCAAACGACGGATGCACAGTACGAGCCATAGATTAGACTACGGTCCGTCGATGGTAACAGTCGGTTGCACCTGTAGATTACTAAAAAGTTGATTTCTGGTTTGTTTTAGATAGAGGGTGTTATATTATCTCCCCTTGGGAACATTTATCCCTCGAATGAAGACTAAACTAGCTGAAATAGAGGGAGGGAGTTGCAATTCCTACTACTAAACACTGAGAACTAAGTTTCTAACTGAATTGAGTTCCGAGAACATGCAAATACGCTGAAAATACAAGTACAAACTGAGGGAATATGATTCTAAGACTAAATTCACGCATGAATGACTGAAAATCTTAAGAGAAACTATTACCTCAAGCTTGAGTGGGATCGGAAGGAAAGAGGTGAGGATACTTGGCTTTCATGGCTGCTTCTACTTCCCAAGTAGCTCCCTCTACGGACTGACTCCTCCATAAAACCTTGACTGAAGCGAATTCTTTGTTTCTCAACCTTCTAACCTGAAGATCAATAATCTTAAATGGTACATCCTCATAATAAAGACTATCTTTAACCGTCACACTCTCTAATGGCACTACCGAGGCTGGTTCACCCACACACTTTTTCAAGCACGAGATGTGGAAGACCAGATGCACTGCTGCTAAGTCTGCTGGAAACTCTAACTCATATGCCACCTTGCCAATCCTTTTCAATATATTGTAAAGGCCTACATATCTAGGACTGAGCATCCCTTTCTTGTCAAATCTCATCACTCATTTCATAGGTGACACTTTCAGGAAAACTGAACATTAACTTGGATTTTTGACATTTTTGGGCTGTATTAAGTCTATCCCTAATGAGTTGCACTTTCTCCATAGCAAAAAGGACTGAATTTATCCCTATAAAAGTTGTTTCACCTACTTCAAACCAACCAACAGGATACAATGCCTCATAAGGGGTCATCTGAATGTTGGAATAGTATCTATTATTGTAGGCGAAATCATTCAGAGAAAGGTGATCATCCCAACTACCCTTGAAATTGATCACTCTCAACATATCCTCTAGGGTCTGAATGGTAAGCTCTGCCTGTACATCCGTATGCAAATGAAATGTTGTGCTAAGGTTAACTTGAGTACCAAGAACCTTCTGAACTGACTTCCAAAAATGAGAGGTAAACTGAGGACCTCTATCTGAGATGATAGAAAAAGGAACCCCATTTAACCTCAAAATTTCATTAATGTAAAGTTTTGCATAATCCTCTGCCAAATCTGTAGTCTTAATAGCTAAAAAGCGAGAACACTTAGTCATCATATCAACTATCACCCAAATGGAGTCATGCTGCATGCGAGTACGAGGTAACCCTGTGATGTAATCCATATTGATCACTTGCCACTTGCCACTTCCTACTTCAAAGTAGGAATGTCGATCTCTTGAGTCATACCCCCTGCTTTCTGATGTTCTACCTTGACTTGCTGGCAATTAGGGCACTTACTCACAAAATTTGTTGTATCCTTCTTCATGCCATTCCACCAATAGACTTCCTGCAGATGGCGGTACATCTTAGTGGAACCTGGATGAATAGAATACCTGGACTTATGAGCTTCTTCAAGAATATGCTGCCTCAACTTTCCCACATTACGAACACACAATCTATCTTGGTAGCGAAGTACACCATCTCCCCCTTGGGAGAAAACCTCCACTCTCTGATTGTTGACTGCACCCTTTAGTTCAAGAAAGATCGGATCACTCTCTTGATATTCCTTAACCTCCACTACCAAAGATGATTCTGCCCCATTCTGAACTGTTACACCGCTGTCTGATATGCTCATAAGGCGAACTCCCAAGCGAGCAAGCCTGTGAACATCCTTCACTACCTCCTTTCTTTTTTTCTCAACATGGGCTACACTACCCATGTATAATCTACTAAGAGCATCGGCCACTACATTCGCCTTTCAAGGATGATAATGCACACTCATATCATAATCCTTAAGGAACTCAATCCATCTCCTCTGGCGAAGATTCAACTCTTTCTGGGTGAACACATACTGAAGGCTCTTATGATCGGTGAACACATATACACAAGTAGTGTCTCCATATCTTGAGTGCAAACTCCACTGCTGCAAGCTCGATGTCATGAATTAGATAGTTCTTCTCACGCACCTTAAGCTTTCTAGAGGCATAAGATATAACCTTATCTCTTTGCATCAACACACAACCAAGGTCAACTCTGGATGCATCACAATAGATCACATAACCATCTGAACCCTCTGGTAGAGTCAAGACAGGAGCTGTAGTCAATCTAGTTTTCAATTCTGCGAAGCTTTTCTCACAATCATCTGACCATTGGAAGTTGACCATCTCTGAGTCAACCTAGTCAATGGTGAGGCTATGGATGAGAATCCTTCCACCAACCTTCTGTATAAACTTGCTAGACCTAAGAAACTTCTGATATCTGTAGCAAAGGTAGGTCTGAGCCATTGTTTCACTGCTTCTATCTTTTGTACATCCACTTGGATCCCTTTTCTAGATACAATGTGACCAAGAAAAACAAATAATTGCAACCAAAACTCATATTAGCTAATATCAACTAACTGGCGGTCTTTGAGAATCTGTGGAACAAGTCTCAAATGACTCATATGTTCTTCCTCATTCCTAGAGTAAATGAGGATATCATCAATAAAGACGAGAACGAACAAGTCCAAGTATTACTTTAACACTCTGTTCATCAGATCCATGAAAGCTCCAGGAGCAGTGATTAGTCCAAACGACAACTACAAATTCATAATGACCATACTGAGTTCCAAAGTTTTTTTTAGAATGTCACTATCTCTGACTCTAAGTTGATGATAACCCGACCCCAGGTCTATCTTTGAGAAGTTACTAGCACCCTGATATTGGTCAAATAAGTCATTAATCATGGGTGTGGGATACTTATTCTTGATCGTGACCTTGTTAAACTGTCTATAGTCAATGCATATTCTGAGAAAACCATCTTAATTCTTTACAAACAGCACTGGTGCACCCCATAGTGTAATATTAGGTATGATGAAGCCCTTGTCTAAAAGGTCTTTCAACTGCTCTTTCAATTCCTCAAGCTCTGCTGGAGTCATTTTGTAAGGAGGAATAGAAATAGGTTAGCAATATGGAAGGAGATGAATCCCAAAGTTGATTTCCCTTTCGGGAGGGACTCCAGGAAGATCTTATTGAAAAACTTCTGAAAACTCACAAACTATTGGAACTGACTCAAGAGTTGGGGTTTTAGAGCTAGAATCCTTAACCCAAACTAGAAGATAGAGATAACCCTTAGAGATCATATTTCTGTCCTTAAGGTAAGAATGAATCGACCCATAAGCGCTAAGCTACTACCCTTCCATTCTAAGATCGGTTCGTCTGGAAACTAAATAGGAACAATCCTAGTTCTACAATCGAGTGAGGCATAATAGGAATGTTACCAATCCATGCCTAGAATGACATCAAAGTATACCATTTCTAACTCTAAAAAATCTGTTGAGGTGACTTTCTCAGAGACTGGGGACAGGGCAATTTCTTTATACCCGTCTAGCTATTACTGGGTCACCGAATGGAGTAGAGACTGAGAGTATAACACTGAATTGGACTGCTAAGTAAGGAGTTACAAAGGAAAGAGTAGCCCCTGGATCTAACAATGGATAAACATCAACGTCAAAGACTCGTAATGTACCAGTAACTACATCAGGAGAACCTTCCTAATCCTGGTGAGCTCAAGAGCATTAAACCTGTTCTGGCGTTGACCGCCACCTATACCAAATGAGTTACCCTGTTGACTCAGTTGACTTGCTGGTGGTGATAAAGTTGTAGACTAAGATCTACCATTACCACCTCCTTGACCCTGTATAGAAAGACAATCCATCAACCTGTGACCAGAATGACACACCCAAAGCATCCTTCTTTTCCTGCGAGACACTCGCCGAAATGGTTCTTACAACACTTAGGGCAAGTGGGGTAAGTCTTGGTGCCTGAAACACTTCCTTTAGACTTAGAGCCTAGTTCTCTGAACTTCTGGTCATACCTGTTTTTGGAGGATGGAACACTAGCTGATGAAGGGGTTGGAGCTAAAAACTTTTGTCGACTCTGCGAACGATTTCCATTACCCGATTTCTGCTGAGAATAGTAATAGTTCCCAGTCCTAGCCTTCTTATTCTCCTTAGATTATTCCCTAAGCTTATCAAACTCAACCTGTTGAGCATTAGTCATAAGCTTAGAGATGTTCATATCTCCCAGTAACAAAGCATTTTTACACTCAATTTTCACCAAATCTGACACTCCATATAAGAACTAATTCATCTGATCCCATACTCTTGGACCGTCATGTTTCCCTGCCTTAAATTCATGAATTTCTGAGCCTTTGTTTCTGTTAACTCTATTGGGAAAACCTGTCCAAAAAGGTCTCACTAAAGCACTTCCTAGTAATAGGGGCTGCATATGTACCCCTATTTTTCCTCCACTAAGCGTACCAGATATGAGCCAAATCTTTCAACTGGTATGATGTCAATTCAACCCGATCATTCCTAGTGACCTGCATTACCTCAAAGATCTTCGTGATCTCATCTAAGAAATTCTAGAGATCCTCACTAGTCTGATATCCTAAGAACTCAGGAGGATTCTTCCTAACAAAGTCATGAACCCTTGATGATGTTGATCCACCATTCCCATTCACATGATCTTGAACCTGCTGATTATTCTGGTTGGTGACACTCTGAGCCAACATCTGAATGGCATTACTGAATTCAGCATTGGAGACTTCTTGATCTTGGACTAGAGGAGCTACATTTTTTATTCCTGGCATTCATATTCCTAGTGTTAGCTCTACGAGGAGGCATGATTTGAAACGCAGAACGTTGTTTTAGAATGGAACTGGATCATACCTTACTCACGATAAGAGTAATAAAAAAGTGAAGTTTTTCCTAAAACACTTCATAGCCTCCCTCTTATTAGATGTGGTGCAGTTCACACCCATGAAAAAGACTCTACCTAGCGCCGCTTTTCAGACATCCTAAGACACTTAAATCTAGTGCTCTGATAGCAAGTTTGTCAGGCCTCGAGATACCCTCGAGATGTGAACACGGGACCTAGGACCATAAGTGATCCCAACCTAACCCTGCTGGCATGATTATGAGCATACTTAAGACCATAAACTCATGCGGAAGCTAAATCATAATTTAAAATGAAAAGATGGGAAATACCTATTTGCTAAAACTGAGATATCTGAAAACTAATGAGTTTAATATAAAGAAGATATTAACTTACTATTAAGATGAAACTAACTATGCCTAAAATAAGCCTCTAACTGACTAGAAATGTTGGGATGAGCCCAGCTAAGTCTAGCAAAAACCGAAACTAAATGACTAAAAGACTGAAAAGAAATCATGACTATTGTCCTTGGAGAATGAGGACTCACCACTAAATATCCTGAACTGGAGATCGGAAATCGATCTAAACACGATCTGGATGCTGAGAACTTGAACCTACATCACGAGAAGATATAGTGCATGTTTGCCTCAGTACTTGAAGGTACTGAGCATGTAAGATAGGTTAAAATTAAAATAGAACATATATGAACAAGCACAAACGCATGTATAATAATCTGAACATGATATACTGAATTCTGAGCTAACTGGATGCAATGACTAAATTTATAACATGTTGAGACTGAATGATAACTGAACTGTGAATATGGTCAATGTGTTAGAGTCTGACTGAATTATGGGAGATACTAATAACCGATAATAAAACCACATGAGCTAAATATACCCTGCCAGAGGTATAAAGGCATGCTTGCATGATCACTAAACTGGTTGCCCATAGACGGTACATACAACCTACTTGGCTAGTAATTCTGGAACTAATTTGGTGCACTGAACCCTAGTCCAACTCGATATTACACTCCTCCAATCAAATTATGTAATTAACTGATTATGACTAAGTCTCTGTAAATAATGGATAGCTCAAAACTGAACATGCAAATTGAGAATGCAACAATTAATCTTATAATTACGAATTTATAACAGAGGCATGTATAACTGAAGTAACTGAAATATCTGACCTAGCATGTTTAATTCAAGAACTAAAGAAATACATAGCTAGGGTTGTGAAATTCATGCAATAATCTGAGTAATAACATGATAATCTTATTTGGAACATATGAATAATAAATTAATAAAGTTCTATAAACCCTAGGTCTAATCATGATATGGAAATCAAGAATCTGACTAAAAACCAGGGACCCAATGAGTGAAAGGAACCCACTAGTGAAATCCCACATACCTGGTGATGAAATCCACAGAGAAATATTTAGATTTCGGGGCTGGAACTAATGGTACCTTGTTGCGTTCTTGAACTAGGGTTCTTAATCTTTTTCTCCTTTCTTGCTTCTAATTTTCTAAGTTTTTTTAATAATGATTTGACTTAGGTAAGTTTTAGTTATGTTTCTAGGCTTAAACTGACTACAATTAGATGATTTAGGGTCAAAACGACGTATCTTAGGGTTTAAATGAAGTGGAAAAAGACTAAAAGACCCCTGATTTAATTGTTGTTGGACCAAATAATGACCTAAACTAACGGTCCATCCTTAGATCGACGGTCCATTGTTTGGGTCCGTAGGTTGGATCTGCTCGACAGGCCTTTACTAAAACGGGCATAACCTTTTACCTTGGAGGTTATATTTTAGGAAACTCGGTGGCTATGAAAATCTAAATCAATTATATTCTTTTTATAGGTCATGGGACACCTAACTCATTTTTTTCTAAGAGTTATGACCATTTGAAGTTGACCCAACAATATTTTCCCCTCAACTATCTGATAGTTTTCACCTAAGGTCATACCAAAGGTCCGTAGGTCCATCTACGAACTGTACTGGTCATTCATGGTTCTTTTTAGAGAGTGAGTAATGGGGGCTTGATCGAAGGACATAGACTATGGACCGTAGGTTCGTTCGTCCATTGTTCGACATTTGATCAAACTTTCTGGTTGAGTTTTTGGAGGCTTCAGAATCAAACGAAGGATGCATAGTACGGGCCGTAGATTCAAACTACGGTCTGGCGATGGTAACCATCAGTTGCACCCATAGATTTCTGAAAACCTTATTTCTAGTCTATTTTAATATGGAGTGTTACATTAAATTATGAATCTTACTAGTTGACTATATGAGTCCTAAGATGTACTACGTTGACGTTTCAATAGGAATGAGTGGGTGACTTGTAGTATACTGATATACCGTGGTTTCACGGTATTCTTAATGCTTTTTCCTTAAGTTTTGTGTGTCCAAAAGCCTTTTTGTATTAATTTTATGTAAGTTTTTCTTTATTTGAAGGAAATCTGTCTAAAAGATGAATGCAGAGGTTTTTGAGCAAGAAATGCAGAAAAGTACCACTTACGGAGCTTGTGATGGTCCGTTGTGCCCGTGACGGTCCATAGGTGGCATCGTAGTGCAGCTACTGAAGGAAGATGGGAAGTCTGACCAAGTGTGGGGTTACGGAGTGCGTGATGGTCCGTCCTGCTAGTTTGTCATGAAGATCAGAGAAGTAGTCCCAGTACCTAAATTCCAAGAGTTCAAGTTTTTTGGAACGGAGACCCTTGATGGACCGTTGTGCCTGTGACGATCCGGCATACCTGGGGTAATGAAGAGAGCAGCAGAAGAAATTGCACAAGTATGGGACGACGGAATCCTTGACGGCCCGTCATGACCACGACGATCCATCGCGAGGTCTGTCAACCCAGCCGCGTTTTGAAAGATTTCCATTAAATAGAGTCCTTATTTAATTAGGTTTTTATTTTTTATAAATAGTTCAAAAAATCTCATTTTTGGGGTTAGACTCTTGATTATTTGTATACTCTTGATTATTTTTAGACTCTTGGTTATTTGAGCTTCTTTTGTGGATTAGACTTGGTAATTATTATTACACTCTTGGAGAATCTTTAGTCTTCAATTAATTACAGTAATTGATTGTTGGTAATTTTTGTTGATTAATCAAGTGAACTTTTGGATTTTATTCTTTCTCATTAAATTAAGTGCATGAATTCTTATATAACATATTTGAATATTGTGATTATGACTATGGGTAACAAAACTCCATAACTAGGGTTTTGGGAACCATAGGCAAATAATGAGGTAAAACCTAACTTAAATAACAATTTTAGAATAGTGTCTTGCATGTATTGATAATTCTTTCGCTTAGAAGTCTTTTTAACGGATGGCCAACATTAGAACTCTCCTTAATGCTACTTGCCGGACCAAGGAGGTAGATAATAGGAAAAGAATTGTCAACATAGATTTAGTGTATACTATCTAATAGGCTAGTATAGATTGGTACGAGGTAATAAATTAGTCAAATATCGAATATGATGCTTAATATGAGGTAAAGGTAAGGGTTAGTATAGCAACACATGTAGCCGGACCAAGGTGCGGAGTGAAATTTTCTAGATACCGGACCAAGGATTTAGAAATACATAACTTATCACTTTGCATGAAAGATACTAGGAAAGAATTGTCATAGTTAGAATTATCAAACTATGAACCTGTGAGGAACACGTAAACCCTAGTTACTTTGATTAATTGATTAAACTCCAACATTTGAAGCTGTTAGTTGTCTCCTTTAATTTAGCTAGTTATTTTCATTCATTTACAAGTAAAAAAAAAAAACCTTTTTATTGTCTTTGCTTTCCAAGGAAATAATTGACTAAATAATATTAATAATAGATTGAAGTTAAGTCTGCACTATTTTCCTCGTGGGAACGATCCCAACCTCATTTGTTGGATTCTTTACTTGATACGACCTCTTTACTTCTTATTTTAGAAGTAAGTTTGAGCGTATCATATACCTAGTTGACCCTATGTGCTACTTGAATGTGATTGTGCATGTGATAAGATGATGAAATTTGTCTTGTGGTGGTAGACTCATGTCCTTCTACTTGATACATGAATAATATGAATATGACTCTAGACTTAGTAGGCTAAAGCACCTTTCTCATGTATATGTACGTGTGATTGAAATATGACCTTGAACAAGTTAAGAGGGTAACTAATGTGAAACCTTCAAACTAAATAGAAGGTTATGATATCCTTGAAGTTAAAAGTCGTAATGGTATCCTTCTTGTGTGAATGATGGACTTAAGGGAAGGTTGGTAGAACGGCATGAATCCATCCTTAAGAAAGTCATAAGCTATCCTATTTAACCATTGTGTTGCATTCCCAGTAGATCTATCTTTTGTATGGTGTATTATGATTTGGTTGTGGCTACTATATGGTACATTTTCATATGCCCTTGAGATTGAATTACTCTATGAGAACAAAGACTAGCACTGAGTGAGTATTCTTGTGGAGTGACTCAACTTAAGTAGAGACTAGAGTACAAAGAAACCCTTGATATTCCTTAACCATGTGCCTACATGAGATGTGTGTAGTTCTACCTTGGCAAGTAGAACACCCTTCATTGGAGTAGGGAAGAATCCGGGTTCCATGCCTAGGTAGTATGGTCTATATCTATTATTGCCTATTCTCATCATGTGGGAACATTCTAGTGTTGCAAAAGTTCGACAAATTTTAGGTAGTGGAATGGAAAGTTATCTAGATATAGCACGAGTAGGCTTCGAAGATGCTAGTGTTTAGGTTTCTTAGGTCTTCTCAAGACCATTATGTGAAGTCCTTCTTTAATGAAATGTTTCTTAATTGATTTACAGAATTATTATGATTTAGGTTAATGCAAGTTGAAAAGAATGATCACTATCTAGGGTAGCTTTAAGGGTTGCATAAATAGAGTTGAAGAGGGTTTATGGGAGGTCTCTTCATGTTTTACTCAAGTGAATCTTAGAGTAACCTTAGGAGGTGAGTTGACTATTTTAAAGAGAATAATCTTATCTTAAGTAGTCTTAAGGATTATTTAGTCGTGCTTGAAAATGGTGCATGGGCGATCTCTTCTTGTCTTACTTAAGTAAGTCTTAAGATAATCTTTGGTAGGAGGGTTTATGATTATATGTCTTGAAGTGATGTTTATGCTATATTGTGGAATGTGACTTATATGTGTTTATGTTTACTTGCAAGTGCATCTTGTGCATATGTTATAGAATTTTCTTCAAAAAGAGCATGTTTTATACAAATGTCCTTTAAGCATAATTTTATTTCATTACTCAATACTTAGTGCATTGTAATTTAGTAATTCCATATATTTTGTCTTATCTCTAAAGGTGTAGCTGGCAATTGAGAGGAGTTATTGGCATTAGTATCCATTCAAGCAAAGTTATGGTATGTCCTGTATTTATTCGAGGACATAACTATGTTTAGCTTTTCTTGTAAAAGAAATTGTAATAAACTTAATTTTTTCTATTATGTTGATGTATGGGTCGTGACACATGATATTCTTGTGTCTAAAATGGCTACAATGGACTTAGCCTATTTCTTATGATTTTCTATGAAAGATATTTGAAGTATTATTCGATTGTGTGAAAAGTTTTAATTCCTACTTCTCAAATATGTATGCAATGAATGATGTCAAAGGGTTGTATAAGACTACTGAGAGGTCGTGTACGCCATGCCACGATTTGAGAATACCATTTCTTCTAGTGTATACTCTCGGATAGTAACAAGCTTGGTATCAGAGCATAAGGTTATGAAGTAGTCTTAGGAATCCAAAGTCTCTTTAAGGCCACGTCTAGTAGAGTCTTGTTCATCGGTGTGAATCACGAAAAATCTATGAGTAAGAGGCTATAGGACGATAGAGTTTCACTTTCTTCATCACTCTTGTGTTGCGCCAATCGATTTGAGGTTATAAGTGTCTATTCCTAATCTTTATCTTGTGTTTATAGGAGATGACTACCAGAAGAATGGTCGCAAGATGGTTGGAAGAGGAAGGAGTGAATGAGGGATTTTCCCAGGGTAGAATAGCCCCACAAGGATTTCAAGTTCCTCAATATGCCCAGGTTCCTCCCCAAGTTGATCAAGTCCCTATTGTAAGTGGAGGTAATGAGGTTCCGTTGGTCCCTCAGACATGACTAATGGGGAGATTATAAAGACTTTACTTGCTTTAGCCCGAGCCTTGAAAACTCAGGTGAATAGGGGTATTGAGCCTAGGGTGAAATACTTTAGAGAGTACTACAACCTCTAGGTTGAGAGACTTTTTTAGAATGAATCATTCTATCTTTCTTATCTCTAAGGTGGGAGAGAATCCCCAAGAGTTTCTTGATTGTGTGTACAATGTGTTGAATGCTATGGGGGTGACATCTAGGGAGAAGGCGGAGTTGACTTCATACCAATTAAGTGAAGTTTGTCAATTATGGTACACTCAATGTAAAGATAATAGGTTGGTTGAGTCGGGTCCCATAGAGTGGGAAGATTTTAAGGAGGCCTTCTTAGAAAAGTATTTCCCTAGGAAAAGAGGGAGGTGAAGGTTGAAGAGTTCATTAACCTTAGCCAAGTTAATATGAGTGTTGAAGAGTATTCTTTGAAGTTTTCCTTTTTTTCTAGGTATGCTCCATCCTTGGTGTCTAACCCTAGGGATGAGATGAGTAGGTTTTTGACCGGTGTTGCCGATCCTATGAAAGAAGAGTATCGCACGGACATGCTCTATAATGACATGAACTTTTCTATACTTAAGGTGTATGCTCAATCCATTGAAGAGTCCAAACTTAGAAGGATCTCAAGGAACTTGAAGAGGGGTAATTTTGATGAACAAAACCAACCTAGGATTAAGAAGAGGTCTCCAAACCTAGATGGATTTAGTGCTCCTAAGGTCAAGATTGAGGGTAGTAGTAGTTATCAAGGTGTTAAGCCTACTAGTTTTAGGTGTGGGAAGAAGCACTTTGGGAAATGTCTAGCTGGTACCGGTGGTTGCTTTGGTTGTGGTAAGGATCGTCATAAGGTGAGGGATTGTCCTACTATTATTTCTAGAGGAAGAGAGTCCAAGAAAGTTCCTTCTAGTGCTCTGGAAGGTGATGCTCCAAAGAGGAACTGCTTCCATGTTCTTCAAGCTACAAAAGCAAATTCGGGTAATGATGCCGGTAAGTCATGGTTTTCTCTCTTGTGTTGTGATGGGTTCCTTCTTAGTGGGGGAGTATGGTGAGTAGTTGGATTGTAGATTGTTGTCTCTTGTCTTTTATTCTATTTAAGCTTGAGAGATACAATGTCATAGTAGCATGTTGCATGTTGCATGTTATTTAGGAGTCTTGCTGAAAATGAATTTCATTGATCTCCTTGCATGGTGCATCTCATGTTGTTATGTTTATGTTGTAAAATGAGTTTATATAAATTTGTCTCTCATAGTCATGCTTCTTTAATAAATTTCTTAAATGTTGCATTAGTGATCTAGTGAGCACGTGATTAAAATGTGATTAGAAATTATGTAAATGAGCATTATAATGTGTGGAGAAGGAATTTTATCTTATATGAAATAAAGAAATTTGAGTCTTATTGCATGATGAGTTGTAGAGATTATTTCTACTATCTTGTTATGTTTTGAGTCTCTTGATTATGTGGAAATTGATATTCCTCCTATATATGTGTATAGTATATGGTGTGGTATGGTTTTGAGTGACTAGTTTTGATTCATTATCTCTTGATAGTGCCAAAAATATAGCAAGAGCCATTTGAGGACGAATATTGTCCAAGTGGAGGAGAATGTAACACCTCTAAAATGAACAAGGAGAAGATAGATCTTAACACATGTGTCATGAGGTTATAAAGTATTAAAATGTTTAATAATAGTGTTTATAGTGAGTGTGTAAAGTGTGGAAGAATTTGTATGTTAAACGTCTAAGACGTTTGGAAGTTAGCCTTGAGACGCGTTTGTGTGATCTAGTGTGCCATTGCATGTTTTCCATGTTCATTTTGGTTCAAATTAATGTAAGAGGTTCCTAACATTTGTACGACTTTATTTGGGTTGGATACGTACGGGTATGACTCCCCAAGGACCACCCTAAGGTTCCTTTAGGAGGAGCCAACCTTTGGGTCAAAACTGCCCAAGGCAGTCTCCGTCAATGATGGCCAATCGACAGACCGTTGTCGTGTTGACGCCCCGTAGTTTGGGGGAGTGGCTCAATACTTACTGTGGGAGCTTAGACCCCTTGATGATGAGTTTATAATCCATACCATGAACCTACAGGACAGTCCGCTGGAGGGTCAACGAGTCGTAGATGCATCCGTCGATTGACACCTGCAGATTTTCTGCCGGTGTCTCAGCCAAGATGGGGATAATTTGGGTATTTCACCTAGCATTCTAAAAATAGTTTGGGCATTTACTTAAGGTCTTTTCGGTATTTTAAGTGTTTTTATAAGTCTACAATCCCAAGTTAAGTCATTATTCAAAAATAAAAACCCAAACCCCAAAGAGAACTCTCTAGAACTCCATTGGAGCTTGAAGTAAGGTGGGAGTTTAGAGCTTGATTTCTCCATCAATTCTTCATCATTTTTTTGGATTTTTATCAATCAAGGTATGGTGTTTCATCTTTTAACTCTCTTTCTTTAAGGGGCCAAACTTCAAAGTGTTTTCTAAGACTTCTCAAAAGATGAATTCTTATATTTTGATATCTAGCCATGGGTTCTTGCATTAAATGATTTATAATATAATTGATGTTAATTGAATGATTTTAGATAAAATTCCATATTAACCCATGCAAATCATAAAATCCTTGTTTTGACTATATTATGGGTGATTTAGTTATGTCTCTATTTTATTGATTTCTTATGTAGATTACTTTGGGATATAGAATTACGTAAGAAACATGTTAGTATTGTATATAGGATGTCATAATTTGATGAGTTTCATATTGTATTATGTTAGATCATTTATAGTTGACTATTAGTTTGAATTGGTGATTATAGTTATTGGAAAAGCCTTTGTGGATTGAATTGGTTGAATTGGCTATGGATTGGAGCTGTCAATTTTTGAATGGTGGTATGTTGACCTAACCTCATCTATATTGTGTAGTATAGGTGTTTCTATTGTGATGTTTGGTATGGGTCGGCTTATTTTGACGGTTCCTATGTGAGATAATTGTGAAGAATGTGGCCTCGTAGGCATTAATTTGTGAATTATGATGTTATCATGTTAGAGATTGGATGTGTGGTCATTGTGAAGCTCTATATGACCTATGTGTATATGTGAAGTCAAAAAATGATTTTTTCTAGTGGGTAATATGTGTCTGTAGTAGACTATGTGATGCTTAATGTGTGTTACTTGATGTTGAAGTGTGAATCATCCTAGTTGACTATATGAGTCCTAAGATGTACTATGTTGATGTTTTAATAGAAATGAGTGGGGTGACTTGTAATAAACCTAGTTGACCCTATATGCTACTTGAATGTTATTGTACATGTGATAAGATGATGAAATCTGTCTTGTGGTGGTAGCCCTATGTCCTTCTACTTGATACATGAAGAATATGAATATGACTCTTGATTTAGTAGGCTAAAGCACCTTTGTCATGTATGTGTATGTGTTATTAACATATGACCTTGAACATAGTTAAGAGGGTCATTAATGTGGAACCTTCAAACTAGATAGAAAGTTATGATATCCTTGAAGTTCAAAGTTGTGATGGTATCCTTCTTTTGTGAATGATGGACTTAGGGGCAGGTTCGTTGGAATGGCATGAAACCATCCTTAAGAAAGTCATAAGCTATCCTATTTAACCATAAAGTGGCAGCCCTAGTGTTTCCATCTTTGGTAAGGTGTATTATGATTTGGTTGTTACTATTATATGGTACGTTCTCATATGCCCTTGAGATTGAATTACTCTATGAAAACAAAGGCTAGCACCGAGTGAGTATGCTTGGGAAGTGACTCTACTTAAGATGAGACTAGAGTACAAAGAAACCCTTGATATTCCTTAATCATGTGCCTACATGGGATGTGTTCTAGTTCTACCCTTGGAAAGTAGAACACCCTCCATCAGAGTAGGGTAGACTCCGGATTCCATGCTAACTAGTATGCTCTATATTGGTTATTGCCTATTCTTATCATGTGGGATATATTCTAGAGTTGAATAAGTTCGACAACATTTAGGAAGTGGAATGGGACGCTACTAGACATGGCACGAGTAGGTGATACGCTCAAACTTACTTCTCAAATGAGAAGTAAAGTGGTCGTGTCAAGTAAATAACCCAACTAGTGAGGTTGGGATCGTTCCCACGAGGAAAATAGTCTAGACTTAACCTCAACCTATTATTACTATCGTTTGGTCAATAACTTCCTTGGAAAGTAGAAATATAAAAAGGGGGGTTCTATCTCTAAATAAGTGAAAATAAACAACGAACTTGAAAGAGACACTTAACAGCTTTGAATGTTGGGTTTTAATCAATTAATCAAAGTAACTAGGGTTTACGTGTTCCCCACAGGTTCATAACTTGATAACTCTAACTATAACAATTCTTTCCTAGTATCTTGCATGCAAAGTGATAAGTTATGTATTTCTAAATCCTTGGTCCAGCATCTAGAAAATCTCACTCCACACCTTGGTCCGGCTACGTGTGTTGCTATCCTAACCCTTATCCTTACCTCATATTAAGAATCGTATTCGAAATTTGACTAAGTTATTACCTCGTACCAATCAATACTAGCCTATTAGATAGTATACACTAAATCTATGTTAATAATTCTTTTCCTATTATCTACCTCCTTGGTCCGGCAAGTAGCATTAAGGCGAGTTCTAACGTTGGCCATCCGTTAAAAAGACTTCTAAACGAAAGAATTATTAATACATGCAAGACACTATTCTAGAATTGTTCTTGTAATTAGGGTTTATCTCATTATTTGCCTATGGTTCCCACAACCCTAGTTATAGAGTTTAGTTACTCATAGCCATAAACACAATATTTAAATATATTAAATAAGAATTCATGTACTTACTTCAATGAGAATGAATAAAGTCCGAAAGTTTGCTTGATTAATCACCAAAAATCACTTGTAAGAATCTCAAAATCTAACACTAATCAACAATCAATAGTTCCAATAATACGGAGACTAACAATAAGGAATTTTTTAATCTAAGAGTCTAACCTCAAAAACGAGATCTTTCGAACTATTTATAAAAAATAAAAACCTAATTAAACAAGGACTCTGTTTGCTGGAAATCTGCCAAAACGCGGCTGGGTCGACGGACCACACGACGGACCGTCGTGGTCACGACGGACCGTCATGGCCTCCGTCGTCCCATACTTCTGCAATTTCTTCTGCTGCTCTCTTCATTCCCCTGACGGCAAGTATGCCGGACCGTCATAGGCATAACGGTCCGTCGAGGGTCTTCGTTTCAAAATACTTCAACTCTTGGAATCTGGGTACTGGATCACTTCTCTGAACTTCATGACGAATCTGCAGGACGGACCATCATAGCCACGACGGACCGTCACAAGCTTCATAATCCCACACTTGGTCAGACTTCCCCATCTTCCTTCAGCAGCTTCTCTATGCTGCCACCTACGGACCGTCACAAGCGCGACGGACCGTCATAAGCTCCGTAGGTGGTCTCTTCTGCATTTCTTTGCTCAAAATCTCCGCATTTAGCTTTCGACAGATTTCCTGCAAAACAAAGAGAAACTTATATAAAAACTAGCACAAAAAGACTTTCGTACACACTAAACTTAAGGAAAAATTATTAATTATACCGTGAAACCACGGTATATCAACACCCTCAACTTAAGTTCGTTGTTTGTCCTCAAGCGACGCACTATGACTCACTACACAATCTTTGTACAATAGTATGCATGTTTTATCCTTTGCAATCATTTGGCTATCAATCCCGATTAATCTCATCAAATCTATGCATGCTATCACTATTAGGCTTGAATTTTGTGGGATTAGAACATGACACAGACTCACCATACACTAACACCTATCCTCTTCAATTTCTCACCGAGGTGCTAACAATTCCGGTATTGCAACTAGTGTCCTCACTTCAAAACAAAATCCTCATTTTTCACACAATGATTTCAGTTTTGAGTATAAGGATTAATTTTCAACACTCGCTCTCATAACAAAGTCACACTCATTCATACTTATTGCCATAAGGTTGCCCTTATTTTCACTGCCTTAAGTTCGCTATACAACCCTTAGGATCACGATAGGACTTTCTTAGCTTGTAACATAGGCTCAGAGTCAGGTAGGGTATATTTAGGTATACTTTAGTGAATTTTTTTTTGCCCTCCTTGACATATCGGCTAAACCTTCCACTTTCTATCACTTTATCTCGCCCAGTTTCTCCCATTCTTTCACCTTGCTATTTTCCCTTCTTTCTTCATTTGTGTAAGTGACTCTTTTCCTCTTTTTTTTTCTCTCTTTTTTTTAAATTTATTTATTTATTTTTTTCAACGAGTTCTTGAGTCACTTTACTTTTGTTCTTTCTCTCTCTTTGTTCTTTCAACCCCACTTTCCAGAGCATTCCTCAAAACAGCCACCCTCAACTCATGGCTTTGCCATGAGTCAAGGTACACAATACCCAAAGTTGGGTCAGGGCCATAATGAAGGTTGTTTATGCGTTAGCCACCCTCAACTTATGCTTTTGGCATAAGCTGAGGTGCACATGTCCAAGGAGGGACCAGGGCCAACATATTGTTCCCAGAAAAGATCAGTTGGGGTGAAAAAGAAAGGTCTAATTTTATGCTCAGATTATTTGGATCAAAGAAGGATAACTTTCATTTGGTTTCTTTTATTTAGGCTAGAAATGGTCTATCTTGAATAAGGGCCTATGATCCTTTCCTAATTGTCTGTTACAGCTTACTTTTAGCAGGACTAACCAGGCAAGTTCTAGCTCAGTACCAATAGTGGACTATTCAAATTTCCTCACACTCACTTGACATCTCATCACTATACCAGATTATTAGACACCTAGTTCGAATTGAAGACTTAGGGTAATGCAATGGTGTAACTCTATTTCATGCTTAGAGCCACACAATTATCAGTTACTATGCCTAGTCATGCAACATTTTCCAGTTTTATCAGGATATCATTTTAGCCATCATGCTTCAGAGTTAAACTATGTACAAAAGAAGTAACGTGTCGGTTCAACAGGAAAAGTAATCAGTCTTTTGGGGGAAAGAACACAGGCAAGAAAACCCCAAAAGAGGATAGTGAGTTGGGCTACTCAGACTTCACCCTAACACTCACTTTCCATTTGCCCCACCCCCAACAAAAAAGCATGCAATTGTCCCCAATGCATAAAAAAATCTAAATATTAGAGTGGTAGGTGAAGCAAACCTGTGGCGCATAGCGCCGTCGATCAGCAAGCTGGTGGGTCCGGTTTGCCGGAACCCACGTCCTCTACAATCTGGACACCCTCAATGGTGTCCTTAGCAACAACCGCACCATCAGTAGTGCCTTTTGCTGTCTCTACAGTGCGGGAGCTAGACGCCCCAGCCGCTATCTGCGATGCTCTGATTTGGTGTGCCTCCGCCTCAGCAAGTGAGGCTCTCCTCGCAGCCTCCATCTCTCGGCGCTCATTCTTCCTTGCTCGCGCCTCATCCTCTGCTCGACCCGTACGCCTCTTGGCACTCTCTCGAGGGGGAGGTGGAGGAGTTTCTGAAGTAGTAAACAGGGCCGCCAATACAGTGTCCTCAGCAGGCTCGACAGACTCCGGCACCCTCGCCTCTAGGATCGTGTCGATGTCGGCACGAAGACTGTCAACTGCAGCCTAAAGAGTCGACACATCCACCGGAGGGGCTGGTCGGGCTAACACTCTCAACTCAAAGGCGTCTAGGCGCTGGTTAACTTCAGCAATCTTCCGCTTTGTAAACTGTTGCATTTTCCTCTCTAGACGCTCTTCAGACTCAGTGATCAACTTCTGCATCCAAGGCTGGATATGATGCAGAAGAGTGGCCATTTGTGCCTCTAGTTTTTGGACCCTAGCAAGCGGGACCAGTGTCGGTAGAGGAGCTGTGCGAAAGGAGCTCGGGGCTGGGCTACTACCCGGGATAGACTCGACCGGGGTAGTGTCAGTGGACGCCTGTGTAGCGGTGCGAGCCTGGGCTACCGTATCCGCAAGATCATCAGCAAGTGGGGCAGCTCTGGACGGGGTCCTCTGCGTGGAGCCAACTCATTGGCCTCGTCTCTGATGAGGCCGACATCAACAGTGCCCTGCGGGGTCTTCAGCTGATCTACGTGCCATATGGGCACACCTGCGGACCTGCAAAGGGCAAAGATCATACACGGGAAGGGGTAGGTAGTAGTGGCCTTGAATTCCCTCTCGTGCATGACTTCTTGGAGAAGCCATGTGAAGTCCATCTCGAATCCGGCTATCATCGCCGCCATCAACACTGCTCGATCCCAGGTAACGATGTTATCAGCAGCTGTGGGGGAAAGGCAGTGACGGACGAGCAGCCACAAGAACTTTGCTATAAACGTCAGGTTAGCCTTCTTGATGGCCCCCTTCGTCTCAGTGACCTAATCGGCACCCTCTCCATCTAGTGACAGGTGAAGGGCCATCCACCTCTTGGTGGTCTCTCTCAGTGCTGGCTCGCGCAAGAACTGTCCATCCTTTACTATCTGCCAGCGGTAGTCAAACTCGGCAGTGATGGGGGTCCGGGTAGCATGTGCACTCTCGCCGTATAGAAACCGGCGGATGGCTGGCAGGGAAATGTCAACCTGCACGCCCCAGTCTCAAACCTGCTCCAATGGGGCCTGTTTAGCGGGAGCAGCCCTCCTATCGATCTATGATCGGAGAGTCGCTACGTAGGATGCGTAGAACTCTCGGACCATTTCCTCGCTGTATCGTCCCAACGGACGTGCTGTCCACTCTAAGCGATGCCTGGTGAAGAGGTTGTGGATCTCCGGCATCGTTGGGAGACTCCCTGCAAGTACCCGCCGCTCCAAGGTGAGTGTCCGAGTCATTACTCCTTTATCAGTCAGGAACTTGGCGTCGGAGTAAACTTGAAACTGGCCGTCGACAAACCATCGGTTTGGTTGGTCAGAGGCTGGGGTGGGGACCTGAGCAAGTGCGCGGGATGTAGAGTCTGAACTGTCAGCCTCATCAGACGAGGCCGACGCTGCAGCAGTGGCGTGTGCGGGAACCTCAGCAGATCCTGAAGTTTCCTCGGACCATGATACTCCTAAGGAGCCAGACGCTCCTTCCTCATTTGTGGCTGACCCAGAGGGTGTGCCGGTCAGTGTGCACTCCTCATCAGACTGGGAGGCAGTGACTACGCCGGATGCCACCGTCTTGGGTGTGGCTCTGGGAGCACGTGCAGCTCGGGAAGGTGCGAAAGTGCCTGGGGGCACATACTCAGGGTCACGCTCATCATCAGAGTCGATGATCAAGCGTGCAGACGGGGCAACAGACTTTGATCACCCGCGTGCGTAGGTTCGGTCTTGCTTGGGTGCCATAGCAGGTAGTACCTGCAAAGGATCACTATTAGTACGAGTAGTGGCAAACAAGACAAGCGAAACCATACGAAATAAAATAGTGAAAATAATATGTAAATGTTGTATAAACAGTGACACACGACGGGCCTGGTGACGGCTCATCTTGACTATGACGGACCGTCGTGAGGTCCGTCGTGATGTACTTGGACTCTGTATAAATAGAGAACCCTGAAAGAGGGTCTCTGACTAGCATGACGGTGTGTGCAGGACGAACCGTCACAGTTACGACGGTCCGTGGTAGATGTCCGTCGTAGGAAACTTGGAAAAAAATATGGAGACCCTTAGGAGAGGGGTCTCTGACTGTTATGATGGTCATGCAGGACGGACCGTCGTGGGCACGACAGTCCGTCACATGTGTCCGTTGAAGGACACTTGGGGAAAAAAATGGAGACCCTTAGGAGAGGGGTCTTTGACCGTTATGACGGTCATGCAGCGGTTGAGACAGCGATTTTTTGCCACATCATAAAGCTACAACGGTAATATACGTAAAAAAATTATTTTTTCTTTAATATTTGGCTTATTTTAAGAATTTTTCTCTCTATTCTCTAGCTATTTATTCTTCTTTATCTCTTCTGCCTTTTCAAATTTCAGATTTTTCTCAAGGGCTTCGGGAATACTCTTCTTGAAACACAATCCATCAAGTTCCAAAATCAAAAATTTTATAGAAAAACTCTTTTGCATCTTCAACTCTATGAGCTGCAGCATATCTATTAATCAAATACCATAAATTTTTTCATTAACCAAATTTCCTCTCTTAGACATTTCGTCAAGCAGTTGGTTGAGTTCACCAAATGTCTCATACGACAAAGAATATCGAGAATTTCATTGAAAGATTCAGTGTTTGGTGAATACCTACATGGATTTTCACCTGCTAATATCCATTTGAAGAAGATAAAAGCTGGTTTCCAATCAGAATGGTGCCGTTTAAGCACGTTTAGAATAAAATCTTCAGATAATGTGAAATTGCAATTACTTAGAGATTGAAAAATGTCATTCACTGATTTATCTGCTTTATTCTTGAAAAGGGTCTACATTTCCAACGCGCAGTTTTCTTCGTCGGATATTGTGTGCATTAGGAGATGAAAGCGACTCGTCATTTTGGGTTGAAAACTGTAGAAATGCTGAATTCTCCGGTAGAGTTCTTTAGTTGACATTCCGATGACCTTTCCGGTGGAACGCCGGAAAAGTATATTTTATTGAAACGAAAGCAAGAGCAAACAAGAGCAAGTCATATAAGAGAGAGTTTGATTTGTGAATTGTGAACGTTGGTATTATCTAGGTGACAATATTTATCTAGGTGGCAAAATATTTAACTAGGTGGCAAAATATTTATCTAGGTGTCGTGCGCGTGTGGACACGATCGTAGTGAGTGGACTGAAAAAGGTGTACATGTTCGATGAATAAGCAAGTTCAGGGGGTTATTTGAAACAAAATAAAGTTTAGGTGTACACTGAATAAAAAGCTTCAAGTACAGGGGGGTAATGAATACTTTTGCCATAGAAAAATGCTACCACTACTAAAAAGACGATAAGTATTGGGTTGCCTCCCAACAAGCGCCTGATTTAATGTCGCGGCACGACTGGGGACACTCGATTACTCAGACTTCATCAAGATGGTATGCCTCTATCAATTCATTTGCCGATTCAGCATGCCCAAAATAGATTTTTATGCGCTGTCCATTCACCTTGAACCGCACACCCTCCTTAGTTTCCAACTCAACTGCTCCATGAGGGAATAGTTGGGTAACCAAGTAAGGACCAGTCCATTTGGACTTGAGCTTGCCCGGAAACAAGCGCAACCTGGAATTGAATAAAAGCACCAAATCCCCGACCATAAATTCTCGCTTTTCAATTTTGTTGTCATGGTACTTCTTTATCTTTTCTTTGTATAGTGCTGTGCTCTCATAGGCTTTTAGGCAAAATTCATCGAGTTCATTCAACCCATTTAACCGTTGCTCTGTAGCTTCTCTCCAATCCATTTTTAACTTCTTCATAGCCCACGTGGCTTTATGCTCTAACTCAACCGGAAGATGACAAGCTTTCCCATATACAAGTTGGTATGGAGACATACCTATGGGAGTCTTATATGCTGTCTGGTAGGCCCAAAGAGCATCATCAAGCCTCCTTGACCAATCCGTTCTACTAATTCACTTTTTTTTTTGACAATATCTGTTTTATTTCCCGATTCGACACTTCAACTTGCCCACTAGTTTGAGGGTGGTAAGGAGTGGCCACATTATGGCGACCCCGTATTTCTCCAATAACCCCTTGAACAATCTGTTGCAGAAGTGGGAGCCCCCATCACTAATAATGGCCCTTGGGGTGCCAAAACGAGAGAATATATTCTTTTTCAAGAATGCAGTGACACTATTCCCTTCATTGTTTGCGAGGGCTATGGATTCGACCCATTTAGATACATAATCGTCTGCTACTAGAATGTACTTCATCACATGAGAACTCACGAAAGGTCCCATAAAGTCAATACCCCAAACATCAAATAACTCAATTACAAGAATGGGGTTTAGAGGGAGCTCTTGCTTTCTTGAAATACCACCATCTCGTTGACATTTGTCACATGCTTTAGCAAACCCATGAGCATCTTGATGAAGATTTGGCCAATAGTAACCACATTGTAATATCTTATGAGCGGTTCGGATACCATTGTGATGTCCGCCAACAGGTGAAGAATGGCATGCCTCCAACACACTCAACATTTCACATTCTGGCACACAACGCCGAATAAGCCCGTCGGCACAACTCCTATACAAGTATGGTTCATCCCAAAAGAACTTCTTCACATCGTACATGAACTTTTTCCTTTGATGAAAGGACAAGTCTGATGGAACAATATCACTAGCCAGATAGTTCGCAAAATCTGCGAACCATGGAATCAAGTCTTGTGAAGCACCAATACATGTTCATCGGGGAAAGTATCATCAATGTCAGTCTTATCCCCTAACTCTCTCATACTCTCATAGCTTCATCCTCTAGACGAGACAAGTGATCAGCAACTTGATTTTCAGTTCCTTTTCTATCCAGCACTTCAAAGTCAAATTCTTGCAGCAGTAATACCCAACGAATCAGCCTAGGTTTCGCATCCTTCTTCGCCATCAAATATCTCAATGTTGAATGGTCAGTATGCACTATAACTCTAGTACCTAGCAAATAGGAGCGAAATTTCTCAAAAGCAAAGACTACTGCAAGGAGTTCTTGCTCAGTCACTGTGTAGTTCTTCTGAGCTTCATTTAGGGCTTTACTAGGATAGTAAATTGGGTGAAGGATTTTATTTCTTCTCTGTCCCAATACTACACCAAGAGCCACCCCACTAGCATCGCACATTACCTCAAATGGACTGTTCCAATCTAGAGAAATAATGATAGGCGCAGACACTAACTTTTCTTTTAGCTCACCGAATGCTTTAAGACAGGATTCATCAAAACAAAATTTACATTCTTTCTCCAGTAATTTGCACAATGGGTGTGCAATCTTTGAAAAGCCTTTGATGAATCTCCGGTAAAAACCGGCATGCCCAAGAAAGCTTCTCACACCTTTCACAGAGATCGAAGGGTGAAGTCTCTCTATTACCTCAACTTTATCTAGATCAACCTCTATGCCCTTTTCTGAAATGCGATGACCCAACATAATACCCTCTTTCACCATGAAATGACACTTTTCCCAGTTTAGTACCAAATTGCAGTCTTCACATCTCTTAAGAACCTCAGATAAATTGGTCAAACACCGCTCGAATGAATCACCAACCACAGAAAAATCATCCATAAAAACTTCTATAGTATCCTCCACCATGTCAGAAAATATTGACATCATACATCTCTGAAAGGTTGCAGGTGCATTGCACAACCCAAACGGCATTCTTCTGAACGCAAAGGTACCATATGGACAAGTGAAAGTGGTTTTCTCTTGATCTTCTGGTGCAATAGAAATTTGATTATACCCCGAATACCCATCAAGAAAACAATACCACCCTTTTCCGGCAAATCTATCCAACATCTGATCCATGAAGGGCATAGGAAAATGGTCTTTCTTAGTCCATGAGTTCAGTTTACGGTAATCCATACACACCCTCCATCCAGTAACCGGTCTCATTGGACCAAGTTCATTATTTTCGTTGGGGACCACAGTCATTCCCCCTTTCTTAGGTACACACTGAATCGGGCATACCCAACTACTATCGGCGATTGGATAGATTACTCCGGCATCCAACCACTTGATGATTTCCTTCTTCACAACCTCTTGCATAAGAGTATTCAAGCGTCTCTGGTGCTCAATACTCGGCTTATGATCACGCATGAGTTGGATTTTATGAGAGCAAATACTGGGAGGGATCCCAATAATGTCCGCAATAGTCCACCCAATAGCTCTTTTGAACCTTTTTAGTACCTTCACCAAACTCTAAACTTGTTGTTCATCCAAGTCTGATGCAATGATTACCGGCAACGTGTCACCCTTTCCTAAGAATTCATACCTGAGATGAGGTGGGAGAGCTTTTAGTTCTAATTTTGGAGCTTCCTCTATAGATGGTTTCGCGGGTGGGGACTCGTGATTCTTCATATCAAGCTCAAATTTCTTCGGTGTAAACCGAACATCACCTCGGTCAAGAGCCGCGACTAATGACTCATACTCTTCAATGCAATCGCTATCAAAGTTCATTATCACTGCCGCTAATGCTTCGACACCTAGACCTTCTTCTATTTGTGTCTCAAATGTCTCACCCATGTTGTAGGATATAGCAGATGCCGATTGGAGCTCACCACTCTGCCTCATGGACCTACAAATATTAAAGGTCACTTCCACATTGTTCAACCGAAATTTCATCTGCCCCTTTTCCATGTCTACTAAGGCTCTTCCCGTAGCAAGGAATGGCCTCCCAAGAATAATGGGCACTTCAAAATCGACTTCACAATCAAGAATAACAAAATCAGCCGGAAAGATGAATGACTCCACTTTTACTAGCACATCATGAAGTATCCCTATGGGCCGTTTTACTGTTTGATCAGCCATCAGTAACCGCATCGCAGTGGGCTTTGGGTCACCCAAACCTAACTTCTTGTAAATCGAGAGGGGTATGAGATTTATGCTTGCCCCCAGATCACATAATGCTTTCGCAAAATGTAATAGCCCGATTTTACAAGGAATAGTGAACGCACCCGGATCTTCTTTCTTTTGGACCAGAGATCTTGTAGCAATAGCACTACAATGCTGCATTCTATCATCATCCTCAAAAGTAACCGATCTTTTCTTTGTGACCAGATCTTTCATAAACTTGGCGTAATCGGGCATTTGTTCTAAAGCTTCTACCAAAGGGACATTGATAGAAAGTTGCTTCAACATTGTTATAAAACGCCGATACTTGCCATCCTCGGTCTTTTTCACTAATCTTTAAGGAAATGGGGGTGGGGCCTAGGCATAGGATTACCTTTTTGGGCACTTCCGCATCTTTCTCAGTCTCATCCTCTAATCAGCATCAACATCTACCACTTTATCAGTATCTTTTGTCACCTTTTTCTCATTAGATGGCATAGGTGGGTCAATGGTTTGCTTGCCACCGCGAGTAGTAATTGCCATACAATGTCCATCATTTTTCGGATTTTGGACAGTGTTGCTAGGAAGAGTGCCCGGTTGCCGTGTGTTCACAGTTGCAGATAATTGGGCCAATTGTAACTCAAGTTGCTTAATCGATATTGCATGTGTATCAACTTTTTTCCCAATACCCGCTAAATCATTCCTCAACTCTTTATTGTGCTCATCACTTGCATCGAACCTCCTCATCATTTTATGCAACATATCCTCAACTCGCAACATACTACCTCCACCATCCCTAGGAGTAACTTCACGATTTTGAGGAGGAACATAGGGTCCATTCCTGTCGTTTCTGTTACTATAGCTACCCCTGTTGAAGTTGTTGTCGCGATTGTAGTTTCCATCTTGGACATAATGACCCTCACGATTGTAGTTACCATAGTTCCTACCTTGGTTCCCTTGACCTTGGCGCCAATTTTTCTGATTAGAGCCTTGGGCACTTGGTCGGAAACCCCCCATCTGTTCATTTACTGCATAGGAATCCTCCTCATAATAACACTCATCGTTTGGAGGTGGTGGTTTAGCCAAGTAGTTGTCTGCATTTATCTTTTCTTCACCCCCAATGACATGTTTTAGTACCAACCTAAGCTCAGTTCTCATCTGAGCCATTTCTTCATGAATATCATCTGTGGCTGGGTTGTGAGTGGACTGCACTGCGAAGTTGTTTCTCCCTGTATCGGACTTCCTAGTACTCCAAGCTTTGTTATTTCGGGAGATTTTCTCTAGTTTTTATGCAATCTCAGCATAAGGGTATTCTCCATAAGACTCACCTGCTATAGTGTCCAACACCGCTTTATTGTTATCATCATGTCCCCGATAGAAGTATTCCTTCAGTGACTCATCATCTATACGGTGATTTGGAACACTTCTGAAGAATGAGGTGAATCTATCCCAAGAACTACTAACTGACTCTCCTGGTAGTGCCACAAAGTTGTTCACCCTGTCTTTGTGGTTTAATTTCTTGGAGACCGGATAATAGCGTGCTAAGAAGACATCCCTTAGTTGGTTCCAAGTGAAGATGGAGTTGTATGGGAGCTCAGTGAACCACATAGCAGCCTCTCCCGTCAGTGAGAGAGAAAACACTCTGAGACCTATTACATCTAGATCCAAATCAGGCCTCCCCACACAACTTTTACACACTGCCCTTACCTTAGCTATATGGGCATGTGGATCCTCAGAACGTAGCCCTGAAAACAAACCTCTGGCAGTGAGCATTTGCATCAGGCTACTAGTTACCACAAAAGTGTGGCCTGTGGGTAGAGGGGGCAAGACAAGTGGCCCATCCGAATCTTCTATGTTATCATACCCTCTGTAGTATGCTTGAGGCCGTGGAGCGAGATTTTGTCCCCTCTGTTGATGTTCACCCGGAGCGTCGGGTAACATCTGACCATGAACATCCACTGGATCTGGGATGTTCTGGTTTGGATCCTCATAATTTATTCCCAAGTTTCGATTCATATTGCGCAGTGTACGCTCTAGCTCGTGATCGTAGGGAAACAAGGGTTCTCTTCCTCTCCGTGTATTTGGCATACAAGGAGGATAGTTCTGAAAGGAAATCAAAAACAATAAAACAAAGTAATATCAAGAAAATATCAACTAAACTTTAGTAATAAGTTCAAGTTAATCTAAAAGCTAAATTCCCCGGCAACGGCGCCAAAATTTGATACGCTCAAACTTACTTCTCAAATGAGAAGTAAAGCGGTTGTGTCAAGTAAATAACCCAACTAGTGAGGTTGGGATCGTTCCCACGAGGAAAATAGTCTAGACTTAACCTCAACCTATTATTACTATCGTTTGGTCAATAACTTCCTTGGAAAGTAGAAATATAAAAAGGGGGGTTCTATCTCTAAATAAGTGAAAATAAACAACGAACTTGAAAGAGATACTTAACAGCTTTGAATGTTGGGTTTTACTCAATTAATCAAAGTAACTAGGGTTTACGTGTTCCCCACAGGTTCATAACTTGATAACTCTAACTATAACAATCCTTTCCTAGTATCTTGCATGCAAAGTGATAAGTTTTGTATATTCTAAATCCTTGGTCCGGCATCTAGAAAATCTCACTCCGCACCTTGGTCCGGCTACGTGTGTTGCTATCCTAACCCTTATCCTTACCTCATATTAAGCATCGTATTCGATATTTGACTAAGTTATTACCTCGTACCAATCAATACTAGCCTATTAGATAGTATACACTAAATCTATGTTAATAATTATTTTCCTATTATCTACCTCCTTGGTCCGGCAAGTAGCATTAAGGCGAGTTCTAACGTTGGCCATCCGTTAAAAAGACTTCTAAACGAAAGAATTATTAATACATGCAAGACAATATTCTAGAATTGTTTTTTTAATTAGGGTTTATCTCATTATTTGCCTATGGTTCCCACAACCCTAGTTATAGAGTTTAGTTACTCATACCCATAAACACAATATTCAAATATATTAAATAATAATTGATGTACTTACTTCAATAAGAATGAATAAAGTCCGAAAGTTTGCTTGATTAATCACCAAAAATCACTTGTAAGAATCTCAAAATCTAACACTAATCAACAATCAATAGTTCCAATAATACGGAGTCTAACAATAAGGAATTTTTTAATCTAAGAGTCTAACCTCAAAAACGAGGTCTTTCTAACTATTTATAAAAAATAAAAACCTAATTAAACAAGGACTCTGTTTGCTGGAAATCTGCCAAAACGCGGCTGGGTCGACGGACCACACGACGGACCGTCATGGCCTCCGTCGTCCCATACTTCTGCAATTTCTTCTGCTGCTCTCTTCATTCCCCCGACGGCAAGTATGACGGACCGTCATAGGCACAACGGTCCGTCGAGGGTCTTCGTTTCAAAATACTTCAACTCTTGGAATCTGGGTACTGGGATCACTTCTCTGAAATTCATGACGAATCTGCAGGACGGACCGTCATAGCCACGACGGACCGTCACAAGCTTCGTAATCCCACACTTGGTCAGACTTCCCCATCTTCCTTTAGTAGCTTCTCTATGCTGCCACCTACGGACCGTCACAAGCACGACGGACCGTCATAAGCTCCGTAGGTGGTCTCTTCTGCATTTCTTCGCTCAAAATCTCCGCATTCAGCTTTGGACAGATTTCCTGCAAAACAAAGAGAAACTTATATAAAAACTAGCACAAAAAGACTTTCGGACACACTAAACTTAAGGAAAAAGTATTAATTATACCGTGAAACCACGGTATATCAGTAGGCTTCGAGGATGCTAGTGTGTAGGTGTATTAGGTCTTCTCCAAGACTATTATGTGAAGTCCTTTTGATGTAATGTGTCTTAGTTGACTTAATGAATTATTATGACTTAGGTTAATGCAACTTGAATAGAATGATCCCTATCTAGGGTAGCTTTAAGGGTTTCTTAAGTAAACTTGAAGAGGGTGTATGGACGGAAACTTCATGTTTTACTCAAGTGAATCTTAGAGTAACCTTAGGAGGTGAGTTGAATGTTTTAATGAGAATAATCTTATAGAAGGTAGTCTTAAGGATTAGTTAGGTGTGCTTGAAGAGGGTGTATAGGCGCTCTCTTCTTGTCTTACTTAAGTAAGTCTTAGGATAATCTTTGGTAGAAGGGTTGTATGTTTATATGTATTGAAAAGATGTTTATGCTATATTGTGGAATGTGACTTGAATGTGTTTATGTTGACTAGTATGTGATTCTTGTGCTTATGTTATGAAGTTTTCTTCAAAAAGATCATGTTCCTTTTAGCATAATTCTATTGCATTATACCATACTTAGTGCATTCTAATTTACTAATTTCATATATTTACTCTTATCTCTAAAGATGTAGGTGGCAATTTAGAGGATTCATTGAAGTGAAGCTTGGGCTTGAATATCCATTCATGCAAAGTTGTGATATGTCCTTAATTGATTCGAGGACATAACTATGTTTAGCTTTTCTTGTTAAAGTCATCGTAATTATCTTAGATGTTTCTATTATGTTGATGTATGGGTCATGACCCAAGATATTCGTGTCTTAGATGGCTAGAAGGGACTTAGCCTATTTCCTATGAATTTCTATGAAACATATTTTGAAGTGTTGTTTGATTGTGTGAAAAGTTTTAATTTTGCATATATATATATATATGCAATGGATGATGTCAAAGGGCTTGTACAAGACCTCAGAGCGGTTGGTTACGTCGTGCCATGATTTGAGAATATCATTTCTTCTAGGGTATACTCTTGGTTCGTTGTATCAATTTACACCATACTCTAATCTCAATCTCTTCTCAATAAGCCAATGGTAGTCTTTACTCCAATGTGTAATCCTCCTTTGCCTTTGTTGAAAATTAATCTAAAATTCAGCATTTGTCTCGTTAAGTGGGAGCGATAATTTTTCAATGGTAATTTTTCGCATATCATTGATTTTTCTTTTATTTTTTTATTTGCTTGTTTTGTACAATAATGAATTAATTTATTGTGAAATTTTATTTTATGTAGTGACTACAACAATTAGTAACTCCATATCTTCCGAAAAACCCAACTTTTACCATGATAACTTTTATACATCTTTGTAGTGAATGTGGAGACATATATCATTTACATGTAGGTGCCTCTTGTTTTATCAATAAGCGGAGGTTATCAGACGGTTGGTACCATTTTGTTGTTTCTACGGGATTGGTTGAGGAAGATGTTTTAATTATTGTTATTTGTCTTGGTAAAAAGGACAATGTAGAAATATTTGTTTCTAAAGAAATCCATGAGAAACTTCTTATGGAATTCATAGATGAACAAACCTTGCTAGTTGTTGATTAATTAAAATATTTTTGTAATTTCCATGTTTAAAATTCGTTCTTCATCTTGTTTATGTTGGTCAACTCTTAGTGTAAAAATTGGACAGGGTTAATCTTAAAAGATAAACTTAGAAAAGCTAAATAAACTATACTATTGTTTAACTTAATTTAATTAGGGCTAAATAAGTAAAAATATTACGGTGAGAGAATATTAAACCTTTAATATTTTATTTAATGTTTGTGTAACTTTAGTTTAAAAAAATACTGAAGATTTGAAATTTTTTATTTTATTTATTACTAAACTAATACAAATGAAGCTATTGGTCTAACCAAGAAACCTCTTGGAATAACCAATGTGTTTCTTACTAACTAACCAACTTTTCTATAAAAAGCAGTAATCTTCTACGCACAATCCATAACAATTCTATCTAATAAAACACACACTCTACACCGTAATATGTCTACCAGAGAAAGAAAGTGACCACTGCAGTAATGAGGGACGGAGGTTAAACAACCTCGAAGAGCTTTTAAGACTTAAAACTGATTAGTTGAAGATTGTTGGGGAAATTTTAGGGTTTTACCGACAAATATGGAATTGAAAGGCCCCGTTAGAGATTTGATTCGTCGTGCTGAGGCCTTGAAAACATAATATGCAAATGATGGTACCGGTACAGAAAACAACAATGGCTCTCCTAGTAATATTAATTAGAATTAGTACGCCTTGATTAATGTTTAGGACTACATTTGCGTTTAATTTACTAAGTTATTATGTATCGTCTTGTTTTTTGATTAATTTCAATCTACTCTTGTCTTTATATTTAAGTCTAATTTATGTTGCTTTTTAAAGTTTTATAATATCGGAACTCTTATAATACATTAAAATAATAATAATAATAATAATTTATAAGATATACGATAAATTTTTATTCAATTTTATAAGTTGCTTTTACTAAGAGATTGTAAAATCAATAAAATCTAAAAAATTAATATTAGTCGTATATTGAACGTCAAACGAGATCATTGCAGCAGACACTTAAGTGTTTTTCTTCCCAAGTCAATAGCTTGTATAGATAGTTTAAAAACACTTCCCAAAGACAGTTACCCCTTCAACAAATGGTAGGTTACTCAAGTGGTTTTAATGAGGGTAACATATTAGGGTAAACAACTTAGATAATCTAATTCACGCATTTTTAGAGACTAGTATAGTTACTAATTATAAATTACAAACAGTGTAGTTTTAAAAAAAAATTGGTTGAATCAAATAAGGTATGAATTATGAATATATAAATAAAATTCATGTACTGATAATCAACGAATGATGTTGTTGCAGGAATGATTATAGCTAAAACGTTAGTCACTAAGTCACGAGTTCAAATCCAGTATGAGGTCCTTGCGTTTAATTTTTTTATATTGTTATAAACATAAAATTGTTCAATATATTCGTATAACGAATATTTGTAACTGAACATATATTCTATTTGCTTACATAGTAATATAATAAATATATATTTACAAATGTACTTATCTTCAACACATCAAATCAAGTATTTTCCAAAATAAATAGGTATATATGAAAGGGACAAATAAATTTAGAAAAATTTTAAAAAAAAAATATCCCATTACTCTAACAAATTTTGGTTCAATTACTCGAATGAAAAATAAAACCATTATTATTCAAGTTTATAATTAAGTACAGAATCCGTTCAGTGGATAGTAAACGAAGAGTTACAACTTTTGGTGGGAAATTAGTCCAATTTTTTTAGGTGGGAACTATGAAATTTTAAACACTCCTTTAAATACACATCACATCACTCTAACTTATAAAGTAATATTTTCTCTCATTGATAAAATGTCAAAGTACATCCAAGTTGATTCTCCTCCCCAATTATAGTTCAAAATGAGACTAAGTAGATCATATATCATGCGTGATGGAATTATAAAACATTTCGTTGTACTTTTTATTTGTTTGTTTTATTTCATATATGTTGAATTAATGTCTTGTTATCTTTTTTTTATGTAGTGGATTCCGCAATCAGTATCTCAATGCTTTCCTAAGGAATTAACAACGAAGATGCTAACATTTATTGGATTGGACAGGACATTTGGATTAAGCCACTACTTATGTGTAGGAAGCTACGGATCGAGGAACCAGAGGAGGTTCCTGATGGTTGGAGGTCTTTTATTCATAAGGCTGGATTGGTTGTGGGGGGTGTTTTGATATTTGTAATTTATAGTACAGAGACGACATGATCAACGCAATTTGTAGCAAAGAAGAAGATGAACATCATGTTCATGATTTCCTCTATATGTCCACAGTGAATATTATTGATTGAAAAATGATTTTTAATGGATGAGATTTGTTGTGATTTTTTCTAAGTCTTTTATGTTCTACTTTCAATTGCGCATTGCATGGAAAACTCTGAAAGATCTTTCGTATGCACTTTGTTGAACCAATGTGACCGTTCCAACTAATGAAACGTTTGGTCTACTTGATGGACTTTAAATAGTTGCACCTATATTAATAACAAATTAATAATTTTCTTTCAAACAACTTACACTTCTACCATAACTCTTTCTATTTTATATCTCTACCATGCCTGTTCAGTCAATAGTAACACACATGATAATCATAGAAGACGATTTCATACAGTTTAGGAGATTGAACTTCTAAAGGACGAAGTAAGATACCTCAATCGTGCAATGGAAGCACTCAAGGGTGAACGAAGGAAATTATCTTTTACTTTCCATAACTTTTCTACTCATGTTAATAATGCATTCGAAAATAACAAACATGGTGGTGCCGATAATAATGAAGGTGATGAGGTCGATAATATTCAGGGAGGGGGGTACTTGTAATGTTTAGTTCTCCCTTTTTGATGCAATGATATTAATGTCTAGATTATGATATTATCTATTTTAATTATAATGCTTTGATTATCATTTCTATCAGAATTACTGTATATTATTTAAGGATAAATTTTTTTGGCCAGAAAATTTGGCAAGATGTAATTTGACTTTTTAAAAAAATATTTTTTTATCTATAATAACTTTTACTAAAAATGAAAAAAAAAATTAATTTATTTTCTGGCCATATTCTCGTCAAATATATGATACTTCGTTACACTTAACTCCATTTTATTTTCCGTTATTATTATTATTAACGTCTAGGGTTACTGAAGAGACGAATCTTCAACCAAGGAAAAAAATTTGTAGGTTATAATTGAGAATGTCGCTTTATTCTAAACTCAATCCATCAATATTCTGTAAAATAAATTAATTTTCACTATTATGTCATCCTCAACTAAAAGAAGCGAGGATCTTAGTTTTGCAGAACAGGAAGAAATACTTTGGGATATTTAATTCCTTAGTCAGAAGTTGAGTCGCTTCGAAGAGGAAATTGCATATCTTAAGGATAAAATTTGGAGGTTATCATGTCATATTCATGTTTTAGCTACTAAACTAAATGGGGATAATGTTGTTGGTGGTGAGTATGTTGACGGAGGTGTTGGAAAATAATGGAGTATGAAAGTTTGTCTACTTTTAAGTTATTTAGGTTTAATTTTACAACCTAGTTTATTATTATATTTTATGTTGACGTAGCTTATTTTTGTGAACGAAACATATGATATGATAATATTAATGTTATTTTCACAACATTATATTATGTTTTTATTCTAACCAAGAAATATATTGAAATCTTCAAGAATTCTCTAACAAATAATGAAGTTGTTTATCTAACCAAGATAACTCTTGGAATAACCAATGAAGCTTTACACTGACAAGTTATTAAAAAAACAGTCATCTTCTACCAAAAAATCTGAATATTTTCTATCATAGAACACAGTACAACTCTAATAAGTCTAAATCAGAGAAACAAAAGGTTGATTCTACTACTGGAAGACGAATAGAGGTCACCGATGAACTTATCAAATTTAAAACTAAGTCGTTGAAGCTCGTTCAGCAAATTTTAGTGATTCACCGTGAAATGTGAAAATTGAAAGGGCACATTGAAGAAATGATTCGTCGTGTCGAGGCCTTGAATAAATATGCAGGTGATGATCGTGTTGAAGTCGTGGATACTAAAGATGCATGTGGTTGTACCGGAACAGTTAACAACAATGTTTCTCCCAGAAACTCTTAGTAGAATTTGTTGATCCATAGAATCGTGGAACCATATGCTTTGATACCACTTGTCAGGTTATGAAGGGATGATTAGGGCGTCATGCGAAAACTTATAATTTGCAAATCATTTGGCTGATACATCATATAACAAAAACTTACAGTAAAAATTAAAATATTATAATATTAAAACTATTATAAAGAAAATAATTAAAATTGTAGAGAATAAATTTTTTCCATAAAAGTCTCTAAATTAGGGGTCGGCATAAACACCAGAAAACCGAAATAGCGAACCAAATTGATTTTTTTTTATACTTCAATTACGGTATTTTGATTTTTGATTTGGTATTCGGTGTATATTTTTGTATTTTTTTGTATTTCGTTTCGATATTCGGTACGTAACTTTTTGCTTTTTGATATTTCGATTCAAACCAAAATAAATTACTCCCTCCGTTGACCTCTATTTTTTTTTTTGGTAATAACATTTCATGTGGCATGTTTAAGACCACAAGGTTAAAGGGAAATTTTGTACATTTGACATTACTTCAATTCATAACCACATATCAAAAGTCTTCTTCATTTTCTTAAACTCCGTGCCAAGTCAAATTAAATGGAGAGAGTATATTATAATATATATTTATATTATATTGATTTTTTATATTAAATTATTTTAAAAAAAAAATTGATAAGTAAAAGCTACTTTATACTTTTTTAACTTTTAGTCTTTTGTATTTTTACTTTATACTTTATAGAAACTCCTCCCCCCCCCCCCCCCGCACCTAGTGACCTAGAAGGCTAGGCCTAGACACCCTAATCTGAAAATAATTCATCTTCTTCATTCTTTCAAGTTCCATAGTTCCATTAGACCATTCTTCCTTTCAAGTTTTTCTTATTTCATTTTTTTGGTTCGTTTTTCGTCAATTTTTCGGCCATTTTCCGGTGATAAGCACAACTGCACAGGCGGCAACAGATTTTTGAGTTTCGACGAGCAGCGGCCAGCCGACCACCAATCTACATCAGGTTTGTTTTCCTTCTTTGTTATTTCATTTAGGGTTTAAGGTTTTTTTAGGTTAACAAGTTTCAAAATGAATTTATTCTTTCATTTATTTTTCTTTCTGATTTTTGCTTTTGTTACTAATTATTGTGTGATTTATTGTGTAAATAACTTTTTTATATGGATGGCTAAACAAAATCAATGAAATATGGGTGTGGCTGATCAAAGTCAAATAAGTATGATTGATTCTACGGATAATAGACCTATTAATAGCAATAATCCGTCAATTGGCATAGAAATAACAACAACAAAAAAAGAAATGGATCCTATATCTCCTGTTTGGCAACATTTTGAAAAGATTTTTGAAAATGGTGTATTAGTTAAAGCAAAGTGTTTACATTGTGAACAATACTTTTCTGCCAATACCACTAGAAATAAAACAAGTGGACGAAAACAACATTTGACCTACCGGTTTAAAGTTTATAAGCCCCCGACTGTTGCACCTGGTATTCAAAAATTAGTAAATATTCAAAGTAACAATTTAGAGACTTGATAATTTGAGCAAGAGGTATGTAGGAGAGCTTTAGTTGAGATGATAATTTTAGATGAACTACCTTTTAGTGTTGTTAAAAAAAAGACTTTAAGAAGTTTATGAGTAAAGTACAACCTTTGATTCATATTCCTTCTCGTAGAACCATAACAAGGGATTGTTATGAAGTTTATGGTGAATTGAGAATAAATTTGAAACAATTTTTAAGCGAAATACAACCAAAAATTTGTCTCACAACAGACACATAGACTTCGGTGTGAAGAATCAGTTGTATGTATTTGACTGCTCACTTTATTGATAGGGATTGGGTACTTCATAAAAGAATATTAAATTTTGTCCTACCACTAGTCATAAAGGTGAGCATTTGGCTGAGTCTATTAGTAATTGTTTACTTGATTGGAAGTTGGATAAATTTTTTTACTATCACGGTTGATAATGCCTATTCAAATGATGTGGCAATTTTAGAGTTGTCCAAAAAATTAAATATGTGCAGAACTAATATGATGGAAGGTAAACATCTCCATGTGAGATATATGGCTAATATACTTAATCTAATTGTGCAAGATGGTCTGAAAGAAATTGGTCCTTCTATCAAACGGGTGAGACAAATGGTGAAATATGTTAGGTCGTCTTCGTCTAGGACAAGAAACTTCTTGAAATGTGTTTAAATGCAAAAGATAGAATGTGATAAGATGTTGTCTTTAGATGTTCCTACTAGGTGAAATTCCACCTATTTGATGTTGGACACAGCAAAAAATTTTGAGAAGGCTTTTGAGAGATTCGATCTTTATGATGGTCATTTTAATTCTTTTCTTGTTACTGATTATTGTGAAGAAGGAAGTATCGTATGTTAAATTCAATATTAAGATTGGGCTAATGTGAGGAATGTCACAAAGTTTTTTGAAAAATTTTATGAGTTCACTTTGAAAATTTCAAGTTCACGGTATGTTACTTTGTAATGTTCGTTTTGAGGATATATTTGAACTTGATGCTTATTTGAAATTATGTATGGCAAGTGATGACCTTGACTTGAGTAAAATGGGTTCGGGAATGAAAGAAAAGTTCAAGAAATATTGGGGTACTCCTGAAAAAATGAACGAAATGATTTTTATTGCTTCTGTTTTGGATTATCATAATAAATTTGTGTATGTTAGTTTTACTCTTGAAGAATTACTTGGGGAAGAAACGGGAAATGTAGTGAATACAAAAGTAGAGGCTTACTTGAGAGATTTGTTTGCGATATATGTAAGTAATTATGGAAAAGGTTCTAAAAGTCAACCATCTTCATCTCACTCAACTGATTCTCCTGCTTGTGGTCTTTCTCAAAGTGTGTCCAAAATTTTTTTGAGAACTAAGTAGCACATGAAGAAACAAAAGCAAGATTTTTGAAGTTTAGGTGTTAAATCTAAGTTGGATAAATATCTTCTTGAAGACCAAGAGCCTGAATATGGAGATTTTGATATTTTGATTTGGTGGAAAGTTAATTCTCCTAGATTTTCTATACTTTCACAGTTGGCTCGAGATATATTGGTTATTTCTATGTCGAGTGTGGCTTCGGAATGTGCATTTAGCACCGGTGATCGTATTCTTGATCCCTTTAAAAGTTCATTGACTCCCAAATGTGTGTAATGTCTTATATGTGTCCAAGATTGGCTTACACAAGAAACTAAGACTATTTGTGTTGAAGAAAGTTTGGAGTTTCTTGAAAAAAATGAACTTGGTAAGACTTTTTATTTTTTATTTATTTTTGGAAAAACTAAAATACTTATTATGTTTTATCTTGTATGACATGTTTGTTTTTCTTATTTATAGAGATGGAAAATAGTAGAAGAAACTCTTCCATTATTGATCTATGATTGACTTGCAAGCGGTGAGTTCAATACGTCATTTATTTAATCATATCATTTTTTAATCTTAAAAGTAGTATTTTAACATCTAATTTTATCTGAAAAGGTCCAAGATTCAAGAGTTAAGACAATGAAGAATGACGTAAAGTACTAAGTTTTATTAGACTTTTGTTGACACATGACACTTGAAAGTTGAACGTGGTCTGATGGAAGAAAGTCAAGAAAACTCATTTTTGTTGGTTGTTATTTTTGACATTTAAATTGAAAGTGATCTCATGGAAGAAGACAAGAAGTTTAAAATACATTGTTTGTTGCTTATTATTATTAATTATGTTGGCACTAGAAACTTGAAACTTTAAAGTGGTCTCAACTCTCATGGAAGACTTTATTGTTACTTGTTAGATTGTTATTATGTTGTATTTGTGACGACATTAACTACAATGCACTTTTGTTTTAGTGACATTATTAATTAAAAACTTATGTGTTTTAGTGACATTCTGAATTTAAAATTTGTGGTGTTAATGCCTAATGCATATTAACATATTGATATATGGTAGTAATGCACTTCTTTGATGTAATCACAATACATTTCTTTGATGCAACTATTTTTAGCCCATTAAGTTGAAAAATCAAACAAAAAAATTTAAAGTTTAAAATTTTAAAAAGCACACTAAGCAGGCCTATTAAAAAATGGAGAACAAAAATAGAATCGAATTAATAAAAATTGAACCGAACCGAAAAATTTTGGTTCGGTATTCAATACACATTTTACAAGAACCGAAAATCGAAGAAACACCGAACCAAAATATCAAATGCTCATCCCTACTCTAAATGACTACATTGTGGTTTATATTGTTATTAATATGAGAAGAGGGGTCTTCAATTTATAGAGTTTCAAGTTTCTCCTCTAAGGAAGACATAACCCAAATATGAAAGAATATTATATTTTCCTTCAGGAAAAGTAAAAACATTTATGATAATGTTTCGTTTTTTCTTTTAAGAAAAATAAACTTCAAATAAGGTAAGAGAATCAGGGCAAAACCCTAACAAATCTCCCCTTTTGGCTTCAATTTTCTGGTATAATAATCTTAAACTCTTTTTTTCATACAATCTTCATGTATCATTATTGTTTAACAGGATTTAAAAATTGATATGGTTAAAAATTGAAATATTGTGTTAAAAGTTATGATCAAGGTTGAAAAGTCAAGCTCATGCGTTAAAAATAATATGCATGAGTTGAAAGTGAAGCTCATGCGTTAAAAGTAAGATGTATGAGTTAAAAGTAAAGTCCGGGCATTAAAAGTTTACAAGGGTTGAAATTGTTGAAAATTGATTTTGTTTTAAAGGATGGAGCAGCAGTATATTATTGAAAACAGATTTGAAATTTTTCTTCACTTGTTGTGGCACAAAAATCTTTATTATCATCAATTTTGTTGAAAATTAATTTGAAATCGTTTGAACCTTTCTTCGATATTGTTGAACCATTAGATCATTGGATCATATGATTGTTGGACCATGTGCACTGATACAACTTGTTGAGTCATAGCATCATTGTATCATGTGCTCTGATACCACTTGTTGAGTAATGAAGGGATGATTAGGGCGTCATGCGGAAACTTAAAATTTGCAAATCAGATAGTTGATAAATCATATAACAAAAAATTTATCCTAAAAATCAAAAATATTATTATATCAAAACTATTATAAAGAAAAACATTAAAATTGTAAAGATTAAAATCTCTTCATAAATAAAAATCTCTAAATAACAACATTGTTTATTCTATTGTTATTGATATGAAAGATGTGTCTTCAATTTATAGACTTCCAAGTTTCCTCCCTAAGAAAGGAATAAGTCAAATATGGAAGAATATTATATTTTTTCCTTCAGAAAAAGTAAACACATTTACAGTTATATTTCATATTTTATTTTAGGAAAAAATAAACTTCAAATAAGGTAAGAAAATCAGGGAAAACCCCTAACAAAATCTCCTCTTTTTGGCTTGAATTTTCTGGCATAATAATTTTCAACCCCTTTCTTCATATAATCTTCATGCATCACTGCTGCTTACCATTATTTAAAAATTGATATAGGTTAAAAAATGGAGTCTTGTATTAAAAATTATGATCATGGTTGAAAAGTAAAGTTAATGCGCTAAAAATAATATGCATGAGTTGAAAGTACAGCACATGCGTTAAAAGTAAGATGTATGAGTTAAAAGTGAAGCACATGAGTTAAAAACAAGATGCATGAGTTAAAAGTGGAGTTCATGCATTAGAAGTTTGGAAGGGTTTAAATTGTTGAAAATTAATTTTGTTCTAAAGGATGGAGCAGTAGAATATTATTGAAAAACATATTTGAAATTTTTCTTCACATATAGTAGTACAAAAATCTTCATTATCATCAATTTTGTTGCAAATTAATTTGAAACCGCTTGAACCTTTCTTCAATCTTTTTGAACCATTGGATCATTGAACCATATGATCGTTGGACAATGTGCTCTGATACCACTTGATATGTCATATGATCATCGTACCATGTGCTCTGATATCGCGTGTTATGTCATATGATCATTGTACCATTTGCTTTTATACCACTTGTTGGGTTATGAAGGGACGATTAGGGTATCATGCCAAAACTTATTATTTACAAATCATATAGTTGACAAATCAGATAACAAAAACTTATACTAAAAATCATAATATTATTAATCAAAACTTTTAATTATAAAGAAAAACATTTAAACTATAGAAAGTAAACTCTCCCATAAACAAAATTCTCAAAATGATTACATTGTGAATTTAATTGCCATTGATATGAGAAGAGAGGTCTTCAATTTATAGAGTTCCAAGTTTATCCTCTAAGAAACAAATAACTAACTGTGGAAGAATATTATATTTTTCTTTAGAAAAAGTAAAAACATTTGTGGTAATATTTTATTTTTTCTTTTAGAAAAAAAAACTTCAAATGAGGATAAAAAATAGACCCTAACAAAATTTACCAAGCTTTAATTTTCGTTTTAGGATTTGATTTTCCTTTAATTTTCTAAGTTTTTATGTTCGGAGTTGTTTTTAAATTCATATCTTGTAAGGACCTGTTTAGTCATTTTGATCAGCAGATTTTAATTCTGGAAAAACTAGCCAAGACCACGGGCACTGCGACGGACCGTCACAGTCACGACGGCCCGTCGAGGGTGCATCGTTTCAGCATACTTAGAATTCTAAAATCGGGTACTGAAAATCGACTCTCTGTAAATTGTGACGGACCTGCAGGACGTGCCGTCACCTCCACGACGAACCGTCGTGAGTTTTCGTTGCAAAACACTTCAACTTTTGAGAATTTGGCACAAGAAACGAGTTTCTGACCGTCAGGACGGAGGTGCAGGACGGACCGTCACTGGTGTGACGGGCCGTCACAGTCCACCTGGAGTTTGGGAGGTTGCGACGACCATCGTGACGGACCGTCGCAGGCACGACGGCCCGTCACAGGTTGCGCAAATCCCAGGCAGAATAGGATTCCTCTACACGGTTTAAGGGTCGTTTTGGACTATTCTTTCCTTAATTATAAAGATTGAGGGTTAATATTAACAAGTCTAATTACTTGGGGGTTAAAAGAGGTAACCCTAAGTTAATTAGTGGGTTCTGTTGTCCTCTTTTATTCTTAATTATATGATAATTAGGGTAAAGGAAAGAGGGTTGGAATAAAACAAAAGAGAAAGAACAAGAGAGAGAAAAGAGAAACGAATTGAGGGAAATTGAACGAGCAGAAGAAAGCTTTGGAAATTCTTGCGTGATCACTAGTCTTCGGTGGAGGTAGGTTATGGTTTATTTTACGATATTCGTAGTGAACTCTTGATAGGGAATGATGTGTATTGATGATATTGTAAACCTGTCTATATGCTTAATTGTATGCTTGCATGAATATGATAATGTGATTTTGATAAAATAAGCATGATGAAAACCCTTGAATCCCAAATCTTGAAAGAAACTTTAATCTACGTTATTAATGATGATGCCTTGGTATAAAAGAAGGCTTGATGAGTTAAAGTAATGGGATTGATGATGCCTTGGTATAGAGAAGGCTTGATGAACGGATAGAATGAAATTAGTGGATCGGAGTGTCACGTTCCGACACATAGTATTAGTGGGACGGGTGTCACGAACCGACACGTAGATATAGGGGATCGGAGTGTCACGTACCGACACATATAGGGGATTGGAGTGTCACGTTCCGACACATATAGGGGATCGGAGTGTCACGTACCGACACATATAGGGGATCGGGTGTCACGAACCAACACGTAGAATTAGGGGATCGGAGTGTCACGTACCGACACATAGTGGTAGGGGATCGGAGTGTCACGTACCGACACAAGAGGAAGAAAGATAATGAATCTTGAAAGATGATAATATACTCAACATAATGAACTTATTTCCCAAATGAGTATGGTATTGAGGCTTGAGTCCTCATGGATGAACTTGATGGTATTTATTGACGATTATAATACTTGTTGTTGCTACATGTTGAGCTTATAGTTGATTTATAATATTACTTGATATATATTATCTTCTATTTTGAGTTGGCCGATGATATCTACTCAGTACTTGTGGTTGTACTGACCCCCCCTACTTTTATGTTTTCTTCTTTGTATTTGTGTAATGCAGCAAACGTTCCGTCAACTTCAACACAACAGTAATTCGAGCCAGTCTTCACTACCTTCGGAAAATTCAGGGTGAGCTAATGCATCTAGCTTGGACTGGATCTTCTCCTTCAAGTCTTGATGCCTTGAACTTCCGGCATGGACTAGCTCTTTAGTTATTTTTGTTCTTAGACATTTTAGTTTAGTAATTTGAGGATAGATGTTCTTGTGATGATGACTTCCAGATTTTGGGGATAATAATAATAGTTTTGAGTTATTTTTATTAATGAGTTTAAGTCTTCCGCATTATTTCTGTAGACATAAATTGAAATGTTAAGGTTTAGATGGGTTGGTTCGCTCACATAGGAGGGTAAATGTGGGTGCCAGTCGCGTCCCCGATTTGGGTCGTGACAAACTTGGTATCAGAGCATTAGGTTCATTGGTCTCATCACACAGGAACGAGTCTAGTAGAGTCTTAAGGAACGGTAAGGGGACGCCTTTACTTTTCTTTGAGAGGCTATAAGACTTTAGGAAAATTTCATTCTTTCATTCTTTCTTTCGTGCTACTACTTGAGTCCAATTGGTATCTAGGTGATACAAATTGGTATCTGACCATCTTCACTTTATTTCGCAGATGGTTAGAACTAGAGCAACGACCGCACCAGCAGCAACAACGGAAAGACAAGAAACGACTGAGCCAGCCACTGGGGCTGTGGCTCGAGGAAGAACAGCGGCAAGAGGCCGTGGAAGAGGTCGTGGGAGGACGTCCTCTAGAGGAAGAGGACGAGCACCTAGCCCATCTGATACTAGGGCGGTGACTCCTCCACCGACTGAGGATGTGGTAAGAGAGGGTGAGGAAGGGGAGACTGAACAAGTGCAACATGAGGAATTGCCCCCCAACCTACCCCAGAGATGATCAATCAAGTACTTGCTTATCTTAGCGGGTTGTCTGATCAGGGTCAGGCACCTCCAGTGGTTTCTGCCCCAACACCTCCGGTTTCAGAGATACGACATGCGGCTACTATGGCTCCCCGCATGGATGCAACATTGGAGATAGGCACATTTCCACGTCTGACTACTGGGCCTTTAATGATAAACGATCAACATGAACTTTTCAGTAAGTTCTTGAAATTGAAACCTCCAGTCTTTAAGGGTGCAGAATCAGAGGATGCCTACGATTTTCTGGTTGACTGTCATGAGCTACTACACAAGATGGGTATAGTAGAGAGGTTTGGTGTCGAGTTCGTGAGCTATCAGTTTCAAGGGAACGCCAAAATGTGGTGGCGTTCACATGTTGAGTGTCAACCAACAGAGGCACCACCTATGACTTGGGAATCATTCTCTAGTTTGTTCATGGAAAAGTATATCCCCCGGACTTTGAGGGATAGGAAGAGGGATGAGTTCTTGAGTCTAGAGCAAGGTAGAATGACGGTTAATGCATACGAGGCTAAGTTTCGTGCACTATCCAGATATGCCACCCAACTCTGTTTCAGTCCACAAGAACGGATCCGCCGTTTTGTGAAGGGGTTGAGGTCAGAATTGCGGATTTCAGCATTACAGATAGCGGCAACGGCAACATCCTTCCAAGAGGTGGTAGACTTTGTGATAGAGGTGGAATGAGTGAAACCAGATGACTTCACCACGACATCGACATCAAAAAGGTTTTGAAGGGGAGGTGAGTTTAATGGTTCTTACTCTAGAGGACAGAACTCCGGAGGTCACTCAGTTCGACCAATTCAGTCTTCACTACAGATTGTAGTTGGGGGTCCACCTCAGAACGGTCAACACTACTCCGAGAGACCTATGCCTGACTCCAGAGAGTGCTATGGATGTGGGGAGATTGGACATATTAGGAGGAATTGTCCAAAACAGAGTTACAGACCCCCAATAGCTAGAGGTAGAGGTGGTCATGGTAGAGGCCGCTTTTCTGGAGGACGTGGTGGTCGAGGTAATGGTGGTCACCAAAACGGCAGAGGTGATGGGCAAAACGGAGCCACTACTACGCAACATGGTAGGGGCAACGGACAGACAAATAATGGGGCCCATTGCTACGCTTTCCCTGGGAGATCTGAAGCGGAGGCGTCTGATGCTGTTATCACAGGTAACCTTTTGATTTGTGATTGCATGGCTTCCGTATTGTTTGATCCTGGATCCACATTTTCTTATGTATCTTCCTCATTTGCTAATGGTCTAAACTTACATTGTGAATTACTTGACATGCCTATTCGTGTTTCTACTCCGGTGGGTGAGTCTGTGGTAGTCGAAAAAGTATATAGGTCTTGTTTGGTGAATTTTGTGGGGAGCAACACTTATGTAGATTTGGTTATTTTAGAAATGGGTGACTTTGATGTAATTCTGGGTATGACTTGGCTTTCTCCGAATTTTGCGATTTTGGATTGTAATGCTAAAACTGTGATGCTAGCCAAGCCTGGGACAGATCCGTTAGTGTGGGAGGGTGACTACACTTCCAATCCGGTGCGTATCATCTCCTTTCTTCGTGCTAAGAAAATGGTGAGTAAAGGGTGTTTAGCTTTCTTGGCCCATCTCAAGGATGACACTACTCAAGTACCTTCGATTGAGTCGGTTTCGGTAGTCTGTGAGTTTTCGGATGTGTTCCCTGCAGATCTTCCGGGTATGCCACCAGATAGGGATATTGACTTCTATATCGATCTTGAACCGGGTACTCGCCCCATTTCTATACCCCCTTATAGAATGGCTCCCGCCGAATTAAGAGAGTTAAAGGCTCAACTTCAAGAATTGTTGAGTAAAGGCTTCATTAGACCAAGTGCATCTCCTTGGGGTGCTCCGGTTTTGTTTGTGAAGAAGAAGGATGGGAGTTTTCGGATGTGCATAGACTATAGACAATTGAACAAGGTAACTATTAAGAACAAGTATCCTCTTCCTCGCATTGACGACTTATTCGATCAACTACAAGGTGCTTGTGTCTTCTCGAAGATCGACTTGAGATCCGGTTATCATCAATTGAAAATACGGGCAACGGATGTGCCAAAGACCGCTTTTCGGACTAGGTATGGGCATTATGATTTGTAGTGATGTCCTTTGGTCTTACAAATGCCCCCGCTGCTTTCATGAGCTTGATGAATGGGATATTTAAGCCGTATTTGGATCTCTTTGTGATCGTGTTTATAGACGATATATTGGTATATTCTAAAAGTAGGGAGGAACATGAGGAGCATTTGAGAATTGTATTGGAAATGTTGAGGGAGAAAAATCTTTATGCCAAGTTCTCTAAGTGTGAGTTTTGGCTAGATGCGGTGTCCTTCTTGGGGCATGTAGTTTCTAAGGAAGGAGTGATGGTGGATCCTTCTAAGATTGAAACAGTGAAGAATTGGGTAAGACCCACTAATGTGTCAGAAATACAGAGTTTTGTTGGGTTAGCTAGCTACTACCGCCGATTTGTCAAGGGATTCTCTTCTATTGCTTCCCAATTGACGAACTTGACTAAGCAGAACGTTCCATTTGTATGGTCGGATGAGTGTGAGGAAAGCTTTCAGAAGCTTAAGACCTTGTTGACTACCGCACCAATTCTTACTTTGCCAGTAGAGGGTAAGAATTTCATTGTTTATTGTGATGCATCCTATACGGGTTTGGGTGCAGTGCTAATGCAAGAGAAGAACGTGATTGCTTATGCTTCAAGACAATTAAAAGTGCATGAACGTAACTATCCAACCCACGATTTGGAGTTGGCCGCGGTAGTATTTGCACTAAAGCAATGGAGACACTATTTGTATGGGGTTAAGTGCGAAATCTATACGGATCATCATAGTCTACAGTATGTCTTTACTCAGAAAGATTTGAACTTGAGACAGAGGAGATGGATGGAACTACTGAAGGACTACGACATCACTATTTTGTATCATCCGGGGAAGGCGAACGTTGTGGCAGATGCTTTGAGTAGAAAGGCGGGAAGCATGGGAAGTCTAGCTCACTTGCAAGCTTCGAGACGCCCATTGGCTAAAGAAGTGCAGATTCTAACTAATGACCTTATGAGGTTAGAAATAAATGAGAAAGGAGGATTGTTAGCTTGTGTAGAGGCAAGATCTTCTTTTCTTGACAAGATCAAGGGAAAACAGTTTGATGATGAGAAACTAGGTCGCATTCGAGATAAAGTGTAGCGAGGAGAGGCTAAGGAAGCAATAATTGATGAGGAAGGTGTTTTGAGGATTAAGGGAAGGGTATGTGTACCCCGCGTCGATGATTTGATCACCACTATTCTTACAGAAGCTCATAGTTCCGGATATTCCATACATCCTGGTGCAACCAAGATGTACCGCGACCTAAAGCAACACTTCTGGTGGAGTAGAATGAAGCGAGATATTGTTGAGTTTGTTGCCAAATGTCCAAATTGTCAGCAAGTAAAGTATGAACACCAGAGGCCCGGAGGAACGCTTCAGAGAATGCCCATCCCTGAATGGAAGTGGGAGAGAATCGCAATGGATTTTGTGGTTGGTCTTCCAAAGACCTTGGGTAAGTATGACTCTATTTGGGTGATTGTTGATAGGTTAACTAAGTCCGCTCATTTCATTCCGGTCAAGGTGACTTACAACGCAGAGAAGTTAGCCAAAATCTACATCTCAGAAATTGTTCGGTTGCATGGAGTCCCACTCTCCATCATATCAGATAGAGGTACGCAGTTTACTTCTAAGTTTTGGAGGACATTACATGCTGAATAAGGTACTAGGTTGGACCTTAGCACTGCATTTCACCCTCAGACCGATGGTCAGTCTGAGCGAACGATTCAAGTGTTGGAGGATATGCTTCGTGCATGCGTGATAGAGTTTGGTGGCCATTGGGATAGCTTCTTACCTTTGGCAGAGTTTTCATACAATAATAGCTATCACTCCAGTATTGATATGGCTCCATTTGAAGCATTGTATGGGAGGAGGTGTAGATCTCCCATTGGTTGGTTTGATGCCTTTGAAGTTAGACCTTGGGGGACTGATCTGTTGAGAGATTCTCTGGAGAAGGTGAAAGCTATTCAAGAAAAGCTTCTAGCGGCGCAAAGTAGACAAAAGGAGTATGCAGACCGAAAGGTTAGAGACTTGGAGTTCATGGAGGGTGAACAAGTCTTGTTGAAGGTTTCACCCATGAAAGGGGTGGTGCGGTTTGGAAAAAGGGGTAAGCTAAGTCCAAGGTATATTGGACCATTTGAAGTGCTTAAGCGAATAAGGGAGGTGGCTTATGATTATGCCTTGCCCCCCCCCAGGGCTGTCCGGAGTGCATCCGGTATTTCACGTGTCCATGTTGAAAAGATACCACGGAGATGGAAACTACATTATCCGTTGGGATTCAGTTTTGCTTGATGAGAATTTGACTTATGAAGAGGAACCAGTTGCTATTTTAGATAGAGAGGTTCGCAAGTTGAGGTCGAGAGAGATTGCATCCATCAAAGTTCAATGGAAGAATCGACCGGTTGAAGAGGCTACTTGGGAGAAGGAGGCAGATATGCAAGAAAAATACCCACATATGTTTACAGATTCAGGTACTCCTTTTCGCCATTGTTTTTCTTCTTTTGATCGTTCGGGGACGAACGCTGTATAAATTGGTATCTATTGTAATGACCTGTTTAGTCGTTTTGAGCAGCAGATTTTAATTCTGGAAAAACTAGCCAAGACCACGGGCACTGCGACGGACCGTCACAGTCACGACGGCCCGTCGAGGGTGCATCGTTTCAGCATACTTAGAATTCTAAAATCGGGTACTGAAAATCGACTCTCTGTAAATTGTGACGGACCTGCAGGACGTGCCGTCACCTCCACGACGAACCGTCGTGAGTTTCCGTTGCAAAACACTTCAACTTTTGAGAATTTGGTACAAGAAACGAGTTTCTGACCGTCAGGACGGAGGTGCAGGACGGACCGTCACTGGTGTGACGGGCCGTCACAGTCCACCTGGAGTTTGGGAGGTTGCGACGACCATCGTGACGGACCATCGCAGGCACGACGGCCCATCACAGGTTGCGCAAATCCCAGGCAGAATAGGATTCCTCTACACGTTTTAAAGGTCATTTTGGACTATTCTTTCCTTAATTATAAAGATTGAGGGTTAATATTAACAAGTCTAATTACTTGGGGGTTAAAAGAGGTAACCCTAAGTTAATTAGTGGGTTCTGTTGTCCCCTTATATTCTTAATTATATGATAATTAGGGTAAAGGAAAGAGGGTTGGAATAAAACAAAAGAGAAAGAACAAGAGAGAGAAAAGAGAAACGAATTGAGGGAGATTGAACGAGCAGAAGAGAGCTTTGGAAATTCTTGCGTGATCACTAGTCTTCGGTGGAGGTAGGTTATGGTTTTTACGATATTCGTAGTGAACTCTTGATAGGGAATGATATGTATTGATGATATTGTAAACCTGTCTATATGCTTAACTGTATGCTTGCATGAATATGATAATGTGATTTTGATAAAATAAGCATGATGAAAACCCTTGAATCCCAAATCTTGAAAGAAACTTTAATCTACGTTATTACTGATGATGCCTTGGTATAAAAGAAGGCTTGATGAGTTAAAGTAATGGGATTGATGATGTCTTGGTATAGAGAAGGCTTGATGAACGGATAGAATGAAATTAGTGGATCGGAGTGTCACGTTCCGACACATAGTATTAGTAGGACGGGTGTCACGAACCGACACGTAGATATAGGGGATCGGAGTGTCACGTACCGACACATATAGGGGATCGGAGTGTCACGTTCCGACACATATAGGGGATCGGAGTGTCACGTACCGACACATATAGGGGATCGGGTATCACGAACCGACACGTAGAATTAGGGGATCGGAGTGTCACGTACAGACACAAGAGGAAGAAAGATAATGAATCTTGAAAGATGATAATATACTCAACATAATGAACTTATTTCCCAAATGAGTATGGTATTGAGGCTTGAGTCCTCATGGATGAACTTGATGGTATTTATTGACGATTATAATACTTGTTGTTGCTACATGTTGAGCTTATAGTTGATTTATAATATTACTTGATATATATTATCTTCTATTTTGAGTTGGCCGATGATATCTACTCAGTACTTGTGGTTGTACTGACCCCCCTACTTTTATGTTTTCTTCTTTGTATTTGTGTAATGCAGCAAACGTTCCGTCAACTTCAACACAACAGTAATTCGAGCCAGTCTTCACTACCTTCGGAAAATTCAGGGTGAGCTAATGCGTCTAGCTTGGACTGGATCTTCTCCTTCAAGTCCTGATGCCTTGAACTTCCGGCATGGACTAGCTCTTTAGTTATTTTTGTTCTTAGACATTTTAGTTTAGTAATTTGAGGATAGATGTTCTTGTGATGATGACTTCCAGATTTTGGGGATAATAATAATAGTTTTGAGTTGTTTTTATTAATGAGTTTAAGTCTTCCGCATTATTTCTGTTGACATAAATTGAAATGTTAAGGTTTAGATGGGTTGGTTCGCTCACATAGGAGGGTAAATGTGGGTGCCAGTCGCGTCCCCGATTTGGGTCGTGACATATCTATATACTCTTGCCTTTTAATTACGTTTACATTATGTTTCTTCATAGCATAGAGTTTAATATATGTCAAATAAAATGTTAACTAATAGGAGTATAATACAAAAGTTAAATAAATAATATTCAATTTTTGATACGTTGATTTTAAAAGAGATGTAAAATGGTATAAATTGGTTAAATCAACCAAATCTAAACAATTAATGCTAGTCGTCTATTACACGTTAAACGAGAATTGAAAAGCAATCACTTGAGTGTTTGTCTTCCCCAAGTTAATGGCGTGTAAATAAAATTTCGAAACACTTTCCAAAGTCGCTACTACTTGTACTAATTATTTGTTTGTTTGTCTTTTCCAAGTTAATGGCGTGCACATTAACTTGAATATTTGAGTAGTGTTATGTACCCAAATAACTAGATAATTTTCTATAGTTTAATGATCTTTAAGATAACTACCATTTTAATTCTTTATTTGGCTGACTTTTTTGTTGATTAGAAAAATAATAGGAAATAGATAGAATAAATGAAATACTTTCGTAATTATGAATGAATGTTATTGCAACGCGAATGGTTAAACTTTAAACGTTTAGTCAGTAGGTCACGATATCGAGACTAGGTCACAATATTTTAGTTCTTAATATTACTAAACCTCTTATTGATTAAACAACAAATATGAAAGCTTGTAAATATATTTCCTTTCGTTAGTATGGACGAATGTTATTGCAGTGCAGATTGTTAAACCTTAAACATATAGTCTCCAAGATCACGACACCGAGTCTAGGTTTTGCAGTATTTTTTTATTTTATTTTTACAAACAAAAATTATATGGACTAGGTTTTAAAAAAAAAAGTGAATGAAAATTCAACTAATCAAATCATATTTTTTCAATAACTTGTAGGTGTACTCAAATAGTTCTATTAGAGTAGAAAAGGAGTAAAGTAGTACTACTCTGTCACTTCGCGTTTGTTATACTAGTAAATTTTCACTAAAAATTTTTGATATTGCAATAAATTTAATTTCAATATAAATTTTTAAAATTCTGAAAAAATTTATATCATAAAATATTTTGATGATTATAAATTTTCGTAAATTTTATTTATCTTCTAAAAGAAGTTGTTAATTAATGCATGAATTTGGCTTTAAAATGAAAGAGCACAAGAAAATTCAACTCATATCAAATCAACTCTTTTCAACAAGTGGCAGGTTTACTCAAGTAATTTTAATTAAGAGCTAACAATTACATGATCTCATTCACACATTATTTTGGAGACCAATTATCTTGTGAAAATTAAGAAGTGATATTAAATATGTGTTAAGTAAAAAAAATAGATGAATATTAAAGAAATTTTGTTTAGTTAGATGTCTCCATTTTTTTTGTTGAAAATTTCATAAACAAAAAATTAACATGTATATTCGTATGAAAAATGATTTTCAAACCCTCCTAAGATCTAATTTTCTCATCTTCTTAAAAATATGGTTAATTAATGGGTTTGTATTACAAAATAAAAAGTGGAAAAAAATTCAACTCATCAAATCAAGTCTTTTCATGAAACTAATATCTTGTGACAAGTCGTAAGTAAACTCGGCTAACAATCTTTTGAAGACAAATTATCTTGTGACAAATTTAAAACTAATGTTAAATTATTATTTTTTAAGTAAAGCATACATGAAAAATAAATAAATTTTGTTTCGTTATGCTGAATGACTGTTACTGCAGCGCGATAGGTCATATGTTTAAAAATTGACATTTAAGTTACGAGTTCGAGTCTAGGTTAGATCTATCTCTTTATTTTTTAAAAAAATTAACTTTTATTTTTCTTATATTTAAATTGATTTATCTTTAAAATGAAGCGGTAGGGTAACCCCAAGAAGATTTAATTAGATGACTAGAAAAAATCCAGTCACTAATTTGGGTTCCTTTCTCTTTTATTTTTAATTTACAATATTAGTGATTTAATTGAGTTAAAAGATAAATAATTACTTAAAAAATCTTAAAATATGGTCTCACGTTTCTTTTTGATCCAAACCCTTCACATTTCGATCCATATTTTTACTATAAATAGAAACTCCTGCTAATGTATTCCTCACTCACACTAATAACATTCAAACTAGCAATTTATAGTAGCTTTCTTTAAAAAAAAAATGGACAACTACCAAACTGCGGTATACAAAAGAAGGGTAATGTCATTCCCAACCTCTCCGGAGGTCGTGAAAAAATTATATTACTTGAAACGGGACTCTTGTGAGAAGATGGAGAATTGGGTAATTGAGCTCATGAACGGTTAATTGCATGAAAAGGGAATAGGTGAGTGGAAATGATATTGTTAATGGATGATCCTCCCCTCGCCATAACATTTCGGGATATATGAGAAGGTTGTTGCAAAATCATTAAAATTTCACTATTAGCGCCTATAGGGTTTCTGAAATAACTCTCGCAGGTAGAGAAGGAGAGGAAATTTTTGGTGGTCGTTGGTCCCAGGAGCAGATGGGTTGCCAAAGAAACATGCAGTTGTAGGTTTATTGACACAATACAAGGACGTTGGATGAGATCCTAGTTGTTTAATTTTCCTTTTTGTTTTGTTGTTATTGCATAATGGATGTGGTGGTGCCAGAACAGTTGACGGCAATGTTTCTCACAGAAACTCTAAGTAGAATTTATTGAGTCATAGGATCGTTGAACCGTATCCTCTAATACCACTTGTCAAATTATAAAGAGATGATTAGGGTGTCATGTTGATACTTATAATTTGCAAATTATATAATTGATAAATCAGCTAACAAAAAATTATAATAAAAAAATATTATTATATAAAAACTAATATAAAAAAACATTTAAACTGTAGAGAATAAAATTTTCCATAAAAAAAGTTTCTAAATGACTGCATTGTGGATTCCATTGTCATTGATATGAGAAAAGAGGTCTTCAATTTATAGAGTTCCAAGTTTCTCCTCCAAAGGATTACACCAAATTTGAAAGAATATTATGTTTTCCTTCACGAAAAGTAAAAACATTATCGTAATGTTTTGTATTTTATTTTTGTCACGACCCAAAAATGGGCGTGATGGCACTCGTCTTATCCCACCAAGACAAGTCAGCCTAAAACTCAACCATTACAATAAAGTGCGGAAATAAAATATAAGTAACTTAATAAAAACCCCAAAACCTGGTAGTCACGTGTACAAGCCTCTAAAGTATTACAATTTATTCAAAAGAAAAACTCAAGTCTCTAATGAACTTGTTTCTAGAATAGAACAAGATCATAATTAAGGAGAAGAAAGTCTGCTGCGATGGAAACAGCTACCTGACAAATCTCCAAGAAGCCTCGGAAAAGAAGAGAATGACAAGTACAACAAAAATCCAGGCTCATAACCTACAAAAATTTGTAGAAGCAAGGGGTGAGTACCAAACCACACGGTACTCAGCAAGTAAACGTCTAAACACAAGCTAAGGGGATGAAATACGGGTACCCCTACCTCCCCAACCGAACCTCCACAACTACAACCTGCATAAAATTCAGTCTAACCTAACAGTTCATATTTACATAGCACGTACTCTACAACAACACTTATACAAAGTACATATATATCCTCCACAATCACACTTTATCAAATTACATATCCTCAATAACAAGCTCAGTATTATCAATCACAAATTTCGCAAAAAGGCAATCACAAGATCAGCAAAACACAATATCAAGTTCACCAATGATAAGTATGTGTAATGCAATGTCAAGTATAATGATGCATGTCTGACCTAGTGATACACACCCGCTGTCTCTCAGTCCGGGACCCATGGGGGACATATCTGTCCATGCATCTGTCGCGGCGCACGACACGACCCTCGATAATAGTAACCATCGCGGCGCGCGATACATCCCTCGAAATATAGTATCCATCGCGGCGCGCGATACGTCCCTCGAAATATAGTATCCATCGCGGCGCGCGAGACGTCCCTCGAAATGGTACATCCTCTTTAGTACCCATTCTTTTTCAATGCACATAACACTTGTCACAACCAATGCCTCAGAATAATACAGATGACAAGTTCACACAATAATGAGGAGATGACAATTTTCATAACATTGCACAGTTCACAACCAGACAAACATGAAGTTACATCAACAATGATTCAACAAGACTTCAACCCTTTCTCACACACACACACATAAACAATTAATCACATTGCCTTTTCCTATCCCCATTCTTTTCATCATTAGAATAGTCAATGTGGGCAAGTCAACCCATCACCAATCCCGTTACTTCCAAACATATACCATAAGGAAATACACATATTTCATACACTTAGCAAGGGTTTAGAAATCCACTTGCCTCAATTTATCGAACAATCACTTCGGGACTTTAGCCTTCCTCCTTTGTTGCACTTCCAAATAAAATTCAGTCTATTCAAATAATTAAACACTATAAGGTTTTGAAGTTAACAACACACTTATTGCACGTGTCTAGACTAAACCAAAAAAAAAAAACTCACGCAAATTTATAATTAAGTTCTTAAGTTTCAAGATTAGGATTAAATTTTAATTTCTTTTCAATATCATAAATCTTAGGACATTCACTTAATACCATATACCTAATACTTAATTATATATGTTAATATATCAAAATTTAAATGATAATATGAATACTATTAAAAGGATCTCAAATTGATCCCAATTTATATCACCCATATTTGAACACCAAAATAAAGATATTTCATGAAATACTTTTATACTGAAGGCTTCTTGCATGTCTATTTACCTCTATTCCCTATAATTGTTTCATGATCATCAACAATTGGTCATAATTACTTAATGACTAAGGTGAAATTTATGCTAAATAACATATGCATATACACAAAATTAAAAATTAGTTTCACATATTAGTGTAAATTATACACGTTTTAATCTAAAAATCTACTTCTAATTACATAAAAACTTTATAGAAGGATGAAAATAATTACCTTGACGCCTTGAGATGAAAATATTGATTTTTCTCCTCCTTTTCCCTTTTCTTTTCTCCCTTTCTTTCTTTTCTTTCTCTCTGCATTTTTTTTTCAAATCGTTCTCTTTTTTTTTTTCTTTACATAAGCCGTGCGGCTATTTTTACAGTTTAGGGCACTTTGCCCCTTTTCTTTTTATTTTATTTTATTTATTTATTTTTTTTAATTATTTTCCTTTTTCTTTTTTTTTCTTTTTTTTTTCAATAAAATAATCTTTTATTAAATCTAAAATCATGTCACTCATTGTTACAAGTCATATAAATTATTTATAAAATCTACTAAAAAAGTTAATATAAAAATAATAGTTGGAATTTCTAAAACGACTAAGAGGGTTGTTACATTATCCACCACTAAAAATCATGTTCGTCCTCGAACATAAAATAGGAGAAGGAAGAATTATTGACGTTATCAAAAATCTAATGTATGTTTTTCCAGAGTAGTTGTTCATCTCTCCATGAAATCTTATCTTTAACACCATTCTATCAAGACCAACTACCAAGAACTGAACTATAGAGAATTTGACAGATCTACATATCAGAAGTGATTGTCAAGCTACATACTAACCCATGAACCGAATCTAAACTGAAACCCCTTGGACCATAACACAATAATCATGACAAATCCTTTGTCACATAGCAAAGATGACATTCTATTGATACTAGCTACAATCAGCAGTGAACTTGAACCAATCATCACATACTCATAGTGCACAAACCATCACACCTCTTATCACGATTCCCTTTTCACAACACAATCTTTTTACAAGCTTAAGTTATAAAAATCTGATCTTTAGAAATCGGATATCCTACAAGAGAGAATCAGACTTATCTAACCCAACGAAGGAAATGATCATGTAAACACCCAACAAACAATACACTTCAAAATGTAGAACCTCTAACAATACTTTTAGAAACTCTTCATAGCTCTTATATAAGTTCTCATAAGCAAGGTTGTGCGTGTAGAACTACTTATATACTCCAACTTCCAAACAAAATCAAACCTATCATAACTGAAATGATTAATTCTGCCCAAGGATCTCATCGTATCAAGGGACATGAGAGGATCGTTTCATCCGATCCACCACTAAGAATTCACCAATAGATGTGGAAACACGCGTAATATAAGTAGGGAATCATACTTTAATAGTGCTCAACAGGAAGAAGGTGATTACATAAGAATACACTGAAGCAAGGTCGAATAAAACAAGTTATTCCTTCCATAGGGCCCATATAAATAGAATTCCATTCATCTTTCTTCATCTCTCGATGTTTAACCACCCACAATCAACCAGTCTGATCCCCCATCACTTTATAATAAATACTCGATTCATCAAACTCCACGTACTTCTCTCAATACTCCATTGAAGCTAACACTCTTAAAAAAAATACATCATAACTACACCAACCATTTACCTCACTCAAACTGTCACTATAATCAAAGTCTTTTTAGCAAACACGTTGTATACTTTAAAAATTCCAAAATATGCCCCCCCCCCTTTTTTTCCCTTCTATATAAGCATTACATGACAGATATGAGTCACAACTAAGATTGATAGCACTAATTTCAAATCTAAGTACTTTTCCATCGAGGTACAATAACTTAATCACACCAATGTCAATGTCACACAAACTTTTACATGTCTTTTTTTCAACCATCATGCACCTCATGCCAAAACTCAAAGAAATATTCTTGATCACTCGAATAATTTAGATACAATAAGCTAGCTCATCATCTTTACTCACTATCAATTGCCTATGTAACACATCATACCAATCTAATATTGTCCCATCAATAAATTAGTTTTAATCCCCTCAAAATCCTCATTAACCTTGTATAACTGTAGGTTCATACTATTGTGTATCCATAGTCACCTACCATACTCTGAATAAATTAGCCCTACAAAACAACACAAAATCTTACACACTACACTGTTTTTTTTTTCACTCAAAACAAAACTCCGCATTCATAAAAATTGTTGACGAAAACCTGGTACGTCTATACCAAACAAATTCACATCCATAGTCATATTAGATATTATATATGAAAATTCATACGTCCTTCAACTTCAAACCAAGATTCTATAGGAAAGATCTTATTCTTTTCGTTTCGCTTAAATTCTTCTTATGGCATAAAATTTTGAGTATCTTGAACTCTTCAATACATCAACTCTTGTTTCTTTGGTTGACTCGCTTACTAATCTTATCCTTTGACCAACAACCTATGGTATTTTTATCTTATCCTTGAAATAAAAACATTACATGAAATCCCTTTTAGGTATAACAATCAAAAGTAACCAAATTTACTACTCAAATTATTTTTAAGTCTTTCAAATGCTTCATACTCAATGTGATCAATCATTCCTTACCCCTTACCAATTCATACCTTGACAAAACACACTACCACAAATCTAAAATCACAATGAAAAACTTGAATTTTGAATTCAATTATGTAACTCAATCCTTTTATCTATTGAAATTAGCTCATACATAGAAAATATTTACAAATTTGGACATCTTAGCTTATTATTGATCTCCTATCCATCGACCTTGTCATACCCTTTCTTAAAAATCCAATGGTACCCGTTACCAAATTCGAAACTATAAAAGAACTTATCACCACACTCGAGTCGAACTGTGTAGTTTTTTCTCAGTTCTTACCCAATATATATATATATATATATATATATATAATATATATATATATATATATATATATATATATATATATATATATATATATATATATATATATATATATATATATATATATATTATCAATCTAATGAACGTGTGACACTACTACCATAATCAAAATGAAACAGATGAAATCACGTATCCTTGAACTAAATCTCTCAACTCTAAAGATATATCTTTTTCCTTTATAATCATAGTAAATATCCTTTTTCTCGATTGTCTCTCTTTCCAATGACTAAAATACTTCCCACTAATTTTTTTCCATTTATGACATCTAGCTTCTTTCAATTCTATTCAAGCAAAATTTTCAACACATCTACAACTTTTCATACAACCACATTGTTCATCAAATAGTGAAAAACCACAACCTAAGATGCTCGCAAGTCGTTCTTACCATAAAAACTCGTTTAACCCTCAATTCTTATTTTATGATTTAGTCTCAATCACAATCCATCACAAACTCCTATTACCATCATGCTTAGTTAGCTCTTGTTATCACCACGAAGTCAACTATTTCATCAATATGAATCCTTAAACCCAGTTATACCAATCCAATCCAAAGAACTAACCCACTTTTATCCGCACTTCCTTACTAAAACTCTTAATTGTCTTCACATAAGTATACTCTTTAGGACTTCCTTTACCCATATGCTTGTCATTCAATATTTATCCAATTTCTTGGACATTAGGATGAAATCATCACACATTTAAAAAATCATAAAATACATTTCACAATCTAAACATATCAATATCATACCAAAGATCCACTACTAAAAGCTTCCTTATAAATAATATTTAACACATCCACCCATACCAACAAGCTAGTTGGGTTCTCAAATATGAGTTCAACACCAAATCTTATCATATGAGCATGTATGACATAGATAACTCCTTAAGTAGTTAATATTTGCACTTAAAAATCAACATGTCCGTTTTCATGTACCACTAGTAACACATCGTGAAAATTCATTACATCCACCACTAGTACATATCATATCTATTGAGAAGATCATCTCCAAATAGGTCACACACTTTATCCATCAAATAGCTGTAAAATATTGCCAGATTAGTTTTGTATCTAACCCAAGCTATGTATTCTTTCGTAAGCAAGGTCAATATCAAAAGTAACACACTTTATAATTCTAACCAAGTACCCATCAGTACCATTGTAATAGTCGTATCATGACCTTCCTTGGTATACACTCAATCTGTGAAACCACAGAAGGGATTCTGACCTGAATTGGTGCAACATCATTTGCTAAGCAACCCATTAATGGCATGACAACTATATCAATTGTATTACACTATTTATTATCTAGTCAATTCTTCAAACATTTAACTTCTAATTGTCGAACCACTCCATATTCTGCTTATACCAGATAAGTACTATATTTAATATTATTATTTTACAATGATAACTAACTTCACTCAGCTCTTTCAAATATGATCACGCATTCGTTTCATAAGTATATCATTTCCACCTTAATACAAGATCTAACATCAAACCAATACACGACATGCCAATGATTCACAAAGAACTACGCACGAGTCATCACATAAACGAGAGCGAATAGAGTGAAGCGATAAGAATAAAAATGGGACCAAGTACGCACAATAGTAATCCAAGAAGAGAAAATATTTCCTAAAAGTCACTATAGCCTCTCGAAGATAGGTACAGATGTCTCCGTACCGATCATCGAGACTCTATTTAGACTCGACTTGTACACACGTGAGACCTATGAACCTGGGGCTCTGATACCATTTTGTCACGACCCAAAAATGGGCGTGATGGCACTCGTCTTATCCCACCAAGACAGGTACGCCTAAAACTCAACCATTATAATAAAGTGCGGAAATAAAATATAAGTAATTTAATAAAACCCCCAAAACCTGGTAGTCACGTGTACAAGCCTCTAAAGTATTACAATTGATTCAAAAGAAAAACTCAAGTCTCTAATGAACTTGTTTCTAGAATAGAACAAGATCATAATTAAGGAGAAGAAAGTCTGCTGCGATAGAAACAGCTACCTGACAAATCTCCAAGAAGCCTCGGAAAAGAAGAGAATGACAAGTACAACAAAAATCCAGGCTCATAACCTACAAAAATTTGTAGAAGCAAGGGGTGAGTACCAAACCACACGGTACTCAGCAAGTAAACGTCTAAACACAAGCTAAGGGGATGAAATACGGGTACCCCTACCTCCCCAACCGAACCTCCACAACTACAACCTGCATAAAATTCAGCCTAACCTAACAGTTCATATTTACATAGCACATACTCTACAACAACCCTTATACAAAGTACATATATATCCTCCACAATCACACTTTATCAAATTACATATCCTCAATAACAAGCTCAGTATTATCAATCACAAATTCCGCAGAAAGGCAATCACAAGATCAGCAAAACACAATATCAAGTTCACCAATGATAAGTATGTGTAATGCAATGTCAAGTATAATGATGCATGTCTGACCTAGTGATACAAACCCGCTGTCTCTCAGTCCGGGACCCATGGGGGACATATCTGTCCATGCATCCATCGCGGCGTACGACACGACCCTCGATAATAGTAACCATCGCGGCGCGCGATACGTCCCTCGAAATATAGTATCCATCGCGGCGCGCGATACGTCCCTCGAAATAAAGTATCCATCGCGACGCGCGATACGTCCCTCGAAATGGTACATCCTCTTTAGTACCCATTCTTTTTCAATGCACATAACACTTGTCACAACCAATGCCTCAGAATAATACAGATGACAAGTTCACACAAATAATGAGGAGATGACCATTTTCATAACATTGCACAGTTCACAACCAGACAAACATGAAGTTACATCAACAATGATTCAACAAGACTTCAACCCTTTCTCAACACAACACTCATAAACAATTAATCACATTGCCTTTTCTTATCCCCATTCTTTTCATCATTAGAATTAGTCAATGTGGGCAAGTCAACCCATCACCAATCCCGTTACTTCCAAACATATACCATAAGGAAATACACATATTTCATACACTTAGCAAGGGTTTAGAAATCCACTTGCCTCAATTTATCGAACAATCACTTCGGGACTTTAGCCTTCCTCCTTTGTTGCACTTCCAAATAAAATTCAGTCTATTCAAATAATTAAACACTATAAGGTTTCGAATTTAACAACACACTTATTGCACGTGTCTAGACTAAACCAAAAAAAAAAAAAACTCACGCAAATTTATAATTAAGTTCTTAAGTTTCAAGATTAGGATTAAATTTTAATTTCTTTTCAATATCATAAATCTTAGGACATTCACTTAATACCATATACCTAATACTTAATTATATATATTAATATATCAAAATTTAAATATAATATGAATACTATTAAAAGGATCTCAAATTGATCCCAATTTATATCACCCATATTTGAACACCAAAATAAAGATATTTCATGAAATACTTTTATACGGAAGGCTTCTTGCATGTCTATTTACCTCCATTCCCAATAATTGTTTCATGATCATCAACAATTGGTCATAATTACTTAATGACTAAGGTGAAATTTATGCTAAATAACATATGCATATACACAAAATTAAAAATTAGTTTCACATATTAGTGTAAATTATACACGTTTTAATCTAAAAATCTACTTCTAATTACATAAAAACTTTATAGAAAGGATGAAAATAATTACCTTGACGCCTTGAGATGAAAATATTGATTTTTCTCCTCCTTTTCCCTTTTCTTTTCTCCCTTTCTTTTCTTTTCTTCTCTGCATTTTTTTTTTCAAATCGTTCTCTTTTTTTTTCTTTACATAAGCCGTGCGGCTATTTTTACAGTTTAGGGCACTTTGCCCCTTTTCTTTTTATTTTATTTTATTTATTTATTTTTTAATTATTTTCCTTTTTCTTTTTTTTCTATTTTTTTTTTTTGAAATAAAATAATCTTTTATTAAATCTAAAATCATGTCACTCATTGTTATAAGTCATATAAATTATTTATAAAATCTGCTAAAAAGGTTAATATAAAAATAATAGTTGGAATTTCTAAAACGACTAAGAGGGTTGTTACAATTTTAGGAAAAAACAAAATTCAAATAAGGTAAGAAAATCAAAGCAAAACCTTAACAAATCTCTCCATTTGGGCTTGAATTTTCTGGTAGTATAATCTTAAACCCTTTCTTCATACAATCTTCATGTACCATTGTTGCTTAACATGATTTAAAATATGATATAAGCTTAAAAATTGAAGCCTTGCATTAAAAGTTATGATCAGGATTGAAAAGTGAAGCTCATGCGTTAAAATTAATATGCATGAGTTGAAAGTGGAGCTCAAGCGTTAAAAGTAATATCCATGAGTTAAAAGTGAAGCTCATTCATTAAAAGTAAGATGCATGAGTTAAAATTGAAGACCAAGCATTAAAAAATAGCAGAGATTGAAATTGTTGAAAATTGATTTTGTTTTAAAGGATGGAGCAACAAGATATTATTGAAAACATATTTGAAATATTTTTTCACTTGCAGTAGCACAAAAATCTTCATTTTCATCAATTTTGTTGCAAATTGATTCGAAATCGCTTGAGTATTTCTTCAATCGTGTTGAACCATTGGATCATTAAATTATATGATCATTGGACCATGTGCACTGATACCACTTGTTGAGTCATAGAATCGTTGAAACATGTTCTCTCATACCACTTGTTGAATTATGAAGGGATGATAAGGGCATCATGTGAAAGTTTAAAAGTTGCATATCATATAGTTAATAAATCAGATAACAAAACATTTATCCTAAAAATCAAGATATTATTATATCAAAACTATTATAAAGAAAAACATTAAAACTATAGAGATTAAACTCCCTATAAACAAAAGTCTTTAAATGACTACATTGTGTATTTCATTGCTATTGATATGAGAAGAGGGGTCTTCAATTTATAAAATTTCAAGTTTCTCCTCTAAGGAAAAACTAAATCAAATTTGGAAAACTATTATATTTTCCTTCAGAAAAGTAAAAATATTTATGGTTATGTTTTATCTTTTCTTTTAGAAAAAAATAAACTTCAAATAAGATTAAAAAATAGGACAAAACCCTAACAAATCTTCCATTTTTGCTTGAATTTTCTGGCATAATAATCTTCAACCACTTTTTCATACAATTTTCATTTATCACTGCTGCTTACCATATTTAAAAAATTTATATGGGTTATTAATTGGAGTCATGTATTAAAAGTTATGATCAGGGTTGAAAAGTGAAGTTCATGCGTTAAAAATAATATGCACGAGTTGAAAGTGGAGTTCGTGCGTTAAAAGTATGATGAATGAGTTAAAAGTGAAGCTCATATATTAAAAATTATGATCATGGTTGAAAAGTAAGATGCATGAACTAAAAGTGAAGCTCATACTCGTTAAAAGTTATGATCAGGGTTAAAAAGTGAAGCTCATACTCGTTAAAAGTTATGATCAGGGTAAAAAGTTAAACGCATATGTTAAAAGTAAGATGCATAAGTTGAAAGTGAAGCTTATGCGTTAAAAGTAAGATGTGTGAGTTAAAAGTAGTGCCCATGGGTTAAAAGTAAGATGTGTGAGTTAAAAGTAGAGCCCGAGCATTAAAAGTTTGCAGAGGTTAAAATTGTTTAAAATTGATTATATTTTAAAGGATGGAGCAGCAGGATATTATTGAAAATATATTTGAAATTTTTCTCCATATGTAGTAGCACAAAAATCTTCTTTATCATCAATTTTGTTGCTAATTGATTTGAAACCGCTTGAACCTTTCTTAATCTTGTTGAACCAATGGATCATTGAACCATATGATCGTTGGACAATGTACTCTCATACCACTTGTAGAACTATAAGATTGTTGAACCATATGATTTGATACAACTTTTTGGGTTATGAAGATATGATTAGGGCGTCATACAGAAACTTAAAATTTACAAATCATATGATTTATACATGAGATAACAAAAACATATACTAAAAATCAAAATATTATTATATCAAAATTATTATAAAGAAAAACATTAAAACTGTAGAAAGTAAAATCTCCCCATCAATAAAAGTCTCTAAATGACTACATTGTGGATTCCATTGTTATTGATATGAGAAAAGAGGTCTTCAATTTATAAAGTTTCAAGTTTCTCCAACGAAAGGAATACATCAAATATGAAAGAATATTATATTTTCCTTCATGAAAAGTAAAAATATTTATGATAATGTTTTATATTTTCTTTTAGGGAAAAACAAAATTCAAATAAGGTAAGAAAATCATAGCAAAATCTTAACAAATCTCTCCATTTGGGCTTGAATTTTCTGGTAGTGTAATCTTAAACCCTTTCTTCATATAATATTCATGTATCATTGCTGCTTAACATAATTTGAAAATTGATATAAACTTAAAAATTGAAGCCCTGTATTAAAAGTTATGATCAGGGTTGAAAAGTGAAGCTCATGCATTAAAAATAATATGCATGAGTTGAAAGTGGAGTTCATGCGTTAAAAGTAAGATGCATGAGTTAAAAGTGAAGCTCATGCATTAAAAGTAAGATGAATGAGTTAAAATCAGAGTCCGAGCATTAAAAATTCGCAGGGGATGAAATTGTTAAAAATTAATTTTGTTTTAAAGGATGAAGCAACAAGATATTATTGAAAAGATATTTGAAATATTTCTTCACTTGCAGTAGCACAAAAATCTTCATTATCATCAATTTTGTTGCAAATTAATTCGAAACCGCTTGAATCTTTCTTCAATCTTGTTGAACCATTGGATCATTAAACCATATGATCACTGGACTATGTGCACAGATACCTATATTCACCCCCTAGCAATATTGAGAATATGACAATCGCGTATGATGCAGCGACATGATCTGTTCTTGATGCTTGCTCCAGTAATGGCATTGCACCGTATGAATCTTCATAGCTGAAAAACATCTTTGAAAATACAAAAACATATCCATTAGTTTAGACGGAATTTAATGAATCGAATACATCAGAAAATATTTTAATTAATGATATTACCACTCCTTTTATATACATGACTTTTATATTTCCACATTCGATCCACATGTTCATGAAAGAATCATAGATTTTGAACTTTGTTGATGTTCGCCGCAATAATAACTTATGTGGAACATCATTCAGGGAGATTTTCTTTTAAATCCAACGTTCACTTCCTAATTCGTTAAATAACTTGCAGCTGAAAAAATACTTAGATTGTTAGACGTGAATGTAAACAATTGATTTATATTACAAATTTACATACCTCAGATTGAAATTTATAAAATCTGTAAATGACTTGGAATTCACCTTTTCTACAATTTCATCAAGGAGATCCTTGTCAAAGGATTCAAAATAGCAACATATACTCTTCATATCATTAACTTCAAGGTAATTTTTTTGTTATAAAATGTTAGGACGCAAAGTGGTGGACTTGTGGTGAACGTGGATATCTTAAAGTATAGCTAAGTTATTGCGCCTGTGACTAAACCACAAAGAGGCCTAACAATTGGACGACCCAATGAATAATAAAAAACTTGATCTGGATCCAGGTTGAGTAGAGTTTAAATGAATTTCTTCAGCTGATACGGAAGATTACATGTGTTAGCCAATTTGATACTATAATAAAAATTTTCAATATTCAATTCCCTAATGACTAGAAATCACTTTAAAAAATCTATTAAAATAATACGGAATTACAAAGTAAATGATTATTCTATATATTCATACAAACACCTCAACCACCTCTATCAGTCCTGCTACCTCCACCATGTCTCCCACCCCGACCACCCGACCATGACTGGACTCACACTCTTGATATGCATGATAATATTTTCTATTCCACCTTCCATCACTTCTCCTAAATCTATTAGTCGGTGACCTTCCACGTGTTTGGACTTTCCTCGAATTTCTAATGAATGTTGCATCTTCGTCTGATCCTGAATCACCAATGCTAGATACTGTCAATTTCGTCATTCCAATTACAATATGCATTCAAACGACCTTTCAAAACATTTTTGAAATCCAGATATTTAGCGTTGTTGTCAAACACAACATCACAATTCCTATCAATCCAACACTTCAAGGAACTGTACTTCTTGTACTCTTCCGTCATTGTTGGATAGCCTCCTTGAAAAAATTTACTTATGTGTGGACGAATTACGTCTCTTCTCCACCGGCGTAGAATATATTTTTCATGAAACAATTTAATTCTATAATGAGACATAGTATTTTATAATGTGACAGCAGACAACACCTTCACTTTGAAAGTTCTTGCAATTGCAATCCAGATATTGATTATGTGACGATATTCTACAGTGTAAACAAGTCAATTTCCATGAAAATCACTTCTAATGGAATAATATGTTACAGTGTACTTCTCAACTCCCTCCATGGTATTGAAGTCATGGTGTCTTTCAATTTCACAGTGATACAATCAATTCATATGCTCTGTTACAAAGGCAACGTAAATAGGTCGAGTATAACGGATTTGAAGCTGCAAATCCCACTCAAAACCACTACAACGCCATGCATGTTTTTTCTGTGAGTCAGCTTCTTCTTGAAGTTCCTTCTCATATTTAAATCGCAAGGCTATCTTATACTGCTCGATGAACTGATTCAGAGAGTTTCGTCCGGATATATAACTATAAAAAAAATGCATGCATTGACTCACTTCTCTGGGTGGACAGCATGTCAGCCCAAACGTAGTGCTTCAGAAAAACAGGGACCCATTTTTCTTTCTCCAAGTATAGATTATGAAATCATAGTCTATCCTGAAGGTCGTAATTTTGAATGAAGGTTGCTTATTTTGCCTCAAATTTTTTGATATTGATGTTGTTATAGATTATTGAATTAAATTCAGACTTGGCAATCTTAAAGTACCGAGCACCCTTAAACTTTGCAGGAAGCTTTGTCATGATGTGTCAAATACAGTACCTATGAATGGTGTTTGAAAGTACCTCTGCAATTAGTGTCTTTATACTCTCACATTGATTACTGAGCATAGTGGTTGGAGGTGCATTGCTCATTGCAATCAGCCAAGTCGATAAAACAAATTTGTACGTCTCAATATCTTCACTTGTGAGCAAAACGCAGCCCAAAAGAATAGACTGTTTATGTTGATTCACACACAAAAAAATGCAAACGGCATGCGCCATGGTTTCACAAGTATGTTGAATCGAAACAAACAACAACACTAAACTCCTGATACACATATTTGCAATGTGTATGAACCCATACTACATGAGAAGGCTATCAACATTATTCGTGTCAATTACATAAATAAAAAAATCATCGCCCTTCATCTGCATTGATGCGAAGAATTTTGTATTATAGCAGTATCGCATGACAATGTCCTCAACCTGCATTGTTGAAGAATGTATTTTTGACAATCTTTCGGGGTGCATCCCATTCTATCAAGACCACCTGCTTGTACTTCCAAAAGTCTAATGCTTTTGGCAGGTCTAATTCCTGCGATGTCATGGGCTTTAAGATTTTGTTTTAATACCATACTTATTTTCCTCTGGAAAACAAAAAAAAACGTGACAAAAATGGTTGCAAGTCATGGTTCTGCTCGGTCGTGACTGTAGTGACCCAACACGAACCATTAGGCAGCACAATACAATTAACTCTGCATTCGCAATCAACTCTTTTACTATAATTTTTAGGAGTGGATTTTCTACTCTTATAACAAGAAAATGAGACATACCTAGCATATTCACAACCTCTCTTTTTTTTAAGACTTTTTAACAACTCCAAAATCATTCAAACGACTATGTTCTTTATACAATGCAAAAACAAATTCAACACTACAAAAGACCATACTTACAATAGGGCCTACTATATTATGTTGATCTGGAAAATTATCATCCTTGGTTAAAACTTCTCTCTCATCGCTTTCTTCTTCAAATTCATATTCCTCCACGTCACTAACATTTATTGATACTTCTTGCTCCGGTTGATTCATTTCTTCGAAAAGCATGTTAATCATATCTTCATCATCACTGTGCAAATATGTTTCAGGCCCATTGTATGCACCATTAAAATCCTCTTGATTTCGGTACAGCAAACTATCATCCTTATCTAACATCAAACATCATTCAATACTTCATTTACTTGACTATTTGGATCCATCTTGTTAAAATTATATAAATCTAATAAGAAAACAAAATCGTCAACAACAAATTAATCAACAAAATAAAGTAAAGCTAATGAGTGAGGTAAAGAATAAAAAATTAATAAAGTAAGAGAGTAAATAAGAAAGCAAAAATAAGAGTGATTTTCTTTTTGGATGGAAATAATAAGTGATATTGAAGATAAAGGGTTATTTGGTCATTTACTCCGGTCTTGTCGCTTCATACCAAAAATAAAGTTTCATGCTATTTAATAATACTCATTCATTTAAAAGTTAAATAGATAAAATGTGTCTTAAGACAAACGCAGAGTGAATTGATGAATTTAATGAGATAATGATATAAGGAAATATTACTTTGAGCTGAGATGACCATATTCATATTCTATCTTCTTCCCACTTCCAATGCAAGCAACAACCAATAGCATAATTATAAAGTGTGATAAAAAGGTAATTCTAAAAGTACAAACAAATTACTAGTACTGAAAAAGTGCAGAAAAGTAATTCTCAATTTTGGAATATTCAAAAATACTATCTAGTTTATAAATTAATGAGTAATTTATTATGTTCTATTTATTTTATTTTTACTATTAAATATTATTTACTTTTAATATTTAGATGACTTATATTTGATTAAGGTGATTTGATAAAACTATTTATATCATTTACTTCTTCTTAATTTACATGTCAAGATAATAGTGAATAACTATTATAAATAAAAAAAAATATATAGCATTAGTGAATAGCTTAAGTTTTCTTCATGGCTCTGGAAAATAACAATGTCCTAAAATGGTTGCTCAAATATTTAAAAAAATTGGAACAAGAAAAGTGCAATAAGAGTTAGTTGTAGTATTCATTATCAAGATAGCCTACTAAAAGTATTTTTCCACAGTCCTTAATTCTCTAGAACCTTGTAAGTCATTTTCAAGTTCAGTAACCCCCCACCCACCCACCCACCCCACCCTAATTAGATTAAAATAATTTTTAGCATTAATTAATTAACAATATCAACAAAAAATTGTCATTTTATTATATTAAAACTAAAATCGTTTTTATTATAGTGGCTATGTCTCCAAATGAGTGTCAATTCGACTACTATATTAAAATACTATTCTATGTTTTCTCTTCGTTTTTTTTTTATGGGCAATATTAGAATCCCAATCTATCGTTTGAATAAGGCTACTATCATCTACAAGTGCAATCAAAATTACTCTTCCAGAAAGGGCCTATAATAAATATATAATGTGGTGTTTGCCATTGACTAAATTATATATGTGTCTTAACATTTAATGACTCGATAAACTTGATTAATTCACCCAAACAATTAAAATTTTGCTTTAAATGTTAATTCTATGGTTGGGGATCGGGGTGAGGAGGAGGGGAAGGGGGGAGGGGGTCATGCTAGTTGTTCCTAATGTTGATATAATAGATTTAATGTATGTGTTATGTAAGAGAAAAGTATTGAAAATAATCATAAATTTTATATGATTTATTATTTTTGTTTTCAAACTATTGATATTCTTAGGGTCGTGGATATCGTTGTATTTTTTGGTTGGGGAGGAAGGGATTTTTGTGTGGGGTGGGTGGGTGGGAGTGGGGGTGGGGGGTGGGGGGTTATCCTAGTTGTTGTTGATGTTGATATTATAGGTTTAATATATGTACTATATAAGAGAGAAGTAATCTAAAATAAACATAAATTCAATAAGATTTATTATTTTTATTTTTGAATATTGATAGTATGCATAAAAAACAACTCTCGATTAATTGATCTTAAATACACCTCCAATCTTGCAATATGAGTAAAATATATTTCTAAGTTTTCGTCAAATTGGGGGTGCTTTCAATCAGTGACGGAGAAGGATTTTTCAATAAGGGGTTCAAAAAATGAAGATATAAACACACGAAGTAGCCGAAAGAGGTTCAACATCTACTATATATACCTAAAAAGTAAATTTAATGTTGTGTAAATAATATAATTTTTTAACAATAAGGTGGCTCCACCAGTACTTTCAACACTACGCTCGGTTATTTCTTAAGAGTTTCGTACTTCTACATTAGTTTGAGATCACTTGCTATGTTATATGACATATCAAGAGTGTATCTAAATTTAGTTAGTCAAATAAAAAATATTTTCAAAAATAATTATTATACATAAATAAACCTAATAATTCCTGTCAAGTTAAAAAGTGTTCTCAATAATTCTTCACATGAAAAATGTGGAGTTTTGGGCATGTTAGTGTGTGGGGAAGGCCAGCACAACTTCCGCAGTCCCACAAACCGCCCCAACAATACCCCCTTACTTAGTTTACGCTATTACTTGTTTAATAACCTAAAGCAACCCTTGCGCCCCCCCCCCCCAACCCCTACCCCCCCCCCCACTCCCACCCCTTTGAAAAACAAAAGATAAAACTTATACTCCATCCGTTTAAAAAGAAATGATCTAATTTTCGTTTTAATCTATTTCAAAAAGAATGACTCCTTTCTTTTGAGAATATTACGCGGTTAAACAAACTTGTACTATTTAATTACTCATCATATCTATAGTTTGTTATAATTACCACTCACGACTAATATTATACATTAATTATGTGGGCTGACTTCGAATTTGTATATTTAATCACGTTTGTATATGTATAATTCGTCATAATATACAAATACATATGTATAATATACAATTATCTAGCCGATATACATATACAAATCACTTCTCTCTACTTTTTGCCCTCTCTCGCTCGCCTGTCTCCTCTCTCTCTCAATCTCGCTTGCCTCTCTCCTCCCTCTCCCAATCTCACTTGTTTCTCTCTTTCATCTCCCAAACTCACTTGCCATATATACAAATACATGCATATAATATACCACTTATCTAGCCGATATACAGATACAATTCATCTTTCTTTCACTCTTTTCCCTCTCTCTAGTCTCTCTCTTCTCTCCCAGTCTCGCTCGCCTCTCTTTTCCCTATAACATCTAGTTACGAGTTGTAATTGTTAAACTATAGTTATGGAGAGTAATCAGGTCATTTTTGAGTGGCTATATCTAAAAATTCCTCTTTCCTTTTTTTGGCGACACTTTAACTTCAACTTTTCACGTAACAAGTTTAATCCCACAAAATTAAAGGATATTATTATACATTTGACATAATTTTAATATAAAATTACAAGATTATAAAAAATTGTTTTTCTTTTTAAGAGAAAATGTTTTTATTTTCTAATATATTGTGTTTTAAGTATAGGACCTACAATACACGACAAGACAAGTTCCAAAAACATTTTGTAATTATTAACCATGATTAATGTTTTATTTGTTTGTTTGATTATGTTGTTGTACTTTATTTTACGAATTGGCGGCTATAAAACAGTTCACACTCCACGCCAAATTCCTATGAAATGAATAGGGAAAATATGTTTCATGTCTTAATTGGTTCAAACAAAAAAATAATCAAAGCCATTGTGTCTTCTACAATTTATGAGACAACACATGGGAAAAGAAAATAGCCTTTTGTCTTCTTACCTCTATTATAGTAGTATTTTTTAGTTATTCACAAAAAAAAAAAAAAATAGTTAATCGTACTTTGACTTGCTATGCATTATTTTAGTGTATTTCTTGCATGTTTCATATTAAAAATAAAATTAATTCGAATAGATTGTGGAAGAAATCTTTTTAACTTTGATAAAAGAGAAGAAATTACTCTGTAAATTTTTCATTTGCATACAAAACTCTAAAATAATTAGTTCATCATCATTTTTCCTCAAAAAATACATTAACTTAGATTATCTGTTGAAATACATCAAAATCCCATATGTTTATTATTGCTTTTTCTGAAAAATCTGATAGATTTTGAGAAGCAATTTTGAAATACAAATTTGAAGTAGTTCATCATCATTCTTCGTGCAAAACACAAAATCGACGATCGAGGAAATTGTAATATAGAATGATCATATCTTCGCGTAGAAAAGTCGAAATGACGATCAATTTCATTTCACACCTTGGAAGGTAGGCTTGAAATCTTTAATTCGATAAGGTAATGGACCATGAAACTTTTCATATTCTAGGACATAGGCCTTTTGTACAAACTTAATTAGTACAGAAACTTTATATTCAATTTGTTGAGTAGTTTACGGGATAATGCACAAGTATCCCCTCAACTTATGCCTGAAATCTCAGAAACACACTTATACTATACTAAGGTCATATTAACCATGAACTTATTTTATGAATAATTTTCTACCACTTTTTGACTTACGTGGCACTATCTTGTTTTACGGGATAATGCACAAGTATCCCCTCAGCTTATGCCTGAAATCTCAGAAACACGCTTATACTATACTAAGGTCATATTAACCATGAACTTATTTTATGAAGAATTTTCTACCACTTTTTGACCTACGTGGCACTATCTTGTGGGCTCAGCACTGATTGATTTTTTTTCAAGTTAGTGCCACGTAGGCCAAAAAGGGGTAGAAAATTACTTATACAATAAGTTTAGGGGGTAATACGACCTTAGTATAGTATAAGTATCTCTAGATTTTGGGCATAAGTTGAGGGGATACTTATGCATTTTCCCATAGTCTCCCAAATAAAACCTTAATTTAGTTACATCAAGCACTCTTCCCATGCTTAATTAAGGCATGACCTTTATATATAGATACAATTAAATTTACTACATGTTGGAGTCTAATTTAAAGTGTCACACAATTCAAATGAACCCCACTAATATTCTCTCAGAGAAAATACTAATTGAGATTTTAAACTCTCTCATATGATCTTCAAAAAATTACTTTTACTAATTTTCAAAAGACATGCATTGCATGCGCAATATTACTTAGTAATTTGACTTTATATGCATGAACTTTAATTTTATCACAATTCAATAGTCAATAACGTTTGCATGCTAACTCACTAAATCCAAAAGAGTTCACTCATAATTTGTATACATTCCCTACATCATCATTATATATCTCTCTCCATATACCTATTATATTTGGAGCTAACAACGTACTTCTCTCTTTAAATTGAGCTATTTATCAAATGAAAAAACATATATATATTTATATTATATTATAGTAAATAGTAATGCACTTAATTAGGTTATATTATTGAATGAAGATCTCAAGTATGAAAATTTCATGCACAAAATTGGACATAGTATCTAAATTGTGTTCATTATTTTCTCCGTCTTAATTTATATATTAAGTTATATAGTTTTGGACACAAAGTTCAAGAAAATTGAAACAAAAACTTTTTGTGATTTGTGATCAAGATATAAATATTTAAACAACTATATCCAACAAATTTTTCACGTGCACTTTCTGGGTAACCATTTCTCTAAGTTGGGCGTAGTAAACCTTGACGTCAACTCGCGAGCTAGGGCGTAATAACAGCTAGCATCTGAGACTTTTATTACCCGTAGAACTCCTCTTACCTGTAAGACTCATTTTATTATGCTTATCAACCTTTTTGAGTGTGTTTGGTATGAAGAAAAACATTTTCCAGAAAATGTTTTCCAATTTTCCCATGTTTGGTTGGGACAAAAGTTTTGGAAAATGTTTTTCAAATCAACTCATTTTCCTCAAAATTAAGGAAAATGACTTCCCTTCAAAAATTAAGGAAAACATTTTCCAAAACTCTGCTCCAATTTCAAATTACATTTTTTTTTTTGGAAAAACATCGATTTTAAAACAAAAATATTTTCAATTACAAAATTTTATTTTTTTACCCGATCCCTAACCCCCCCCCCCCCGAACCCCAACCCCTCTACAAAAAATTAACCCACTACCCCCACCCCACCCTCAAAAAATAATAATTTTGATTTTAAAAAATATTTTCAATTTCATAAATTATTTTTTACTCTAGTAAAAATAAAAGATGTTCTCAAAAATATTTTTATTCATAAATCAAACACTAAAAATCATTTTCGGAAAATATTTTCTACTCACCAACCAAACATGAGAAAATAAGTCCAAAATCTACTTGTTTTCCGGGAAAACATTTTCTAGGAAAACATTTTCCATGGAAAACATTTTCCTTCATACCAAACACACCCTTTATCTTTAAGAAGTGTAATTACAAAAATTTCTCAAAAGTTAGTTACTTTATTCTCGTATGTAATACTAATACTGACAATATAAAAAGCAATGTACACATTATTAATCAATACATATCAGTTCTAGACGTAGCCTAAAAGATATAAAATATTAACAAAAATTTTAAAACGGTATATAAAATTTTATATTAACCAAAACAGTAAAATCGCTGGAACAACAGCAATTTACTCCATCGGAAAAAGCAAAATCGCTGCCACTGCAACGATTTTGCAAAATGTGAATTTTTTTTTAAAAAAAATTGAAATCGCTACCTAGGCAGCAATTTTTAATTTTTTGTAAAAAAAATTCTTTTTTTAAAAAAATCGTTGCCTAGGTAGCGATTTTCATATTTAAAAAAATATATATAAAATCCTGCCTAGGCAGCGATTTTCAATTATTTTTTTTAAATCGCTACCTAGGCAGCGATTTTATAAAATTAAAAAAATATATGGAAATCGCTGCCTAGGCAGCGATTTTCAAAAAAAAAAAAAAACTTAAATCGCTGCCTAGGCAGCGTTTTATAAAAATAAAAAAAAAAATTAAATATGGAAATCGCTGCCTAGACAATGATTTTCCGAAAAAAAAAATTTGAAAAACTTTTAAATCGTTGCCTAGGCAGCGATTTTATATTAAAAAAATTATTTTAAAATATGGAAATTGTTGCCTAGGTAGCGATTTTCAAAAACAAAATTAAAATTTTATATTGCTGCCTAGGCAGCAATTTTCAAAATTAAAAAAATAATTTTAAATTGTTGCCTAGGCAGCGATTTTATAAAAAAAATTATAATATTTTTTTGAAATTCAAATATATAGCTTATACAAAAATTTGCATTATTTTTTAAAAAATTAAGAATAAGTAAGGTAACAAAAATATTTTCTTTCTAAAAAAAGATATTATATTGAATTTAAATTTAATGATGTTTGAGTTCAAATAGAATTCTAAATTCAAACAATTAAATTTTAAAAAAAAAAAAAATTTAAAAAAAAATTTACAAAAAAAGAAATCGCTGCCTATGCAGCGATTTCCTTGATATATATATATATATATATATATTTTTTTTTATTATTTTTTTTTGAAGATAATCACATGTCAACTTCAAAAAAAGGTGACATGTCAAATTCTTACAAAAATATTCAAACTTTCAAAAAAAATTCACATGCATTTATAAAAAAATTGTGTCAATTCACATGCAAATAGTGTCAAAGTCACATATTACATTTTTATTTTGTTATAAATTGATTGAATTGTAATTCACATGTAAGTAGTGTAATTTTTATTTTGTTTTAACTTGACTGAATTGTAATTCACATGCATATAGTGTAATTTTTATTTTGTTATAAATTGATTGAATTGTAATTCACATGCAAATAGTATAATTTTTGTTTTGTTATAAATTGATTGAATTGCTCATTCAAACTGCATTTTAGTTTTTCAATTTTCCAACATTCTTAAAAGCCTTTCTATTTTTCTAATTTCTAAAGTTTTTAAAAGCCTTTTTCTTATAATCTGAGTTTGAATTTATTTTATTTTTAATTTATTTAATTAATTTTATACTTTTATATGATATTGTGGATATATTCAATCTTTTGATACTTCTATTAATGTTAATATTTTTTTTTATTTTTTGTGTATAGATATGCATCCGTCAAATGTATACGTACATCTTGGTCCAGTAGAGCATGATGTATTAAATATTCAAGTTCATCATCGTTCCGAAGGAATTTGAAATGGTAGCATAAAAGAAGAGAGGTCTTACTTATATACGTGTCGTGGTGATATTGAATTTTGGCAACATATAGAATATCATCCATTACATTCTCGCATCCGTCAATATTTTGAAAATTGTAGATTTAAAGGAATTCTTGATGTAGGATGTGTGTCGTATGACTACGGATTAATTTATGCTTTAATTGAAAGGTGGCGTCTAGAAACATATACTTTTCACATGCGAACTGGCGAGGCTATCATAACTTTACAAGATGTTGAAATTTTATTCGGAATGATAGTAGATGGTAGTCCTATAATTTTAAATGGAGCTGATTCTTTAGGGTATTATAGGTAGACAAGAAACGATATTTGAATTAACAGGATGGTTACCTGATACTAGTTGTTTTTCTGGTGTTAGTAGATTGTTAACATATAAATTGATTGATTATATTGAAGGTTTGGATGACATTAATGATCACTCAACTGAGCATGAAGTGCAACAAAAATTTAGATTATATTTATTATGGTTATGTGGTGGATCAATATTTCCGGATAAATCTAATAATAAGATTAATTTGGACATGTTGATTGACATGAGAAATTTAGATTTAATGTCAACTCAAGCATAGGGAGCAGCCACATTATCATATTTGTATAATTGTTTATGTCGTGCATCAATAAAAAAATCAAATGAAGTTTGTGGATTTCTCTCTTTAGTGCAGGTATACATATTTTTTAATTAAATATTTTTTATATACTAGTAATATGCACTTTTAAATTGAAGTGCATTATAAGTAATGGTGAATTTATTTATTGTAGATTTGGACATTGGAAATAATTATTCCCCTGCATCCATTGTCAAAGCCTCTAAGGACCAATCAACTTGAGGCTTCAACTGCGCTTGCACGTAAATGAACGCGACATATAAATCATCAAAATGAGGCACGAACTGTAATCGGTGTGAATAGGGATGTACTAGATAATGTAACTGATGAACATGTATTTAATATTATTAGTATTTTAGACTATTCATATTTTATTTCATTTTAAATAAAAGTATGTTTGGTAGATCTTTAAATGAGGCACTTATGTTTTACTACCCAAGAAAATTATGTGGATAAAATGACATATACATAAATTCTTGTTAGGACCTTAAAAGTAAAATATCTTATGACACAATGGTACAAAAAAAATATTTTGTAAGATTGTTCATTTTCACATACATATTTTTTTATATTTTTCTGTCAATGTTGTTTTTATAATTATCTTATATAATTATTTTTTTATAGTTTATTTGGCAACCTTATTTGGAAGATGTTATTAATGGATTGTCTGAGTGGTGTCGGTCGAGAAAACGTGTCTGGATGGCACATGTGTCACTTATTTATAGAATTTATCGTGAGTGGCACATGATTGATCGTGTTGTGAGATAGTTCGGTTATTTACAACATATTTCTGGATCGTGTACCCAATTTTCCGATTATCATTTTAAGCTTGATAAACTATTCAAAATAAAACAAGAAGATATAGATGCATTTAACTACACACAATATTTATGGGAACAACGTCAAAATCGTATATTTCGACCTCCATTTGTAAGTGATCAAACAGATTACTTTCGTTGGTACATGAGGCATACCCGCATGTTCATTGGAAATCCACAACATGTTATACAAAAAAAGGTATCAACACATGGCGGGAAGACATGATGCATTAGTATGTATATTATGTAAATTTTAAATTATTATGTCAATCTTTAATAATTTTTTTGTTATTAATATTTGTTTATGCATTATAGGCTAGGGGTCATGAAAGGCAGTATCGATGAGCTCGGATGATTGAAAATGATGAAAATCAATCTATTGAAATGAGACAATATGCAGAGGAAGTCGCTAGTATTTCAATGGTGTCAATGAATGTGGTCTTCCAGGGAACGTGATTGAGCTTTGATCCTGATTACAATCCTCCCACTCAATACAATGAACCACCACCAGTACAAGTATCTCGCCTATCACAACAAACAACACCAAGAGAGGGTGCACGTCGAGGTAGAAAGAGTGCTGGTAAAACAGTTGATTTTTCTGCAGGGCCCTCTAAAACTAATGTGGCGACTCCCGGCCTTATTATCCCACGTTTGATTTTTCTATAGGGCCCTCTAAAACTAATGTTAATTTTTCTAGTCAGCAATCAGTTGGTTTTGTAACTCCACAGGTTTCAATATTTGATTTTGCGCAATTTAGTGGATTTCAATATGATATTCAACATGGTATGCGTGAATTTCCTATACATAATTCTCCATTTGGTGGAAGATTGAATTTTTTGAATGTAAGTATAATAATTTTCATAGAATTTTTTTAATGTCTTATAATTTTTTTTATTGCATGTTTATTTAATTATATTATATTGTATTGTATTATAGGTAACTGTGTCCGATGATTCAAGATTTAATGTTGGGGCTTCACAAAATTTAATTCTTAATAGACAAAATCCACCTCGGAGAACATCTAGCGGCTACACAAATCAAATAGATGTGGAACAGGCAGTCACTATCAAAATGAGGAAGATTTTGAAAATGAAGATGTAGAAAATTCGGATTCAGAAGAATAATTTTTATGCACCTTTATTCTAAAAGGCTGAAGATTCGAATTTTGAAATGTGCAAATTTTGTTGTTTCGTGCAAGTTTGAACAAAGTAATGAGATTCTTAAGCTGTGAAAGTTTGCAGGATTTATATTTTCGTTATGTTATAGATCAAATCAATACTTTTTATGTTAGGTCAAATCATTACTTCTTAATAGAGTTCAAATCAATAATATAATAATAATATAAAGATATTATACTTACAATATTTAAAATGCAGTAAGATAAATTAAATTCATATCAACGAATAAATATATAAGATATATCATAATATTAATAACAAAACAATAAAAATACATTAACCTTAATAACATAGATAAATATTTAAAATCGAGTAGGATATCGTGTCTTTGTGTGACTTGTCTCCTTACAAACACTACATTTTCTAGTCATGCGAGCCGGAGTTATACACATATCATTCTTAAGTCGGCTTCTTACTTGCGTACCACTTGTCCACAAATATTCAGTATTTGCAATTAAATTAAAAGGAACTGGTGGCCAATACATTTCATCACCCACTTGGTTAAATGTCTCAGTGTATGTTCGTTTGTAATATTTTGTACTATAGAATTTGTTCGTTTGTAATATTTTGTACTGTAGAATTTACTTACATAAGATTTTGGCTCGATTTTGCGAAGTCCACAAAATTAGATGGCATGCGAACAAGGCATATGATAATTTCTCCATTTTCCACAAGAACATTTCTTATCTTTTGCAGTAACCTTGTGGACATTTCCACCTTTACCATTATGAGCAAAAGAAAGAATTTCAAAAACTCCATCACCTGTGTTGTAAGTCATCATATCTGTGTGCCCTTGAGTTCTTTGATAATAATCATTAAATTTTTTTATCTATCGCAAGAGGCCATGACATATTACTTTGAACTAATGCAATTGCAAGACTGTTTCTTTCGACAAAACGTTCAACGAGAGCTTTGAACGTCATTCGAACCATGGCAGCCACAGGAAGCCCCCGAGATTTTTCCAATAAACCATTATATGACTCATACATATTTGTCGTCATGACACCCCATCTACGACCACCATCCTTATACATTGTCCATTTTTTCAAAGGAAATTCATTTAACCATTCATATGCTGTATGAGACAATGTTTTGATTTGTTGCATTCGTTGCACAAACTTTTTCTCATGATGCTCAGTAGCAGCCAACCACATTAGTTTTTCGAGTTCAATATTTACAAATTTTTTATTAAAATTTGCTTTTAAGTATCGAAACACAAAATCTATGATATGTGTTGGGTGGACTCAACCAATCATAAGATTGAACGCACTGCAAGATTCCTTGATGACGGTCATAAATAAGACCAATTCATTGTCCTTCACAAACTACATGTGTCCATAATAACTTGAGAAACCATGACTGAGACTCAAAACTCTCACGTGCAACTAAAGCATATGCAAGTGAAAAATATTTCCATTCGCATCAATTCCAACCGCAATTAACAGTTTGATATCATACAAACCATAAAGATGTGTCGTCGATAGAAATGACCGGCCTACAACTTTTGAAACCATCAATGCTCTGTTTAAAAGCCCAAAAAGAAATTTAAAAATTTACTCACCTTGCATTGTTGTAGAATGATGCTCCCACTCAATAATAGTGTCTGGATTGAATAATTGTAGTGCAGCCATGTAACAAGGTAATGCCTTAAATGAACTTTCAAAATCACCATAGACCAGTCGAAATGCTTTTCTTCGACCTTTTGTGCTTTTCTATAACTAGGAGTATAGTGATGTTTTCCTTTAATAATTTCACGGAACATCTTAATATTTATGTCTGGATTTTGCATAACATATGATATTAATGAAGTGTCAATCATGTTATCATTCAAATTGAAATGATCCTCCTTATAGTTATCTGTAAGACAAGTATGCGGTTCAACCATTTTTCCTGTCTTCCACATACCGCTTTAAATCTCTCTAAATCGAATAATTCAATCACACCCTAACTCATGATGCTTGCAAATAACTTTTCAACTTTTACTCTTGGATTAATCACAAAGAAATTCTTTTTTAATAGCAAGACTATATGCTCTTACTACATATTTCATTTGCATCTTATTCATAAATAACATACCTAGTTGCATATATAAATTAAATTAATCAACATGAAATAAATAAATAAATAAATAAATAAATAAACAACTACAAAATATTTTGTTTTCGACAATCGAACCTGATTGATATGTTTAGGATTGTTTGAATTTCAAAATGTCGTTCGAATGGAACCGTCATCTCTGGTGTAGATAAAATCTTAAGCATTTTCTTCAGTGTGATCTAAGTATGGAATCGCTGTAAAATGATAATTATTACTGTGATCTTCAACGGATGCATTAGGTGCATTATCCACATTATCATCATCATCGTCATACATATCATCATTGTCTGTTAATTCATGCTCGAAAGGTTCATCATTGTGCAACTGACCAACTCGTTCATCATCCATAACATTATTATTTACAATTTGTGTACAATAATTCACTGCATTTTGAATTTGATCATACCTATAAAAATAATAATATAAATATATTACATATAAGAAAAATAATTTTAAGAAATAAGAAAACATTACTTTATTTACCATTGAATCCGATGAGAAAAAATCAAATGATTGGAATTTTGGCTAGACTCTCCCATAATGACACACTTCAGTTCGAAATAATGATCGTCTTGAAGTAATGATCATGAGTGTGTGTGTGTGTATATATATATATATATATATATATATATATATATATATATATATAGATAGATAGATAGATAGATAAACTAATATCGCTACACTAACAGCGATTTAATATTTAAAAATAATAATAATTTAAATAAAATCGGTGCCACCATTTAACAGCGATTTCATTTTTAAAATTAATTTTTTTTTAAAAAAAATAAAAATCGCTGACTTGGAAGCGATTTTCTTTTTTTAAAAAAATAATTAGAAAATCGCTTCCATTTTTTTAATTTTTTTTTAAAGAGGCAGCGATTTAAAATTTTTGAATTTTTTTTTAAAAATTGATGCATAGGCAGCGATATCAATTTTTTGTAAAAAATTTTTTTTAACAAAATCGATGCCTAGGCAGCGATTTTCATATTTTAAAAAAAATGTAAATCGGTACCTAGGCAGCGATTTCTAAAAAAAAAAATCTTAAAATGAAATCGCTGCCTAGGCAGCTTTTTTTTTATAAAAAAAATTATAATATTTTTTTGAAATTCAAATATATAGCTTATACAAAAATTTGCATTATTTTTTAAAAAATTAAGAATAAGTAAGGTAACAAAAATATTTTCTTTCTAAAAAAAGATATTATATTGAATTTAAATTTAATGATGTTTGAGTTCAAATAGAATTCTAAATTCAAACAATTAAATTTTAAAAAAAAAAAAAATTTAAAAAAAAATTTACAAAAAAAGAAATCGCTGCCTATGCAGCGATTTCCTTGATATAATATATATATATATATATTTTTTTTTATTATTTTTTTTTGAAGATAATCACATGTCAACTTCAAAAAAAGGTGACATGTCAAATTCTTACAAAAATATTCAAACTTTCAAAAAAAATTCACATGCATTTATAAAAAAATTGTGTCAATTCACATGCAAATAGTGTCAAAGTCACATATTACATTTTTATTTTGTTATAAATTGATTGAATTGTAATTCACATGTAAGTAGTGTAATTTTTATTTTGTTTTAACTTGACTGAATTGTAATTCACATGCATATAGTGTAATTTTTATTTTGTTATAAATTGATTGAATTGTAATTCACATGCAAATAGTATAATTTTTGTTTTGTTATAAATTGATTGAATTGCTCATTCAAACTGCATTTTAGTTTTTCAATTTTCCAACATTCTTAAAAGCCTTTCTATTTTTCTAATTTCTAAAGTTTTTAAAAGCCTTTTTCTTATAATCTGAGTTTGAATTTATTTTATTTTTAATTTATTTAATTAATTTTATACTTTTATATGATATTGTGGATATATTCAATCTTTTGATACTTCTATTAATGTTAATATTTTTTTTTATTTTTTGTGTATAGATATGCATCCGTCAAATGTATACGTACATCTTGGTCCAGTAGAGCATGATGTATTAAATATTCAAGTTCATCATCGTTCCGAAGGAATTTGAAATGGTAGCATAAAAGAAGAGAGGTCTTACTTATATACGTGTCGTGGTGATATTGAATTTTGGCAACATATAGAATATCATCCATTACATTCTCGCATCCGTCAATATTTTGAAAATTGTAGATTTAAAGGAATTCTTGATGTAGGATGTGTGTCGTATGACTACGGATTAATTTATGCTTTAATTGAAAGGTGGCGTCTAGAAACATATACTTTTCACATGCGAACTGGCGAGGCTATCATAACTTTACAAGATGTTGAAATTTTATTCGGAATGATAGTAGATGGTAGTCCTATAATTTTAAATGGAGCTGATTCTTTAGGGTATTATAGGTAGACAAGAAACGATATTTGAATTAACAGGATGGTTACCTGATACTAGTTGTTTTTCTGGTGTTAGTAGATTGTTAACATATAAATTGATTGATTATATTGAAGGTTTGGATGACATTAATGATCACTCAACTGAGCATGAAGTGCAACAAAAATTTAGATTATATTTATTATGGTTATGTGGTGGATCAATATTTCCGGATAAATCTAATAATAAGATTAATTTGGACATGTTGATTGACATGAGAAATTTAGATTTAATGTCAACTCAAGCATAGGGAGCAGCCACATTATCATATTTGTATAATTGTTTATGTCGTGCATCAATAAAAAAATCAAATGAAGTTTGTGGATTTCTCTCTTTAGTGCAGGTATACATATTTTTTAATTAAATATTTTTTATATACTAGTAATATGCACTTTTAAATTGAAGTGCATTATAAGTAATGGTGAATTTATTTATTGTAGATTTGGACATTGGAAATAATTATTCCCCTGCATCCATTGTCAAAGCCTCTAAGGACCAATCAACTTGAGGCTTCAACTGCGCTTGCACGTAAATGAACGCGACATATAAATCATCAAAATGAGGCACGAACTGTAATCGGTGTGAATAGGGATGTACTAGATAATGTAACTGATGAACATGTATTTAATATTATTAGTATTTTAGACTATTCATATTTTATTTCATTTTAAATAAAAGTATGTTTGGTAGATCTTTAAATGAGGCACTTATGTTTTACTACCCAAGAAAATTATGTGGATAAAATGACATATACATAAATTCTTGTTAGGACCTTAAAAGTAAAATATCTTATGACACAATGGTACAAAAAAAATATTTTGTAAGATTGTTCATTTTCACATACATATTTTTTTATATTTTTCTGTCAATGTTGTTTTTATAATTATCTTATATAATTATTTTTTTATAGTTTATTTGGCAACCTTATTTGGAAGATGTTATTAATGGATTGTCTGAGTGGTGTCGGTCGAGAAAACGTGTCTGGATGGCACATGTGTCACTTATTTATAGAATTTATCGTGAGTGGCACATGATTGATCGTGTTGTGAGATAGTTCGGTTATTTACAACATATTTCTGGATCGTGTACCCAATTTTCCGATTATCATTTTAAGCTTGATAAACTATTCAAAATAAAACAAGAAGATATAGATGCATTTAACTACACACAATATTTATGGGAACAACGTCAAAATCGTATATTTCGACCTCCATTTGTAAGTGATCAAACAGATTACTTTCGTTGGTACATGAGGCATACCCGCATGTTCATTGGAAATCCACAACATGTTATACAAAAAAAGGTATCAACACATGGCGGGAAGACATGATGCATTAGTATGTATATTATGTAAATTTTAAATTATTATGTCAATCTTTAATAATTTTTTTGTTATTAATATTTGTTTATGCATTATAGGCTAGGGGTCATGAAAGGCAGTATCGATGAGCTCGGATGATTGAAAATGATGAAAATCAATCTATTGAAATGAGACAATATGCAGAGGAAGTCGCTAGTATTTCAATGGTGTCAATGAATGTGGTCTTCCAGGGAACGTGATTGAGCTTTGATCCTGATTACAATCCTCCCACTCAATACAATGAACCACCACCAGTACAAGTATCTCGCCTATCACAACAAACAACACCAAGAGAGGGTGCACGTCGAGGTAGAAAGAGTGCTGGTAAAACAGTTGATTTTTCTGCAGGGCCCTCTAAAACTAATGTGGCGACTCCCGGCCTTATTATCCCACGTTTGATTTTTCTATAGGGCCCTCTAAAACTAATGTTAATTTTTCTAGTCAGCAATCAGTTGGTTTTGTAACTCCACAGGTTTCAATATTTGATTTTGCGCAATTTAGTGGATTTCAATATGATATTCAACATGGTATGCGTGAATTTCCTATACATAATTCTCCATTTGGTGGAAGATTGAATTTTTTGAATGTAAGTATAATAATTTTCATAGAATTTTTTTAATGTCTTATAATTTTTTTTATTGCATGTTTATTTAATTATATTATATTGTATTGTATTATAGGTAACTGTGTCCGATGATTCAAGATTTAATGTTGGGGCTTCACAAAATTTAATTCTTAATAGACAAAATCCACCTCGGAGAACATCTAGCGGCTACACAAATCAAATAGATGTGGAACAGGCAGTCACTATCAAAATGAGGAAGATTTTGAAAATGAAGATGTAGAAAATTCGGATTCAGAAGAATAATTTTTATGCACCTTTATTCTAAAAGGCTGAAGATTCGAATTTTGAAATGTGCAAATTTTGTTGTTTCGTGCAAGTTTGAACAAAGTAATGAGATTCTTAAGCTGTGAAAGTTTGCAGGATTTATATTTTCGTTATGTTATAGATCAAATCAATACTTTTTATGTTAGGTCAAATCATTACTTCTTAATAGAGTTCAAATCAATAATATAATAATAATATAAAGATATTATACTTACAATATTTAAAATGCAGTAAGATAAATTAAATTCATATCAACGAATAAATATATAAGATATATCATAATATTAATAACAAAACAATAAAAATACATTAACCTTAATAACATAGATAAATATTTAAAATCGAGTAGGATATCGTGTCTTTGTGTGACTTGTCTCCTTACAAACACTACATTTTCTAGTCATGCGAGCCGGAGTTATACACATATCATTCTTAAGTCGGCTTCTTACTTGCGTACCACTTGTCCACAAATATTCAGTATTTGCAATTAAATTAAAAGGAACTGGTGGCCAATACATTTCATCACCCACTTGGTTAAATGTCTCAGTGTATGTTCGTTTGTAATATTTTGTACTATAGAATTTGTTCGTTTGTAATATTTTGTACTGTAGAATTTACTTACATAAGATTTTGGCTCGATTTTGCGAAGTCCACAAAATTAGATGGCATGCGAACAAGGCATATGATAATTTCTCCATTTTCCACAAGAACATTTCTTATCTTTTGCAGTAACCTTGTGGACATTTCCACCTTTACCATTATGAGCAAAAGAAAGAATTTCAAAAACTCCATCACCTGTGTTGTAAGTCATCATATCTGTGTGCCCTTGAGTTCTTTGATAATAATCATTAAATTTTTTTATCTATCGCAAGAGGCCATGACATATTACTTTGAACTAATGCAATTGCAAGACTGTTTCTTTCGACAAAACGTTCAACGAGAGCTTTGAACGTCATTCGAACCATGGCAGCCACAGGAAGCCCCCGAGATTTTTCCAATAAACCATTATATGACTCATACATATTTGTCGTCATGACACCCCATCTACGACCACCATCCTTATACATTGTCCATTTTTTCAAAGGAAATTCATTTAACCATTCATATGCTGTATGAGACAATGTTTTGATTTGTTGCATTCGTTGCACAAACTTTTTCTCATGATGCTCAGTAGCAGCCAACCACATTAGTTTTTCGAGTTCAATATTTACAAATTTTTTATTAAAATTTGCTTTTAAGTATCGAAACACAAAATCTATGATATGTGTTGGGTGGACTCAACCAATCATAAGATTGAACGCACTGCAAGATTCCTTGATGACGGTCATAAATAAGACCAATTCATTGTCCTTCACAAACTACATGTGTCCATAATAACTTGAGAAACCATGACTGAGACTCAAAACTCTCACGTGCAACTAAAGCATATGCAAGTGAAAAATATTTCCATTCGCATCAATTCCAACCGCAATTAACAGTTTGATATCATACAAACCATAAAGATGTGTCGTCGATAGAAATGACCGGCCTACAACTTTTGAAACCATCAATGCTCTGTTTAAAAGCCCAAAAAGAAATTTAAAAATTTACTCACCTTGCATTGTTGTAGAATGATGCTCCCACTCAATAATAGTGTCTGGATTGAATAATTGTAGTGCAGCCATGTAACAAGGTAATGCCTTAAATGAACTTTCAAAATCACCATAGACCAGTCGAAATGCTTTTCTTCGACCTTTTGTGCTTTTCTATAACTAGGAGTATAGTGATGTTTTCCTTTAATAATTTCACGGAACATCTTAATATTTATGTCTGGATTTTGCATAACATATGATATTAATGAAGTGTCAATCATGTTATCATTCAAATTGAAATGATCCTCCTTATAGTTATCTGTAAGACAAGTATGCGGTTCAACCATTTTTCCTGTCTTCCACATACCGCTTTAAATCTCTCTAAATCGAATAATTCAATCACACCCTAACTCATGATGCTTGCAAATAACTTTTCAACTTTTACTCTTGGATTAATCACAAAGAAATTCTTTTTTAATAGCAAGACTATATGCTCTTACTACATATTTCATTTGCATCTTATTCATAAATAACATACCTAGTTGCATATATAAATTAAATTAATCAACATGAAATAAATAAATAAATAAATAAATAAATAAACAACTACAAAATATTTTGTTTTCGACAATCGAACCTGATTGATATGTTTAGGATTGTTTGAATTTCAAAATGTCGTTCGAATGGAACCGTCATCTCTGGTGTAGATAAAATCTTAAGCATTTTCTTCAGTGTGATCTAAGTATGGAATCGCTGTAAAATGATAATTATTACTGTGATCTTCAACGGATGCATTAGGTGCATTATCCACATTATCATCATCATCGTCATACATATCATCATTGTCTGTTAATTCATGCTCGAAAGGTTCATCATTGTGCAACTGACCAACTCGTTCATCATCCATAACATTATTATTTACAATTTGTGTACAATAATTCACTGCATTTTGAATTTGATCATACCTATAAAATAATAATATAAATATATTACATATAAGAAAAATAATTTTAAGAAATAAGAAAACATTACTTTATTTACCATTGAATCCGATGAGAAAAAATCAAATGATTGGAATTTTGGCTAGACTCTCCCATAATGACACACTTCAGTTCGAAATAATGATCGTCTTGAAGTAATGATCATGAGTGTGTGTGTGTGTATATATATATATATATATATATATATATATATATATATATATATAGATAGATAGATAGATAGATAAACTAATATCGCTACACTAACAGCGATTTAATATTAAAAATAATAATAATTTAAATAAAATCGGTGCCACCATTTAACAGCGATTTCATTTTTAAAATTAATTTTTTTTTAAAAAAAAAAAAAATCGCTGACTTGGAAGCGATTTTCTTTTTTTAAAAAAATAATTAGAAAATCGCTTCCATTTTTTTAATTTTTTTTTAAAGAGGCAGCGATTTAAAATTTTTGAATTTTTTTAAAAATTGATGCATAGGCAGCGATATCAATTTTTTGTAAAAAATTTTTTTTTAACAAAATCGATGCCTAGGCAGCGATTTTCATATTTTAAAAAAAATGTAAATCGGTACCTAGGCAGCGATTTCTAAAAAAAAAAATCTTAAAATGAAATCGCTGCCTAGGCAGCTTTTTTTTTATAAAAAAAAATGAAAATCGCTGCCTAGGTAGCAATTTCATTTTTTTTAAAAAAAAATCACGTTTTGCAAAATCGCTGCAGTGGCAGTGATTTTGCTTTTTTCGGTGGAGTAAATTGTTGTTGTTCCAGCAATTTTACGTTTTGATTAATATAAAATTTTATATACTATTTTATAATTTTTATTAATATTTTATACTCTTTAGGCTTTCGACTCGATTCATCTACCTCCCATCCAGTTCTTCTCTTTCTCTATAATAATGACACTAAAACAATCTTAGCTTGTTATATACTACTGTACTAGTAATGTTAAATATTACTATATATTAAATACTATATTATAAGGATATATAGAGTTGAATAAACTATTAACACTTTTTGTATAGAGGGTCTAGAAATTTCTCTCTTCAATATAAAGTTAAGAGCTAGTTGATGATGTTTATATACACTATCTCATTTTATACAATATTTTTCATTTTTCGAAAGTTAAACAATTTAATTTTAATCAGATATTTACATATGAAATTTTTAAATTTTTTGAAATAAGATTTATATATTTATAAACTAAGTAAAAAGTAATATAAATCACTATAATTAACATTTCAAAATATTAAGAAGATCTATAAAAAATTATGTTTAAAAATATACTTGCTCAAATCTCAAAATATGAATAGTGTTATTATATGTGTATAGCCTCTTCTGACACGCATGATAAATTGCAGTAGTAATTAACAAGGTCAAATCTATTCTTGACTCATTGATCCTTTTTCTTTACTAATTATGAAAAAGAACACATCAACTGACTCAAATTTGTGGACTAATTAAAATAGTACTAAATAGGTTAATTAATTTGTTGACCTTTATTATTTGAGTTGTCTGATAGGCAGTTGAACAAGCAAACCGTATATGTGTTTTACTTTTCTAAATAGAGTGACCTAATTTATTAGCTCATTTCTAGATTAATTAAGATTAAGGCATCGAAGACTTGAAGTTCTACGAAACAACAATTTTTGATTCTTAATAGCATTAAATCAAAAATAATCATTAGCAATTTCTAATTATTGCTAAATATTTATTTTAATTAGCGGTAATTAACAATTTTTGCGTATGTCCTTAAAAATTTTAATGACATTCTTTCTAATGACATTTAATTAATAACGGTAAAAATATTAAGACTATTTATTAATATCAATATTTATTTCCGCTTAAGTTATTTTTGTGATAGTGTAGAGGTGATCATATGGTGAAAGTATCATTGGACAATGATTCCTCTTGAACCTTGAACAAAAAAACATTCTTGCCATTAGTTTGGCATATAATTTTGGTCCTATCGATCGGCCTAGTAATCTTTCAGATTCATTTATTATTAAGATTTATTTAAGAGTGTGAAAAAACATTTGAATTTAGTTTGTAGGAGGATTTAAAAGCATATACATTTCAAAATATCTACCTAGATATTTAGGTCCTTTCTTACAGTTTATTTTTTTATTTTTCCCATAATGATGGTAACCTTGTATCTGCTGCCACTAAAGTATATGTACTTTTCAAAAGAGACAATTAATAGTTAAATATATCTTATCTTTCTTACTTCATTTAATCAAAGTCTAAGTAAAGATAAAAAGGTCCTTTATTTCTTCAAGAATGGAATAATCTATTATTAGTAGTTGTTTATTGAAAAAGAATAAATTATTTCTTAAAACAAAGATAAGAGAAGTCGGTAGATCATAAATGATTGTAATGATTTTCTAAGATTGGGTTGGATGGTACTTAGCAACTATTGGTTGGATGGTTGGGTCTACCTTTTTTTTATTATTTATCTTTCACTTTAGTCGTGGAACCTTCATTTTCTTAAGCAATTTAGTTAAATTTGTCTACGCGTGTTATCATATCATCTAAAAGTTTAAGTTTAGAAATTTTATTTACTTAGATATTTCATTAAAGATTGTAGTCATCTCATCTAAGAGTTTAAGTTATTAGAGAAATCATACTATTATCATTTAAGTATATTCTTAATTAATTTGATCCTCATGATTTGGATTTTAATCACTTCTTTTCATAACTTTGTTTATTAATTATATGGATGTGGTGTTTACAAAAACGTTTTTTTGAGGCGAGTCTCAACTGAGTTTCGGGGTGGGATACATCATAAACACACCAGAGCGCAAATATAGTCGTAGATTCATAAGGCGCAAGTCTTAAAATTTAGGCACTATGCTCTAAGCGTAAAAACTTATGTCCAGACGTTTTTTTAAAAAAACTTGTTTTCCTTTAAGTTATATTTTTATTATTGGTGTAATGATATTTCTCAAATAGTAATTGTAATATTTTTTTCTCTTCATTATTGGTGATTAAAACCTCTCTAAAATAAATAAAAAATTAATATATATTATAGGTTATTTAATAAAAAATCATTTGTAAAATAATTGAAAGTTCTGCTTATATTTTATTTAGTAATAAAATTATAAAAATAAATATCATGAGACTAATTCCGTAAATTCATAAGACTTACACCTTCTCGTACTGCATAAACGTCTCGCTTCACGCCCATCTTTCAAAACACTGTAAATTCTATTCATTCTAAGGGCCGTGATTGAAATTATATGATAATTAATCTTTGTTTGAGGAAGTGTTAAAATAGAATCTTTAACTTAAATTTGAAATAATATTTGATATCTTAATGGAACACTGAATTTCTTTATTTCACATATGTATAAGTTATCTACCACTATCTTCTCAATATTGGTTTTAAAGTGTCTTTCTTAACTTGCAAGGTTTTTTTTTAAAAAAAAAAAAAGAAAGAAGAGAAACTGTTATAGTTTATGTTAAAGTTTAATATAATATGCACTTAGAGCTTTTACTTCCTTTAGGTTTAGAGTTAACTTATTTGAAAGTTAATAGACTAATAGTTGGGTGGTCCAAAAAGATAAAGTGAATTAACCAACTATTATCCATTTGTGATTAGGACATGTAGGAAAAGATGTCAACTTGTCATCTTCTTAATGGTGGTATATTAATCAAATTATATCCTGTAACTTCTTATTTGTATAACACATCCAACATTAACTAGTCATTAAGTTGTTAGAAATCTATTTTTATTTAGATGAAATATTGGGCTGAGTTAAATATGAGTTATGTAACAAATATTACTGAAAAATCTTATCCTCAGCATGTTTCTTTGAGAAATTGGTTATCGATTATTAACTTGTTATATTCGTTGATAAACAATAAATAATAGGGGTAATATTATTATATTATCCTTTGACTTTATTAAATTTAATGCTTTGAGAAATGTGTTAGATGATAAATAATATTTAATTACAGGGGTAAAATAGACACAAAAGGTAAATTATCTCTTGATTCTCTAGATTAAAGAAATATTATTGAATAACCATTTTTAGTACTCCCTCCGTCCGAAATTGTTTGTCATGTTGCGCTTATCGAAAGTCAATTTGACTAATTTTCAAAGGTTAATTAGATCACATTAATTTAATATTTTAAACAAAAAAATTAGATATTCTAAAACTATATGAAAAGTACTATAAACTACAATTTTTTACATATTAATATGATGAATGTACATCTTAAAATGTTAGTAAAATTTTTTATAATTTAGCTATAAAAATAGAAACTATGACAAATAATACCGGACGAAGGGAATATAATGAGCAACTATTGTTGGACAGAGAAAGTATTATGCAGCCATGATGCATCTAAAACTTTCTTGTCCAAATTTGATTACATATCTAATTTCAAAAACTTAATTTTGTATATTTATATTAATTCTTTTCAAAATCAAATTAGAAATGAATGTGTTGAAGCTACCTAGGATGAGGTGTCATGGTCTATGTTATCACTGTGAGTGATATAGTTGGATGATGTATCATGGTGTATGTTATATGTGAATGATATTTCTTATATTTCGAAAACTTGATGTAGTAATCTCGTAGTTTCTTCTCCTTCAATTTTTAATATTATATGTTATTTCTTGTATTTCAGAAACTTGACGTATTATTTTGTTGTGGCACTGTTCTTTTACCGTCTGCTATTTTCATTATTATATACTTTTATTCTTGTACTTCTATTATTATATATTATTTTTTATTAAATCAAGACTCTATTAAAACCAGACTAAGCTCGAAACAACGCAAAGTGTAACCCCATTTTATTGTATTCCCATGCTTGGCTTACAACTTGTTTTTCCATTAGTTGTAGTATTTTCTATTTGTGTGGTCAAAAATTCACCAAATGAAATGTGATATGTTATGAGTCAACCACAAGTTTATCCTGGTTGTAAAGAAGAATTAATAGTAGAGTATATATGTAAAGCTGAAAACAGACAAACTTGTGGGTGTTTAGATCAGACAGATATGCTGTCCATAGAGATGACATATAACAATTTTGGTTCAGATGAATCTTCCAATATGACAACTATATATATACATATGCCTGTCTGACCAAACAACTACTTTTTCTTCTTTTTGTCCTCTTGTTGTTCACAAATAAAAATTGTAATGAACTGACATCAATAGTAATTTAAGTTTGTAGGTATAAGTTTGAATAGGTAGAAATATTTATTCTATGTGGTAAAATAAACATCAAATATAAGATAGGGAATTTTTAACCAAACTAAGTCATTATATAAAATAATTTATCAAAGTAATACATTTTCCTAAAATTTTACAAAACTAGTATAAACGTATTTCATGGTAACGTTTTAGGGTATATTTTATTTTTAAAAAACTAACAGTATTAGGTTGATATACGTTACTGTAAGTAACGTTTTACTTTTAAAACGTTATTTTCAGTAACGTTTTACTCCTAAAACGTTACTGTGAATAACGTATATCAATCTGACGCCATCAATTTTTAAAAAATAAAATATATCCTAAAACATTACTGTGGAATACGTTTATACTAGTTTTGTAAAATTTTAGAAAAACATATTATTTTGGTGAATGACTTTTTATAATAGCTTAGTTTGGTTAAAACCTCTAAGATAAGACATGAACTTTTTATTCAGGATGTAATTTTTAAATAAGGTATATCCGTACCCAAAGAATATTTAGGGAAAATTTGTGAAAAACTTGAAAAGGGATATTTGATCATATAATTTGGGGAAATATATTTGTCAAGTATCTCACATTTCCTAATATTAGAAGAAGAAAAAACTAGTAGTATTTAGCCAAGTTTTGATTTGTAATATTAAAAAAATTCAAAAATTACTCAAATTTTTATATTTTATAAAAAGAAATACTCATTATTTAGTAATTTCAACTAATATTTGTTATTGTCTCCACCTAAAACGTTTGAGTACTGATTTGAATGATGAAATTGAGAAAAAATAATAATTTGTGTTTAATGGATTATAATTATGAAAAAGGGTAAAAAATACCCTTAAACTATATTTTAGCTCAAAACTATCCTTCACGTCAAACTATTGGGTCAAAAGTGCCCTTCTAACTAACGGAAATTGTTAAATGTCATGTGGATGCCATATGAATGTCACATGGCACCCCCATAGATTTCCACTGCCACATAGACAAAAAGGAAAAACCCTTAAACTATTCAAAATAGCTCATATTTACCCTTAAACTATATTTCGGCTCAAAACTACCCTTCCCGTCAAACTATTGGGTCAAAAGTGAGTTTCTTATTGGCGAAAGTTGTTAAGATCCACATGTGCCACATTGACTAAATTTCTAAATTAATTACTCATTTCCCCTTATTTCATTATTTTCCAGAAACGATTTTACCCCTTCTCCCTCATTCGCGGCTAAGGCTTTACAGTTTTCTTCGTCGCTGGGTTTCAAAGTGGATATTCGTGGTTATAGGTTAGTAAATTTTTTTCTTATTTTATTGTGTTTACAACCACGAAAATCCACTTTGAAACTCAGCTCTGAAGAAAGTTATGAAACCTTGGCCGCGAAATGAGGGGAAAGTTGTCAAAATTCTAACTACCATACTTTGAAATCGTAAACGTAATAAAATAAGAAAAAATATTTACTAACCTACAACCATTAATATCCACTTTGAAACTCAACCCCGAAGAAAGTTACGAAGCCTTAGCTGCGAAATTGGGGGAAAGTTGTGAAATCCTAACTATCATGCTTTAAAATCGTAAACATAGTAAAATAAGAAAAAAATATTTACTAGCATACAAGCATGAGTATCTACTTTGAAACCCAGCCACGAAGAAAAGTATGAAACCCTAGCCGTGAAATGAGAGAGAACGGGTGAATATATCATTTCTGAAATAATGAAATGAGGGGAGAAGTAATTAGGATTTAGGAATTTAGTCTATGTGGTAGTTGAACCTTATTGGCATACAATGTGGCATCCACATGACATTTAACAACTTCTGTTGATAAGAAGGGTACTTTTGATTCGATAGTTTGACGGGAAGGGTAGTTTTGAGCCGAAATATAGTTTAAGGGTAAATATGAGCTATTTCGGATAGTTAAAAAGTATCTTTGACCCTTTCTATTTTTGTCTACGTGGCAGTGGAATCCTATTGGCATGCAATGTGGCATCCATATGGCATTCACATGACATTTAACAACTTCCGTTAATAAGAAGGGTATTTTTGATCCAATAATATGACGGAAAGGGTAGTTTTGAACCGAAATAAAGTTTAAGGGTATATATGAGCTATTTCGAATAGTTTAGGGATATTTTTGAGCATTTTCCATTATAGTTATAATTGAATCTGTAATAAGTTTGAGTATGCGTTGTATTGTCTTACATATATTGTTGTTTTATTGTTGTTGATTGCTATTAATTATACTATAAGGTTATTTTTTAATAAAAACATATTCATTATACAATAATAATATAAATTTATCAGTATTTTTAGTAATTTTTAAAACATATAAATATAAATTATACTTTTCGAAATAGTTAAATATTTCTGGGAAAACTTCGGGCCAAACACATGGTGAAACTTTACTAAAAACTTCACCCAAATATGATTTGCCAAGAATAGTTGAAAATTTGAGAACATAAATCCATACTAAAAATCAAGTTAAATGACATATTTATATATTATATTTTTAAAAAAATTGACGACTAATTAGTTAATTTTCTACTAGATATATAAAAAAATTGACGACTAACCCATTGCAAGTGAACCCTGGCCAAGTTAATGCCAATCAATAAATAATTTTTCTATCGTTAATTAATTGTTTTCCATCTCATATCTGTATGTTAAAAAGTCGGTGGTTCAAATCAGTAACTAGTGAGAATGTTATTCTCACTGAAATCAAACTTTTTTTCGAGTAAGAACAAAAGGAAAGAAATTATTTTTTCCATTTTATTTTATGAAAGTTAGATAATTGAGTTTAAAAATAAAAAGAAGACTTGTAAAATTTGTGGTTTGAAATGAATGATAAAAATTTGTAGTTATAAATTATTTCATTAAAATTAAAAAATGAACATTTTAAAGTTTTTGTTATTAATATAAAAATATATATGTCACTCTTTTTTGAACGGACTAAAAAGAAAAATAAGTCAAATAAATTCGAACAAATAAAATATTTGAGAATGTGTCCCTCTCTTTCAAATGGATTGTTCAATTAAATGACTTGGGAAATTTAAAAAAGTATAAAAAAAATCATAATTTTAAATTAAAGATATGTTAAATGTATCAAAAAGTTATTTTAAAATTTTCCAACTTAAATATGTTATAAAAAAAAATAAATTAATAAGTTATCAATAACTAAACTTTTTTTTTTTTGAAAAAAACTAACTAATGCAAGAAAATAGAACAAATAAATTGAATTAGGGGGTACTATCTTTTCTTGTGAAAGTTCAAACTTTATCACTTCAATTTCACCAACTTAGTTATTTTGAGAATTTCAACCTATTTATGTAAAAATGATTTTTTAGAATATGAAAAAGTTCTAATATAATTTAATTTGTTGATTAAATGAAAAATTATGCGAATAAGTAAATATATACTAATTAATTAGCTAATATAGCTATAGTTTGAATTAATTATGATTTATAATTTAATTTTAGTTGTAAATATGTTGCTTATGCATATACAGATACAAATTATATATAATATGATTGTATGACATATATGCAGATACAATAACTTTTCTGCATTTTCTGTCCTCTCTCGCTCGCCTCTCTCCTCCTTCTCCCGATCTCGCTCACCTCTCTTCTTCCTCTCCTAATCTCGCTCGTCAGATATACAATTACATATATATATGTATGTATGTATGTATATATATATATATATATATATATATATACTAGTTAATTAAATATATTCAAATATCTGACAACTATACATATACAAGTTTGTTTTTTTCCACTCTCGCTAATGTCTCTCCTCCCTCTCTACATATCGCTCGCCTCCCTCCTCCGATCTCTCTCTTGATCTCACTCGTCAGATATACCAAAACATATGTATACCAGTTACATATATATAATTATTTAGCAGATATGCATATATAATTCGACATATATACATATACAATTTGCCTCTCTCCACTCTATCCTCTCTCGCTCGCATCTCTCCTCTCTCTTTCTCACTCTTGCTCTCCTCCATTCTCCTTCTAATTTGTAGCTATAAATTATAAATTAAAAAATATAAATATAAAATTTAATTAAATTATTTTTAAATAGCTATATGCGAAAATTCGTTCTCTTTAAAAAGATGACGCATAGAGTATTTAAAATGAGGGAATTAAGTTGGTGAGAAGGGGTGATGGATGAACTTACAAATGATTAGGCACATGACATTGACACAATGAGAAAACAGGTGTCAATATTACATGGGTGCCAATTGTCCAAGGCGGCACGCACCAAACAGACAAACAAAACCTGGACAGCAAATAAAGAAAGATAAGATTGGTTGGGTGCTTCTTTTACTGTATCGCCTGATCTTTATACCTTGATTTTTGTGGGGAATAAAAATTATTTTAACATAGTACTGATTTATAATTATTCTGAATATATATATGTTCTCCCTCATTTCACTTTTTTTTCCATCATACTAAAAATATGTTCTCACTTTTATTTGTTACGGGGTGAAGTTGCCACCATGAACTAAGGATTGGAAGGGTTGAGGATAGAGTTTCTTTTTCAATTCCAAGGTAGTTGGCAAGAGCTATAGCAGCTTACGATGCAGTTGATTCGGAAACATACGCCAGGGCGGTTGGGTGGGGAGTCAGATCAGGCCAACGGTCCTGCTCCGCTTTATACTAAGAGAGTTTGGTTTTTGATATAAAATATAATATATAAACTGTATTTAAATTAATCTCAGCTAATATTTATATTTTCTAACTTTGAATATTAGATTTTTATTAAGTTATTAAGTTAAGCAAGTAGTTACATGTGTCCCAATGACTCCCAAAATCAAGGACTCAAACTTTTATTTTAAGAGAACTCACATAAAGGCAAGAACTGACTCAATAACTTCCAAAATTAATCATACACACTTTACATGTCTTTCAATATCTGAACTATTTTCTCTGACTCTCCATCAGTCTGTGGATGAAAGATTGTGTTACAAGTGAATTGAGTTTCCACCACCTCATGCAACTTATTTCAAAATTACTTCGATGTAAACTAAGTGCTACCGTCTGAAATGATAGAAAGGGGCATCCCCTACAACCTTACTATTTACTGAACACAAATCTTGGCCACCTGTTGAGAGTTGTAATCCATTGATCGGAATAAAGTGTGTTGATTTAGTGAATTTATCCACAATGAATCAAATCAAATCATACCATACTTCCCCAAGGTCGTCGGTAATCCCAACAAAATTTATGACTATCATTTCTCACTTCCACTCAGGTATAAACATTTTCTAAAGTAAACATGCAGACCTTTGGTGTTTATACTTCACTTGTTGATAATTTCTGACATTTAGAAACATACACAACAATATCATTATTTGTTCAAGACTATCAATAAAGGTGCCTCAAATCCCGATATATCTTGTCAACACCTGAATGAATAGAATATTGTGATTCTTGAGACTTTGCCAGTAAAGTCTAGATCAAATGACCAATCTGAGGAACACAAATTCTTTCTCTAAAACTGAGTACACCTCCTACATCGAGATTAGTATCTTGGGTCTCCCCAAACACTACCTTATTTCTAAGATTATTCAAGTCCTCATCCTGAAACTGATTAGCCTTGATTTCCTCTTTAAAGGTGGGCTTAACCTCAATATAGATATTATCCCACCCTACCCCATCCTTTTTAGAGAGGTCAAACCACGTGAACTTAGACGATCCAAAGCCTAAATCTCTTTGACCAAGGGTCTCTTAGACACCCCCAAGTAAGTCAAAATTGCTATGCAAATTGTTTTTTGGCTCAATGCATCTGCTAACACATTGGTCTTTCCTAGATGATACTAAATGGTCACATCATAATCTGAAAATTTCGTCCATCTCCTCTGTATGAGATTCAGATCCTTCTAAGTGCACACATGCTGCAAGCTGTGATGGTCAGTGAACACTGCAGTCTTCACTCCATAAAGATAATGCCGCCACATCTCTCAAGAGTAAACACTATTGCTTCCAACTCTAGATCTTGGATGAGGTTTCTCCTCTCATGGACCTTCAATTGTTTGAAAGTATAAGGTATAAAATTCTTTTCTGCATCAACACAGCACCCAAACCCAGATGTGAAGCATCATGAAAAATAATGAAGTCCTTATGAGATTTTGGAAACCCTCTTCACAAAATTAGTCACGTCATTGAAGTTCTTGCTTGCAGAGGCTATATGCATAGATAAAATATACAGTTCAAAACTCATTACTTGACGAACAAGTGAACAATATCGTCCTGCTTAGCATAAATTGACAAGGCATGAAACTTAGTCTCATAAGTAGTCATAATTATGTTTCCCTGCTCAAGAATCATGAACTCATCCTTCTTTCGACCTCTCAAAGTAAGAGGCACATATGCATTAAATTATGTCCAAGTTAGTCAAGGCAAGACTGATAATTGACATACGACAAAATAAATTCAAAGTCATTCTTACTCTCGAAACCGTGAAACACTGCAAGCTTTAACTTCAAAACTTGTCCACAATATCATGTTAGTGCCAGTCATCACTGAGCCAAGTAATGGATGGGAGAATGCACTAGTGTTTGAATCTCCTACCATCTTAAGGACCGCAATAGTTATAAGACGAGTAAGTGGAACCTAAGTAGCTCGCACTGTGGGAGTGGCTCTAATACCTGTCAACCTACAACCCCCGGTATGTATTCACACATCTGGCTTAACATCCTCCTCAATCTCTATCTCAATCTCTTTTGTCACATGATCTTGGGTTGGGGATGGGGTCCCTTTCCGTGGTGAATTTTCTTCCTAAGCTCTACCTCTGGTGGATGGTTCCATTCCTCTTCCCTTGCCCTTGCCCTTACCTCTGCATCTACCTCAACCTTTTCCATGCCCTTTCATTGTTGAGTCTGCTAGAGCTACTGCCCTTGCACCCTTGCACCATTGAGTCTAGTATCAACCATTTGCGACTATGGTTATAGTAACTTGAATCAAATTATAACACGAAGAAAGAATTTGACTCATTTGGTGCGATATGATCAACGAACATAGAGCTCTGATACAACTTTGTTACTATCCAAATTGTCGTGACACCCACACTTATGCTCCAGCAGTAGAACAACTACCAATTCAAATTTAACCATCAAGACTAATTATGGAAATCAATTTATAGGGGAAAAGCAACTAAAATCGCAGTTTCAATGGATAAAAGATCGAGTTTGAATAAACTCAACCTTAACAAAAACATTATGGAAATAAAACCCCTTAAAATTTAAAAGTCGTGGTACCCTCTCAATCTCAACGTCAATGATGCAAAAAATAGGAAGGTTTGAGATTTTTTCGGCATAAAATCCTAACTTAACCCACTATAATAATCCGACCCGCTATAGCCCAACACATGCCCACTACAGTGGCCTACCGCCCACTATCGCTGATTGTACAAATTTCGGAGACTCATAAACCCCTGAAAAACCCTTTTTTACACATACCTTCTTCCATTGACATCCAAAACCATCCCCTTAATTCCAAGTTTGATTTTGGGAGTTCTACTACTGGATTTGATTATGTAAAGCTCTACATGTTTCTTAATATCTTATTTATTAGAATATATATACCAAGGCTAGACATATCACCTCATCCTTTCTCTGACGGGTCTAGACCTTATCTCATTCAGATTTCGTTTAGCCTGAAAATTTTAAGTCACTAACTGAAAATTTTCTGGCTCGATTTTTTTCACCATTGACCTAGTCATGTCACAATTAAACATATAAATTTATCACAAAAAAAAACCATTAAACAAATATAAATTTAATTTTAAAATATTCCCCAAAAGACCCTTATTTTGGTATGAGGGTACAAAAGTTACTTCCAATTAACTAGTTGGTTGAGAATTATAGAATGAGATAATCTTAGAGCATAATATAACGGCGGGGGAAGAAGAGGAGGAAGGTGGCGTGTAAATTCGTTGTCACGCCGTCCAAACAATATGCCAACCCCACGCGTAATCATCAATTAACCCTTAGATTGCATTTTTCTTCTTTTATCTACACAAAAATATTTAAAAAAAAAAAACTTTATATTATAAAAAACAAACAAACTTGAAAACGCAATGTGTCATATTCATAGAATATTAAAGTAATTCTTTTTCTTTTGTGTACCTCCTTATCACACACACTACTCTTTTACTAACTAGCTAAACAAGTTTTTTTCTTTTCTATATATAAGTAAAAATATTTATTCCCTCACCAACAACATTTCAACTAACACCTCATTTCTCTCATTCATTAAGTCTCTCTTTTCTTCATCTACAACTCCTTCTTCTCTCAATCTCGCTCGTCCCTTGTTCCGAGCTTGACAAAGGGTAAATGGTCTCTCAATCTTTGCTCATTTTTTATGTGGTACAATAAGTTTTGTGGTGTTTCCATGCAGATGAATTCACTTATAATTTGTACATTTTGATCTTAAGGTTTTATTAGTTATTTTCTACATTCTTAAGTTGTAACTAGAAGATCATATTGTCAATGGTTGCATGTTTACTTACTTTTATTTCCTCTGTGTAATTCTATGCTATTTTTTGTAGATTAATAGTTACATTGTAAGATAATGGACCTCCTTTAGCACTTGATTGGTTGAGAAAATATAAAAAGAAAAAAAAAAGGCAATTCTATCATTTTCTTGAATGTCATAATTCATTGGTCATGAAGTGAAAAATGTGTATATGGTAGTGTGTGAAAAGGGTTTTTTCTTAAGGGATCATGTGTTATTGAGTGGAATGCACTCAAAGAAATCATTTCAACTTAATTATAATATATACTTTTTTTTTACAAACAAAAATGAAGTCAATGTTTTCGTCTACTTTTTTATTTTCCTTTTCATCATAGAAATTGCCTAAATGTTACTACCATGAATAGCATGCAACTAATTAAGGTCATTGCAGGCTTATTCATCATCATTTTTCATATTTTCTTGTTTGGTAGGAACCAATTAATTATGATTTGCCATTTTCAAATTTCCAAAAATCAAAAAAAATAAAAAGAAGGAAAATAAATCTTGAAAAAATATATTTAAATTGGAGGACCTTGACCCCACCACCCCAAAGAAAAAAAAACAAAAAGAATGAGGTAATGATGACTTTTAATTTGCTCACGAATGGATGTCAATTAATGAGTAGAATCATTACAAATCTTGCAAGATAAGAGAAGTGTAATATTCACACTCTTATAAATATATAATAAAAGTTTCCTTTTCATATTTACTTAACAAAAAGGTGCAAAAAATATCTTCCAATAGTATATATATATATATATAACTTCTTCTTTTTTGTTCTCAAAAAATAAAATTTGTTAGATTGATCAAGATGGAAATGGAGTCATGTGTTCCTCCAGGATTTAGATTTCATCCAACAGAGGAAGAACTTGTTGGATACTACCTCAAGAGAAAGATTAATTCACTCAAGATTGATCTTGATGTCATCACTGATATTGATCTTTATAGAATGGAGCCATGGGACATCCAAGGTACATTCATTCTTTTCATCTCTTTAATCTTCTTGTAATTTTCACCGTCTGTTTCAATTTGTTTAGATTACTTTCTTTTTCACTTTGTTTTAAAACAAGTGTCTCATACCTTTTTTTGGTGACTCTTTAATTTTGACTTTCTACTTTGACATGTTTAAGATCACATGATTAAAGAGTATTTTGGTATGTTCAACATATCTTTGGTTCAAGTCTGTACGATTCAAAAAAAAATCACTTTCTTAAAGTTCATGCCAGATCAAAGTCAGACAAACTAAATTAAAACGAAAGAAAATATCATTCACACAAAGATCAGGCAAAGCCCTAGATACAATGAGAATTGAATCCATACTTATCACACTATAAAACATGACTTCTATCGATACCACTAGACTATCAACATTCATTGCTTAGTACTTCATACAGTTCTAATTTATGTGATATAATTTTATTTAGAAAAGAGTTTCAGAAAGGAAATTACTTTGAAATATGTATGTCCTAGATGTTTATATAGCTGTACATATATCATTTTCTTGGGACAGACTAAAAAGAAGAGTGAATCATATAAATTGTGACGGACAAAACTTGTAGTATATATTAGTGATGAGCTAGGTTATTGACATGAGGTTATTGACATGCATGCACAGATAGGTGTAAACTGGGATATGAAGAAGAAAGTGAATGGTATTTTTTCAGCCACAAGGACAGGAAATATCCAACAGGAACTCGAACAAATCGCGCGACGGGGGCTGGATTCTGGAAGGCAACAGGAAGAGATAAAGCAGTGTTATCAAAGGAGAAGATAATAGGGATGAGAAAAACACTTGTTTTCTATAGAGGAAGAGCTCCTAATGGAAGGAAAAGTGATTGGATCATGCATGAATATCGTCTACAAACTTCTCAACATGGACCTCCTCAGGTTACCTAATCTCTCTGTTTCAATTAATGTGATGTACTTTGAATTTGATACGTATCAAAGTTTAAGAAACTTTTGAAATTTATCATCTAAAATATGTTAATTTGTGCGACTATAAAAGTATTTCATTAAGAGTAAATCGAACATTTAGAAGTTAAACAATTACTGAATATAGTAATGCGTCATTTTTTAAAACGGATTAAAAGTTAGTTATTTAATTGGAATAGAGGGAGTATATATGTATATTTCTAGGTAGAATATATATACTTCATTCTGTTCTTATATATATAACACTTTATTATTCTATTTTATTCTTAATGAGATGCTTTATAGCGACATAAAATTTTTAAATCACAAATTTCAAAAATCTTAACTTTAATTTTGAAATTTTGTGTTCAGTCGAACACCTTCGCGAGTTACAAGTAGTAATTAATATTGTGTCGCGCATGAAATCTTTCTGTGTCTTTTATATATTTGAATAAGTTTGTTTCTTTTTGACTGTTGGACTTTTATTATAAAGTTTATTAATTGGCATGGCAAAGTACTAAAAGAAACAAGTTTTTCTTGTTCCTTTTTAGGGTTACTTTTGATGTTGGGAAAAGTTTTGGAGAACATATTTATTGAAAAGACAATCCTTGTTTGTTTGTTCTTTATGTACTTCGTTTCCTGTGGAAAATATAAAGGAAAAAAAAATAATTTGAAACTTATGGTACGTTAAAATTTAAACATGACATTACATTTTATACCTATAATATTTTCACTAAGTAAAATGAGATTGATTATTTTTGCATTTATAGAATAGCATTATTCTTATTGGTATTATAGATGAATGTTACACAAAATGAAACAAAGGATAAATGGATTAGTAGCTAAAAGAATAATTTATCGTCACTGAATACCACTTTTGTTTATAATAATCACGATTTAGTTCGGAAGTTAATTGACAACTCTAATTAATTAAGAGTGAATAAGATTATTACTCAATTATGTATAATTTACTAACAAGTTTGGTAATTTGTTGTGAATTGACAGGAAGAAGGATGGGTAGTATGTAGGGCATTTAAGAAGCCAAGTCCATCAAACAACAATTATTATATGAGAGGAACCAACACAAGTTATTCAACTAGACCACCTCCCTCCCTTACACAAATGCCAAGTTATAATATTAGTAATATTAATCCTCTCAACCAAACATCAAATTTCAATCATCAATTCCCTTTAAGTCATCAAATCTCAAGCCAAAATAATATTGGTTATGACAATAATCAACTACTAATTCATGAACTCCCACAACTTGATAGCCCTACTACCATTTCAACAAGTTTTGCTACAAATGATCATCAAGGCAAAAATTCCATCAACAACAACAACAATGAAGATCAATTTTGTGATGAGTGGAGTATTGATGACAAGTTGTTTGCACCACAAGTTATGGAGGCACCATCTTCTTCTTATTATTCTTACCCTAATTTTCCGTTAGACGGCGATGATCAAAATCATATGAGTCAATTGCTACATTGTTACCCTGATTTATAGATGAAAATTAATCTTCTATGATCAGTAATAGTTTTTTTATATCTTTTTTAATTGAAACAAAAGAAGAAGTTTGTGCAATTCCTAGGAAAAGGTGGCAAATATATATAGAAGGATATGTTGAAGGGTGCAAGGCACGTTAAAAAAGGTTGCCTTTGAGAATTTTTTTATTGTTTAGCTACCAATTGACTGTTTTTAAAGATTTTTTTTATACTGTGAATGAACTGATGTTTCTTTTTTTTTTTTAATCTACTTCTCATAGAAGCTTAAATTTTTGTCCTTGCAATTTTATAGTTTTCTCCATTATTATGATTCAGATGTTTATCTTTGGGAAAAGGGTCTGATATACCCCTCAACTTTGTCATTTAGAGCTGATATACCCCTCGTTATGAAAGTGGCTCATATATGCCCCTGCCGTTACAAAAATGGCTCACATATACCCTTTTCCTCTAACGAAAATGAAAAAAATAATAATTTTGATCAAAATTTTTATTATTTTTTTCAAAAAAAATATAATCTCATATGAGTAAATTTAATCTTTGTCAAACATATTTTTTTTTGAATTTTTTTTGTTTTAATGACTAATTTATAATTATTATTTTGATAATCAAATTTATTTATGTTTCACTAATATTCTTGTAAAACTTATTATAGATGACCAAATTTTTTCTTCGAATACGAAATTAAATTAAAATACACAAAAAAAATAGTTTAAATTTTTTTCCTTTAAACTAAGGAATGAAAGAAAAAACAAAATAAGAATAAGAAACTCAAATAAAAATTTTCCTAATAAATTATTTATGTATGAAAAAAATATTTATGTATGAAAAAAATTAAAATATACCTTGAACTTTGATAAAAGAATCATATATACCCCTAAATAATTTTAAAAAAAAAATTAGAAGTAACAAGTATAAATTTAAGACTAATTTTTTAATTTCCGTTAAATAAAGGGTATATGTGAGCCATTTTTGTAACGGCAGGGGCATATATGAGCCACTTTCATAACGAGGGGTATATCAGCTCTAAATGACAAAGTTGAGGGGTATATCAGACCCTTTTCCCGTTTATCTTTTGTTAAATTAAGTTGAAATGAATTTATACAAATTATTACAAAGAAAATATAACAATCAATCACCTACAGGTGCTAATTTTCTATTAAAAATCCTAAAACTTAATATGGAAAAAAAAAATGTACGTACAAATAATACATGGATGAAAAATAATATGAGCTGTATATTTGTGTATATATGTAGGAAATATTGTATAACAGTTATGTGTAGCCAAATGTTATATCACATACGCATCGTTCAACATCAACGTAGGCAAGCCACGTACATACATGTATGTTGAATCGTTGCCATGATTTTCATGGTTATAACGAAAACTTTATCAAAATTCCAACCACAGGAAAATAATTCTTTTTCATCAACTCCCCTCCAAATCATGTTCAGGATATCTAATCTCTTTTTAAGTTAATATGTATATTTATATTAAGGGGCAATACAAGTTCAAACATAGAAGATGACGACAAATCTTCTAGAGGAAGTTCCTTTGGAAGGATCCAGAAGAAAACCTCGAAGTGAGACCCTGAGACATGTCCGCGGCATCAAGCTTAACATTTTGCCTTCCCGCTGTCAAATCCTTCTCACGATCCCAAGGTTTCCATGGATGATTTCCTTGCCATTCTTCTTTCGTTGATTCCTGCTTTGATTTTTTCTTTGACTTGCTACGAGCCGTCTCTTGATGCTTTTCTACCATAGATTTTGATCGTCTCGCTTTATTATACTGTTCCACCAGTTCAGCATCCACACTTGATCTACTCTTTTCTTGCAGCTCTTTAGAAGCAAGAGCTGAAGCCTCATTGAAAGCCTCCAGATAACTGAAAATACAAAAAAACTGAACCGACGTCTCTAATATCATATCCAAAAGATCTAAATAAGAGAGAATGAACATACTTCATTTTGGCTTTCTGAGCTCTATCTGATGGGGTGTCTGTCCAGGCACTAGTATCACCACGGCCTTCTTTCGAGCTTTTGCTAAAGCTCGTCTTTGAGTGCATGCTCACAACACCAGCCTAAGAAGTCATGCAATACATCATGCAGAGTTTCACCAAGTAAAAGAAAGGAAAAACACTTTAGCAGTTTCTCATTCAGAAATTAGTCAAGGATTTCATGTTGTCTTTCTTTTGGATCCCACTATATAGTGCATGGTAACACACATTATGTATTCAAGAATCAATACATGTATGATAACATATGTTGTTATTTTCTTAGAATTACTGTTTCTTGTTACTTCAGGGTAGGGAATAAAATACTGGTGACTTAAGGGAAAACATCTGGTGCTGCCATTCAATGAACTCCCCAGAGCCATAGCTTCCCATTCACTTTGTTTTTTCTTCTATTAGATTATTGTTCAATATCAATTCCATTTCAACAATTAAGATATGGTTAAAATAATGTTTAAGCTATATATAATAGATATCAAACCCCCTTTGATTACTTCGTATGCCTAATTTTTCAGATCTTGAACCCCCTTGTTAAAAATTCTGGCTCCACGACTGGGAGGGACAAGAATTAAGAACAGGTATGTAGCAAGAAGCCAAAGACATCAGGATTGACTTCAAGCTTAGACTGCCAGTTCGAAATTATATCGGAATAGCCAAACAATATTGGATCAACCAACTACACCTCAATCCCAACCTAGCTGCGGGTATGGTTAGCTACTTGTCGACAGTCATGTTCTTATATTTCTTTACTGTTCCGTACTAAATTCCTTTGTTCACCAATCAACTGAAGAACCAATTAGTTGTAGCAGCACCTGCGACTGAAAAAGTAGCCCCGGAAAACATTAAAAAGAAGAGGTCTAGGGCTGGTTCGTGTGTGTGTATGTATACTGTCAATAAATCCCCAACGTTTAGACAGTAACTTATCTTGGCCTGCCAACTACATTCCACAATCCCAGTTTAAAATTCTCTCTTCTTTTTAGTATGAGTGTATATTAACCCCTTATCTCATACTTTGATCTCTTTCATAGTTTGAAAAATATTATTATGATCATTCCTTGTTGGATTTCAAATAACCTATATTTAATATTATTTGTAATATGTCAAATGCATCGATTGAGGCAGCTGGAGTAGTAGAACAATTAGATAAGCAGTTATGCATCTTGGCCTGAACATTTAAAAATAGAACCGAGTTTGATCTGTCAAAATCTTAAGGAAAAGCAGCAAAAGGACATTCATCAAAATTGAGTGGAAGAAACAAGACCCTACTTTTCTTTCAGGAGGCAGTGTAGTCATCCATTCATCTCTTTTTGGTGCAACTTTGACCTCCGTCTCTGCTAACAGCAGATCATCACCTTCCATGGAGATACCTGAAGCAAATAGTAATTTTAATGAAAAGAAATTCCTCCTCGTCAAATCGAATGTTATAACCATACTGGACCATGACTTATCCCAAAATATAGAGCCATAATAAATTACTACAATACTACCGATGTTCCAGTTTATGTGACATTTCCTTTTAAATCTATTCCAGAAAGAATGACCGCTTACTAAATTTGGATAGATTATAACTTAAAACTTCTCATTTTACCTTGAATGGCGAACTTTTTAGCCACCCAAATATTATGACATGTTTAAGACTACAAGTTTCAAAAGTTCCCATTTCTTTCTTAAATAAAAAATTACATGCCCAATCAAATTGATTCACATATTTTGGGAATACTTAGTTGGAGTTTGAAATTGTAATCATAGAATAAGAACAACAACATACATATTGTAATCCCACAAGTGGAGTCTGGGAGGGTAGCGTGTATGCAGACCTTACCATTACCTTGGGAGGTAGAGAGATTGCTTTCTAGACCTTTGGCTCAAGAAAAATCATAGTATAAGAAGTTACCAAATATAAGGTGATAGTGTTTATGTTATCAAGTTATTAAAGGGTATAACGTAAACTGTTGACTATGTATGGTAAGCCCCAAGGTCACTACTTTGTGAAAGAAATTTGGCACAAGGAGGAAATGCAGAATTTAATTTGAGAAGACAGACAGTACTCTCTAGTTTTATACCAGACATACTTTATAAATGTGAAATAACTGAATAAGCCACCGACAATATGACACAACAAATAGATCTTGGATCTTGACGAACTTCATAACTATATTGTTCAGCAATCCATGCAACATGACAATCCTCAAGAGACGGCTCACCTAACAGTGAGTCTAAATGATGCATTACTGAATTCAACATTAATTGCATAGACACTATCATCTCTATCTCTTCCTGACTCACATCTGCATGTGTTTCCGCTATCTATATTCAACTGTGTCAGTCTCCTCTAAAGTTAACTGCATATCTTAACGAGAAGCATGGTTGTAGTGGTACATAAACAAACAGGATTCCTGAAATGGATTGATAACGTAGCCAAACCTGCAGATAGTCTTCGTATGTTTTATTCATCAGTAATGGACAAACGATAGATGGAACCATATATCCTTCAAAGTTGTGGAGCATGACAAAGGAAACAATCACATACCCGGAACAACAAAACAACATACCCAGTGTGATCCTACAAGTGGGGTCTGGGCAGGGTGGGGTGTAGTCGGTGTACGCAGACCTTACACGCCAAAACAAGATTATTGTTTGAGCTGCAAATAGAATTTCTATTGTCTAGTCACATGCACCATAGTGTAGTCCAAGCAACGAGGCATGGAAGAAGTAAAAGGAAGTGGAGTTAGGCTTTTAGAGAGAGAAGAGTACTTTGGGGATTATAAAATCATGAAAGGTATATTAAGGCAAATTACTTGATGAAGAGCTCCCTTGACAGAACCCCTTTTAAGGAATTTTCTCAATCCAGTAAGTAATTTTCTCAAATTACTGAGTTCATTTCTTTTCCTCTATTTCATTCTAGTAATTGAATGCTAATCAGTGGGTTCAAGTATACTTGCTTGGGTTGATTACTTTCTTCCTTTCGTTCTTATTCTATTTCTACTTTTTGATTTCCTTCTGTTATTTCCATCTTCACACATCCACACCCGAATTGTGTCGGATTGACATGGGCGTGGCAAGAGTCTGACCAACATAGATGGAGTTCACAGACAATTAAGCAATTGCGAAGTTGAATAAAACATTAGGTACCAATCACATAAAATTTGAGCAAGATAGTAGAATAAAATGTATGATAAACCATGTTTAGCAAAATGGACCAACCTTGCAAACGTCTCCACTGGGCAGCTTCACGCATAGCTTGTAATTCTGCCTACAGAACCGAATCTTGTGTTAACAGATCCGTAGTCAAGAGCGTTTTGAGTTATCTTCATACCCAATGGGACACAAAAAAATGTACCTTCATTTCCTCTTGTTCTTCCTTGCGCTTTATTTTCTCATCCAACACTTTCCTCTACAAAAGAAAACAACATCTTGATAAATTAAAAGAAAACAACATTTTTGGAAAACCCAAAATAAACATAGTATACTGTAAATGTTCTCCATAATATAGAAAGTTACAATGTAAGCTCAAGGAACTGAATGAAACAATGGTAGGCCATAATAACTAGAATACCTGATGTTACGGCATTAAGTCATAGCAAGTCAAATTTTCATTGTGTTAATTCTGAGTGGTTATATAATATCCTACTGATTTTTCACAATGATAATTCTTTTAGACTAGGAATCAACAAAGTGAGTTGAAAGTGATATAGCAACAGAAACATCTAGAACTGCAGTCCCTAGGGGAAAAAACCACCATGTGATCCAATCCAACTGACTGTTCTCTAATTACAGTTTTCAAAGTTCCCTGCAAAAGTATGATTTTCTTCCTAAGAATTTTAATTTCTATCAAAAGATGAGAGCATAAGTCATTGCCTGATTCGTTTTTTGTGTACAAGGAGCCAAATTAACTTTAGCTTTCTTAATTTCCTTCTAAATCCATGTCTAAGTGTCACTTATAAATGTAGAAGATTCAAGATTGCATGAAGGGAGCTATGTTGCTTGGACTCTTCAAAGATGTTGATGGGTGCATGTCGGATTTTCCAAAAATAGTGTATTTTTGAAGGATCCAACACGGGTGCGGCAACACTTCTGGAGAGTCCAAGCAACTTAGGAAGGGAATACACACGTGAAAAACATATAATAGTACCTTGAATAAATAATAAATATTGCATGGGGAAAAAAAGGAACTTCTTTCTTAACTTCTGACATTCTGTTGATAAACTAAATACTAATTTTGTGAAATAAGATATATGATCTTCCGCCTTCACAACTTCCAGTGGTTTGCTTATAAGTTAAAACGACAGCATGTCTTAATGATTTTTCAACTTCTCGAGTAGGCAGAAGTCTCCACTTCTGTATTTCCCGGGTTTTTTCTCTCCATTTCATTTTCTTAATAAGCTTTTCAACTTCACTGGTTAAACTAAAATTTAAGAATCTATCAACTCCTTGGTAAAATGTTAAGCCGAAAAAGTCACACAATTCATAAGCAGAAAGTGACACTGATGTTAATTGCAAAATTGTGCCAATTGCACCAAAATTTCTTGGCACAAAATTGAGATGATGGACTTAAAGTGTATTTTCAAATATTAATGAAAGGACATGAATCATGAGCTCTTATCTCAACCAAAGAAATATATGCCAGGAGAACAAGAAAGAAAATGACACCAAAATAATTGATTCACACTTAGCTATCCAACTCAGCAATCCTAAGGAAAACTAAGGCAAATTTGACAAGAACCACTTTCAAATAATGGTCCATCCTCAAAATTAACTAGGTTACTCGAAAAGATGCAACACAAACCAACTACAAAATTTGGAAATATTCAACATCTGGAACCGATATATATGGGACAATATTTACACCCAAATGACTAGGAGCAGTTACCCTTGCTTGCGCAGAAAATATGTCCATTTGAAGTTTGATAATGAGAAATAAATGGAAGAAATCTACATTTAGCCTTGCAATTAGAAAATCAACACAGGGTTTTAAGCCAGACCTTAAGGAAGCTTCTCTTCACATAACAAAATTTGTTAGGAAAATAAATGACTGTATCACTTAATAACTCACTTTATCTGGATCTTGCAAATCTTTAAAGGCTTTGTTCAGCTTGATGAACGCTTGGTGAGCTTCAGGATGCGTGCACTTATCAGGATGCACCATAAGAGACAACTTCCAGTACCTAAAGCATACACCAAAATAACAAATAAATGAGGATGGAGTTTAAAGGTGCATTTAACAGCATGACTGACAGCAGCAGCCACAAGTTAACAGTCAACCAGCAGCTACAAGTTAACAGTCAACTGACGCCTAATCCACATCTATGGTTCACATACCAACAGGAGTAGTTACACCATCAGGACAAGGAAGAAAGAAATAATGCTTATTCAAGTGAACAACTTGTGGGTAAAGTTCCTCTTTTTATGGTGATGGTATAAGTGTGTGCCACGCCACAACTGTGTATATAATTATCAAAATATCCACTTGTCTCAGGGAACAGTGCTGGATATATAATCCAAAAATCGTATAATAAAGTAGGGGACATCCATTTAACTCCTCCTCAACTAGAAGTACGTGAAGGCAAAATGCTTAACAAATTAAATGACAGCAACTTGACTTACCGTTGAGTATAAAAATCGCAAATTATAGATGTAATATAACATATCTCAAAATAATGTAAAAGCAAATACGAAAGCAAACATGTTTTAATATTTCAGTAATCATGAAGGCTACATCTAGTACCGGACAGATGATTTGAATAACTTAAAAGAAAGAGGCATTTTGCATATTTGACATTACCTATACACAGAGATATGCAACTTGCATTTGACATTCAGTGATGACATTCAAAAGTGTAACTCAATTTACACTATTTTTATTTTATTTTTTTGACAAAGGTAACAATTTATTGACGATATAGACTTCAAATTTCAGATTCAGTTTCATCACCGAGCCCTCAAATCACTAGATACTTAGATCAGTATTGTGCAAGGCCAAAAGATCGCTGCACTTCTACAATCACTCATTACTTGTAAGCAACATATGACATGCCATCAGGGAGCATTATTACTACCATCCTCCAGGGAAATTGCAGCTCGCAGCTGTTCAGCCGCTTCTCTAGGAGATAGGAGATGTACCTCTGACTGGGTTCACTATATTTAAGCACCAAGACTATTCAGGTTCAGAAATCCAACTAAGCATTATATACGGGAAAAAGGAAAGTCTGGAGCAACTTAGCTCATCTACCAGACCAAGTTCAAGAAATTGAAGGCCGTATGCAGACAACTTATAATCTTGGGCGTCAATAATTTAAGGATTAATTCTAACTTACAGATGCTACTCTAATCTTAAATAAAAATTGCTATGGGTCTCCACAAACGAGTAAGCAATTTACCTTTTCTTCATGTTATCACTCAACATATTTCTGTTCGCACCCAAAACATCATATGAGTTGTCTGCATCTGCTACCATGATTCTTGTAACCTAACCAAGTAAAAGTACTCGTTATACACAATTTAGATTGTCAACCAAGAGTTACATAGAAAAGAAGATTCTCAACTCACCTTAACCAAATGAACATGAACCAAACCCAAACCCACAATTAACGGTGTAAAAATGTGACAAAGCCAGGCTTCACTACATTATATATTTAGAATCCCAAACACTACTAGAAGTTAACAGAACAGAAATAAAAAGCAGCACAGGAAAAGGAAGAGTGGAAGACCAAGAGAAGTTGTAAAGCAGTGACGAGAAAATAAATCACAAGGTTCTGTTACTTTTAACAATTCAAATTTCTAATTTTGCTAACTGAGAGGAAGAGAGAGCAACAAGCGAACAGACAAAATAAGTACTGTCAGTTTTTGAAAATAAAAACAACCCCACTTCTTTCAAAAGAAAATACAAATTACAGTACCATATAAATACCACATGGCGGATTCTTTTTTGTATTTTTCAATGGCTCATATGGGGGTTAATTCAAGGTATCTACAAATCTAGAGGGTTAGCTCCATTTGGTTTGGTTAAACTAAAAGGAATGTCAAATAATCATAAAACTAATTATCAAACCAAATTTCAAGTGTAATTATGTCAGATTGAAGGTACTAAGAAAGATCACACAAGTATGATTGTTAAGGAGAAAATTACATAGAAACAGACAACAATAGACCAATAGGGAAGAGAAGAGAATGGAAAAAGAACCTCTTCAAAACGTTCGGCCTCGTTTGCTGATTCTACCTCAGTCACCAAAGCAGGAGGTGGGGGTCCTATAAACAATTCAGTATCTTCTTCCAGCTCAACATCCCTGGAAACATTTGTCGGAGACACTTAGTGCAGTTCACTTTAGTCTGGTATAACATAGATGACATCCTAACTGTTATTTGAAGCTTCTTGAGTGTGGAAGGGATAACTATTAAACTTCTGTGAGCAAGAAATACTTGTAGAAACAACAGAGAGGCTGATCAAACCTGTGAGCTCATCCAAGAAGATCATAGTACTTCTTGTGTTAATATGTCAAAACCAATCTGTTTTTCCATCTCTGAACCAAAGATTTTCTGAAGGGAGAAACTTAAATCTGACTTACTCTGACTCTTCAAAATCCCTGCTGCACCCATGTCAACACGACATGGTGTGGATGTGGGATCCACACCGGATTTGGTCAACTTACCTCCAGTTCTTAGACTACATATATGACCGAGAACACAGAAATATAGATTAATTGGGTATTTGGTTTGATTTTTGGGTTTATGTCATATATATATAGAGAGAAGAGTTATATAAAGTATGAGAATGCTCTGCTATGACTACGAGATATCTTATGATTATGATTAAAATATTAGGGTTTACAAAGAAACAAATTTTTATTAGTTTTAATTCAGTAACTTTAATTAATCGTAACACAGCACCTGTATCCGCATTCAGATCCATACCCCCAGAATCCTAAAATTTATGTGATGAAGAACCCAAGCCCTAGATCTACACCCATATCCAATAGTCTGAGCAACATAAATTAAAATTTACCAGACGTGATGCATTGTTATCAATGCTGTAGAACGGTCTAGTTGATTAGGCTAAGTAAAGAATCAAGTATCTACTCCCTTGAGCACATTCCAAATACAGTTAAAGTTAATTACCAATAGGGTCAGTCAGTGTTATAAAAACAAGTCCGCAAGTACACATCTAAGTGAGGCAATAAACTGCAATGGAGAATTGAGGTTTACCTAAGCTCCGCTTGTGCTTCAGTCAACTTAGCTGCGGCAGCAAGTAGTTCTGCAGAAGGCATTGCAGGCCCAATCACCCTGCACAAGCGCAAAGGAGATCAAATTAAAATAAGACAACTTAGGACTAGAATGAGGTTTTGATAAAAGAAGAAACCACCTACCTTTTATTTCTCAGGTAAAAAAAGGAAGAGTGTAATTCCTTTTTACTTTTGTGTTTGGGGAGGGAGGGGATGAGGGACATGGACTTCTCTCTATGTAATATAACAAATTTGGAGGCAGAAACCATCTTTGCTAACCTCTTTTTTGGGCCAGTATCTTCTTCGGCAGGCAAGCTTAAATTAGCATCGTAAGCAGTAGCATTATCACTTGGCAAACTCAAATTGGCATTATGACCACCAGCTGCTTCATTTGGCAAACTCAAATTGGCATTACAATGTTCCTGTCCAACTCCCGAATCCAATGGCTTGGACTGCTCATCATTTTGATGCAACTCTTGACTTTGAAGTTGCATTTGGGAGCGGATTAAGGGTCCTACAGTCTCCAAAGTAGGAAATGCTTTTGATGGTAATAGAAAAACATGATCGCCCGTTTCCTTAAGGTTTAAGGAGAGGAACAGTTTCCGCAGACGCTTGACCAACAATTTTTCAGATAAACCCCTTATATCTACAGCTTGCCCATCATCAATCATTTGTAGAAGCTGTATTGAATTTACAGAAGACGTTAGCTGAATTTGACTCATTGTTATATCTCAATATAAACTGGAAGATAAAATAATCATGGTTTAAAATCCTGAAATATCAAGTGTTCACTAATAAAGCCAAAGGAAAAAAGAAAACGTAGGGGAAGGGGATAAGTGCACTATCTCGGACAAGTATACCAAATCCTTAATTTAAGGACATACTTAATGTTGTTTATGATCGAGTAGAAGCTTATGGACACAATTTGTTTTCTTAAGGTAAATAACTTTTTTAATAATGGACACAAGTTTCCTTTTTTTTTTGATAAAGAGGACACGAATTCCTTTGTTTAGGTTAAAACTTTTTTAATAATGGTAAAATCTCCTGTATACCTGCTAACACTCAAAAAGTAGAGACTCTATAACATAATATGTTCACAACGAATGACACCCAATCTGCTATAGTCTATACACATAGGAATGCTCATGGACACAAGTATATTCCTATATGCCTACAAAAACAAATACGTCATGTATATACTCACTAAAACGGAGTAGAAAGGGATTCTTTTGACAGAAACTAGGATACTGCAGGGGATTTACATATAGATGGAATTTTCTGGAAGAGTAAAAATTCTAGTTCTTCATTAAGTATTCACTTGGTAAGGTCCTTGAATAATGCAAACAATGCAGCCTTTCCTTGGCAGATCATTTGGAAAAATAGCTCATCACTGAAAGTCAGAATCCTCACCTCGAAAGCACCTACATGACCTAATTTAACACAAGAATTCTACAGCAAAGAGTAAAGACGTGGCGATTTGCAGCAAACTTTGTCAGAAGACAAGAGAATATAAATGAATTGTCACATTGTGAGATGGCTCAAATCATTGGACACTGTGCAATCTAAGCATGGACTCTCTAATTCCTCAATATTGAAGCATGCAGGTTGCTGGATTTAGTGCAAAACTCAGCAATACTATTGAGCTAGAGCCTAGAGTTAGAATGTGATAACTATTGTTATGAAAGATAAAGAAAAGGACAGCTCCTAATAAAAGGAACTCCAGCAAGTGGAAAGGGAGCTATTCTTTGTGTTTCATCTTTATGAATTTTGATAAGCATTTTGTTAACAGCATCTCATACTTTTTGTTCCTTGCAACTTCTTCGTGCCTGTTTTGACACATACCTCACTTTTAAAAGAAAAACAAAGTGTTCCATCCAACCATATTATCCAACTCCTCAATTAAAATAACATTTTTGGTCAAACCATTTATTTATTTAACACAACCCTAAAGATAAATTACTTGATAATACTCCTTGTCTCAAATTCTTTTTCAATTTCCCTTACCAAGAATCCAAGGAAAAAATCTACCATTAAGAATCTCAAATGCACTACTAGCATTTTTCGTGTAGTTTCAGAATACATAAATCTTCTATTCAAAAAAGTACATTATGAAATATGTCTGCTTTAGGATCAAACATTGGTAAAGTTTCTCAAAAAATGAATGCTTCATAAGTGAATTAATGCACATCTAGTTAAGAACAAAATTTGGTCATTACAACTTCCAAGAATTTATATGTATCAATTGTTTAACTATAAAATTTGATGATGATTTCTTTATTAAACTAACTATTATTGTAATTTCTTCCATTATCACACCATGGGAAAAAATGAGTAGCAATAACAATAACAACAATAAAACACCAACTACAATTAATTAGCAAATTACAGAAGAACAATTAAAATGTAATACCTGTTCCAAATCACCAGCTACAGTAGGGAACTCCTGCAATATGCCTTTGACCACATCCCCAGGACTATCCCTTCGCCGCTCGGGCTGGAAATCATCACAGTCTGACCCGGAACCGGTGTCCGATTCACTAGAATCTGAATACTTCCTCTTTCCCTCTCGTTTCGATCTCCTACTACTGCTGCTGCCTCTATGCTCCCGCTTCTTCACAAGCTTCTTTTTTCTCTTCGCCCTCTCCCTATGCTTATCACTCCTTGAGGAGCTCCTCCGACTCCTCTCCCCCTCGCGACGCCGTTTGTGCCGACGCTTTCGCCGTTTTTCATCTTCAGAGGAGCTATCAACTTCATAGTCAGATTCAGAAAATGATTCAGATGAGGACGTGGCTGATTCTTCTTGTTTTCTTTTCTTCCTTCTGCTCGAACTCTCTCCCATGGTGATCCTTGTTCTGCAGGAGAAATTCAAGTTGGAGATTATTAGAAGCTTTTGTCTATTCTGGTTGCTGATCACAAATTTGTTAAATTCTGGGACGCAAGTGTCCAGTTCAAAACAATTTCTGGTTTTTTGTCATCCATTAGTTTAAATAAAAAGGATTGTATTTTCCCTTATACACTCCATTATTTTTTCACTGGTGATGGTGTGCCTGTGAGCAAACAATGGAAAAGAGAAGTCAAATAGATAAAAAGAGGCTGAGGAAGAGGATCGCCAACAGAGTATAATGAAAAAACTTGATGAAATACAATATCCTCATACATCTATTTGTGTAATTAATAGACTGTTAGGATTCTTAGAGAAGGATCGAGTCACAGGACGATGAACAAACAACAGGAAAATCTAAATCAATTGACTTCAATTTTCCCTTGCCTTTGTTTGAATTCCTAGATCGACCCAATTTTGCATATAACTTCAGCTCATTGAAGGGAGATTGAAACCTTAGAGTTCAATGGAAGAGAGAATTCCGATCTCTTGCTTTTTACTGAAATATGACTTACCGATTTATTCATCAAAAGCCCCTTTAAATAGGAGTTTTATTACATCAATAGGAAATCTAATTTTCATGAAAATAGGAGACCCAAATCCTATTCCAAAGCTAATAACTATAACTTAACATAATCCTTGTAGAACTATGAAATATAAACTGTATTCTAGAATAATAAATGCAGCTACTAAAATTATAATTAAATACTTAATTTAAGGGTTTCCAACGCATCCACAACTAGACACTGCTCTTTTTATTTGGCATTACAGAGGGAGTACTTTTTTTTCCAAATGAGCTTGAGACGCATAATCAAACAACTAAGCAGATCAACTCAACTTCATCACCTTCCTACTAACATTTTTTCTTACTGATGCAAAGCTTGATTATTGATAGAATGATTATCCTTGTAAATGCCTTAAAAGAAGTTGTGATCATTTTTCGAAACCCAGTAAAATTAGTCACAAAAGATGACTGATGCACGCGAGTATAAAGATCCAAGGGAAGCAAATTCACACAAACTATGTTTAAAATGTGAAGAAGCATCATAAAAAACTGTCAAATTGTGAGAATATTCATCAAGTCTTTCTTATTCTTTTCATCAATCCTAAAAAGGGGAACATAATTACTACTCTCTCTAGGGAAAACAGTTTTCCAAAATGGTCAGCTAAACGGAGATAATACTTCATGAGAAATTCCTCTCCCTCCGCCATTTCAAAAAGATCAATTTATATGTTCTTCTAATTATCTTATTGACGCAATCCATTGAATTTTTTTTATACAAAGGAGTGACTACACACCCTCACAAGTGTCACATATGATATAACCAGAAATTTGTGAAGATATGCCACTGAAGCTATAGCAGAAGAATTCAGGAAGAAGAGGTTAATTCTGTACTTGAGCAAAAGAAGCAGTCTATCTTGATGACCCAAAAACTATAATAGAGCAGTCTCTTTAGGACTGCTTTCTTTCATGTCAGCGTAAATACTTTATAAAGTAGCAATGAACACTTAGTTGAGGGTCATTACAAAGAAGCGCCCACTTAGAATGTTTAAATTGTGGGATTAGAATAGTAAGAGAAAAGAAGCAGAATAGGATGGAGTTTAAAGATGAAAATAAGAGTGACGATTTCCTAGGGAACAAAATATACCTTTTTTAGCATTTAGTAACGGAAATAAACTTATAAATTGGTAAAATGCTCTCAACTGAAGAAGACTTCATTACCAAATTCGAACTCGAGATTTTGGTTACGAGAGGAGAGAACCACCCCTTCCTTCAGTGGTTATTTTGCATCTGCAACTGTGCAGAACCATTAACCACAACCTTGATACTATGTATGTCTTGACTATTTATATGAACTTGGCAGTGGTTTGCTTGAGAATCTTTACTAACATGATCCATATTAATCCATATACTAAACTAACCAATTCATATATACTTTATCTTATTTGTTCAACATCTTTCTCGATTAGTCATTGCCTATTGGTTAATATGTATGTATTTTGTATAGATATAATCTAATTCAATGTATTCATTCCTATATTAGTTATAACTATATATATGTATTGTAGTATTTTTATTTTCTCACTAGTCATTGCATATATATATATATACCAAAATATTCATTTGTATGATAGTTAACTCTATTATTTATTTATTTTAGCATTTATGTTTCTAACTTACTATTCACGTTTTAGTTTAGCCATTATCATATTTAGCTAATATCCATATATTTTTATATGTATATACTAGATAAAGTGCCCGTGCTCCGCACGGGTGCCCAATGTCAATATTTCTTTCCCATACTAATTACTTTAAGCAACTTTCACTTCATAAGTTTCAACTAATTTAAGCAACATTTGACTTCATAATGTTAAATTTAAGACCCTTTTATATATAAGAAACTTCAAACAAAGGAATTTTGGTGAACCTAAAAATGAAAACGAATTTGTTAGTAATTAAATTATGAGTAAATCAATTACATGTTGATAATTCAAGAGGTCGGTCAAATTGAGATCACAAAGGATTCTGTAGTGAGGTTTGCTCAGGTAAGCACGGACCCAACCATTGAGAACATCACAAGAGTTCTGTTGCTGATTTGCTCTTTTATGACTCAAAAGTTTTCATATGCACAAAGAAAACCACAATCAAGACAAAACAACAGACTTTCCGTCAGAAACTATGAATCACAAAGAAGTGATAACTCAATAATTTAACTGTTACAATAAGGGTAAGTGAACGACCAAAATGTTATCAAAGTAAAATGCAAAGATGTTGAATGTCTTAGTTGCGTCTGCTACCATTCGCAATGCCGAAATGCAACAAAAGAAAGGAAAAAACTTTGAACAAACGCACAAAATTGCTAGCTTGAATATCAGTTGTTACATAACAGAATTATTGAGACGGCACACTATTAAACTCCATACCAACAACATTTAGGGAAAAATAAGAACAAACACAGTAGTAATAGAATTAGGACTCGAGCCCTTGGCACCAATGCAACTTCTTACATAAAACATCTTGTACAATGTTTGCCAGATCGCAATATCTTGGGGCAAAATAGAAGACGATTATGTGCAAGTTGTTGGGACAAAATGAAAGACGTTTATGTGCAAACGCCACAAAGATTGATGGTCAGTTAAAGGCTTGGCGATGTTTAACATCATGGAACAGACCACTCTGTTCTGCATATTAAAAGTCTGAAGAAAGAGAAGTTGATTGTGCTCTATCTAGAATAGACAAACAGAAGCTAAAGGGAAATTACGACCTAATCATCATTCTGAGACGAAAATCTAATCCAAATAAGCGAAACTCATTACTTATTGCACCTAATCACAGATGACTACTCTTTCTAACAAATAGGCAAACACATAGTGAGCATGACACAATTGGCAGATCAAATTTTGAAACATCTGCACTATCTATATACATCAACGTCGTCAACTCCATCATATAGCAATACCCAGACGTAAATATGAGAAATGGGTGGGTACATTTCCGAAAATTTACCGAAACCAGTAATACTGAAGCAATTAGCTACTAAAGTTAGAGCTTTAGTGGTCGGCTAAATCTATAAAAAATTTAGAGAAATCTTACATGAGCATATTCCAAGTATTGGGTTTATTTATTTTTTTGCAAAATTGGAAAAGTGTAATTTCTCTGCAGAATGCCCAAATTCAGAAAATTTCCAGACAATAACAAAAGAATACAAAATTAGAACAACAAACACATGATTTCAGATTCTTTTCCATGGTTGTAGAAACATAGAAAGATGGAAATTGCTGCTACATGGGTCTCTGATCAGCAGACATGCAACGATTCTAGGGTTCAAACAAAAGAAATTATAGAGCCATAGTTGAAGAGAACACATACCACAATTGAGAGAGAAATAGTTACCAGATTGCAATAACAGGAAGTGAAAGGATAAAGGAGAAAATGGAAAGAGCTCTTCGATGAGTTTGTTGTTTTTTAAATCCAAGAAGAAAGCCCTTGCAAGCGTAACACCAAAAAATGAATAAAAGAAATAACTCTGAATTGAATAAAATGATCAGAACCTTATTTCCTTAGTTATATTCCTAACTTTAATATTTACGTTTTAGTTAGTCCATTATCATCTAGCAATAATACAAGTTTGTTTCTTTGTTTATAATGGAACTAGAAAACACATCCGTGCTTCGTGCAGTATATTAGTCAATTTAGAAAAGAGTTTTTAACGTAGAAATTTTGTCAAATAAATACGATGAAATTCTTCATCTTCATTTATACATAAAAAAAATAATTATAAATATTCATGAAATATAGATGAACGGTACTCTTTTTATTATTATATCTTCTTTAAAAAATAAAAAATATAAAAAAAAATTATATTTTTTAAATACAAATTTTTGTATGTGATTCTAATAGTAATAGGTTTATTTCTTCTATTAGATCGTACAAAATATTTGTTTTTCGAAAAAAATTTTGACTAAAAATAAAATAAAAAAACATGATTAGGAATCAAATAACTAATCTAAACTCATTGAGATAATCCTTCTTGGCTTGTACTTGGGACCACCGGTGGTGAGCCCGATCGGCTTTAAATTTATGATTTTTTCTTCGCATATGTTTCTCACGAAGTGAAGGCATACTCATCCTTCAATCATTCTTTCTTTCCTTCAAAAAGAGTCAAAATTTCCTCTTTTTCGATCATATTCATTCAAACACATTTTCTATACACATAAAATTTATAATAAGCTTAAAACACCAAAAATAAAATGAGATGACAATACAATTATGCATAAAATATAAATATATGCTTTCGGCTGAATATCACTCCACAATTTTAACATCTATAGGTAGAAGGTTTTTTTTAAAAAAAAAAAAAAGAAAAAAAAAAGAGAAATCACATAGAATAAAGAATGATTATGTCTTCAAGCCTTACGGAATAGCCTCTCATTTCTCAAAGAAACAATAAGTAAAATGAATTTGTTATGAAACTATATGAAATTAGAAGAAGAAGAAAGTATGGAGAAGAGAAAAGACTTCTTATTCATCTTGAAGTATATTCAGGAATCATTGATCTTTCACAAATCTTTATTACAATGAAGGAAAACCCTTTATTTATAGGGAAACCTTACTTGGTCTCCTAGTAGGATTCCTAACCATATCCTACTAGGACTCCACATAATTAGACATTCACTATAATACAAATTGTTTATAACACTCCCCCTTGAATGTCGATAGATTATGTGCCTCGTTAAAACCTTACTAGATAAAACCCAGTGGGAAAAAAGATCTAGTGAAGGAAAAAGAGTACACATATCTAATAATACACATTATGGATGCCTCATTAAAAACCTTACAAGGAAAACCCAGTGGGACAAAACCTTGTGAGGAAAAAAGAGTACATCGCGTATTAACTCCCCCTAATGACAACATCAATTCAGAGGATAGAATCTTCGTTTTCCAAGCTTGTGCATCATCTTCTTGAAAGTTGTAGTTGATAGAGACTTGGTGAATAAATCAACAATAATGTTATTTGAACATACCTCTTGCATGTTGATATCACCATTCTTGGGAGCTCATGAGTAGAAAAACTTTGACGAAATATGCTTTCTTCTATCTGCTTTTATAAATCTTCCCTTCAGGGTCAAAGATTTTTGCAAGTTCCTTACTTCAACTTCTTAAAGCAAATAATCTATTGCCAAGAGCTTCAATTCTAGTTATCAACTTGCATAACAATATTTGTACATGCTTTATGCATTTTGAATCAATTTAATCCTTATGAGGATGGTAAACAAGTTTTCCAAAAACTTGTATATGCTTTAGATTTTGAACCCATTGGATATTTAATTTTGTCAAGCAATAACATTCAAGTTAGATGTAGGACATCTTTTAGTGCCTAGATTGCAAGTCAAATAAGTTTTACGCTTACCAAGATGCATCATTCCACTTTTCACTTGATAATTATTTCTACACAAGCATGCTTTAATAGATGTAGAATTCATATCCTCATAATCTTTTACAATATTGCGCGCTATTGTATCAAAGATATTGTCAACGATATACCATTTTGTATCGATTCACAATACGACAAAACTTATTGAGATCTCATCACTTCATTATTTTTAGGTAGCCAGCCCTCTCATGAGGTTTCATAAAGTGTTATGTCGTATGCTCTCCAAGAGCACATTATATTCTTATTCTGATCATTTTGATTCTTTGATCCTACCCCTTTTTCAAGGATTATTTTATTTAGAATTGATTAGTCTATCATGCTTCATGTATGTCATAGACTTTATCCTTAAGGGACATTCAATAGGAGTATTTACAACTTTTGTGTTGCTTCTAATCTCCCCCTTATGTTAGACAAACTAACATATATCTCAATCTTTTGGAGAATCTATCTTTGTGCATCATTGTATATTCATTGATTATATACCAGATATCAAAATAATCAGATGAAAAATATTTGGTCCCCGACCATAAATTAATTGAAAGAAAATTTGATCATAATTTATCGATCTGATGCGTACAATTACTTTTGTATGCAATATCGTATTTCATATCAACATATGAAACTTTATTTTCATAACAATGATTTTACTATTTGAGACATTTAGTGTCACATCATCTTGAATATTTATCAATATTATCAAGATAAATTGTCTTGATTATATATTCTGAAATTGTGTCTTAACTCAATTATTTTGCACAAACAATTTTGTGAATATCAAACTACATGTTGACAACAAAAATACATGTGATTATCTTATAGATGCATCTTTTTATCATATCACATGATAGGTGAACGGGCCCATATTCACCTTTTATACTTTTCAGAATTTAGGGATTTAGTCCCAAGTTTAGTTGATCCAATCAACTTTATCACGAGAACAAGCAACGTAAATAATTCTTAAAGAATCTTCTAGTTTTCAATGTATGTCCATTACTCAGTATGCACATCTTTGGGATGACCAAATTATTCATGCCAACTAATAAAATTAGTAGTACTCGTAAACTCCAAGTTTACTATGCCATGTGCCTTTTGCTTTAGTAAATTTCTGATTTACTATTATATGAGTAAATTTCAATTTTATTACTCCAAGAGTAATTTTTAGATTTATTTCTTCTCAATTACTGCACCCTTTAGGTGAGTCATGATCCCATCATCGAATGAACTAATCTGAAGAAAATTGTGCATGTAACATATTATTTGTGCCAATATTTTGCAATCTTTCTCATGCCTAGCATGGTGGCTTACACCTCATTCCCTTTAAAGAATGAATTATATTTTTACCATTTATCAAAGGCTCTCATTCTTCATGAATGAAACACAATCATCTAAGTACATCAAATTTTGATAACTTAGTACCTCATTCCATATTCATGTGCATCATTTAATCAATTGTCTTCTTTTAGACATTTATGCACTACTACATTCACTTTGGGGAATGGATATGCTTTAACGAGATATATTTCATGACTAATTTTTATCAAAAACTCATTATTTCCCTTAGTCATCATAGGTGCATTAAGACTCAAACCCAACGTCTTATGCCATAAATCAATGAGGGACTTGAATCCAACATCTTATCATCATAGTGCATCAGGAGTTTAACCCAATGTCTTACCCTCTTTGTGCGATTAGACATAAATTCATCCTCTTATTCTTTTGGTGCGATATAACTTAAATTTATCGTCTTACCCATAATGAGGCTCAGCCTCAAACCTTCAAAATAATTATAATTTTATCACTTTTGATGATCATTAATATGATCGTACATTATAATTACACACAAAATTGAGATCATTGATTTATTATAATCAACACTAGTAGTTAATAAATATAGCTTAATAGATCACATACCTCATATAAAGGTTGAAAACATACCTTTCACTTAATTGTGCTTATTCAATTATTAAAATAAATTAAGGAATTCTTTTCTCAATCGATTAAAATTAAACGTATAAAAAGTCAACAAATCTCTTTAAATACTTACTTTAGATGATACCTCCAGATCTGTCACATAAATGATTATAACATAAAGATAAATCATACCTTGAAGATATAAGAATCTTATTGCATAACTTATGCAATATCTCTTTTGCACTTTTTCCGTCTTCTTCATAATTCTTTAAGAATAGAACAATCGTGCTGATAACGTGTTATAAAACTATAGAATAAGAAGAAGAAACTAGAGAGAAAAGAAGAGAAGACTTATTATTTCTCTTGATGAATATTCAGGATTCAGAGATCTTTCACCAATCTTCTTTACAATGAAGGAAAACCCTTTATTTATAGGGAAAACCTTACTTGGTCCCCAAGTAGGATTCCTTACCATATCCTACTAGGACTCCACATAATTAGACATTCACTATAACACAAATATGTTTATAACAGAATTTAATTGGTTGTGGGGAGAATATGCTTAGAAAAATATTGAGGATTAACAAAGTTTAAATAGCTATTAGAAATTAAATATAAGCACTAATGTTACAATTATTTTTTTTTAAAATGAAGTGTTGTAATTAGTGCTAACATTTTTTTTAATATTAAAATATAGTGCTAACATCTTTTAAAAAATTAAAACGAGTGCTAACGTTTGTTTACTTCTAATTTTAAATTTTAAATTTTAAATATATAGTTAAATCCAATTATTTTGTAATATAAGACTAACATTTCTGTTAAAAAAAATTTTAAAAAAATACTCTCTTTCTTTATTAGTAGCATTTATTGCATTTATTTAAAATAACTTTTCATTCCAAAGGTAACGGCTAAGCAAAATTACCCCATTTCTTTATTAATACCATGTAATTTTTCCAATTAAATAATTGTTAAATAGTATTGAAATTATCCATTTACTGCAATAAATGCTCATAATAAAGAAAGCCAGTAATTTTTTATAAAACTTTTTAATAGAAATTGAAGAAAACATTTCAAAGTTCTGAGAAAATAGAGAAATAGTAATACTGGCCAATGAGCTATGCCACGTAATCGAACTTATTATCCAGCATATATATATATATATATATATATATATATATATATTAGAGCTGTCAATATTACGGGTCAGGCCGTGCTATCTCATTTTTGGTGTGGGCCAGAAAATGATCGGCCCAACCCAAAAAATGAGCTACAGGCTTGATGGGTCAACCTATTTTTAAAAAATATATTATTTTTTTTATAATTATTAAATTAAATTTTAAAATATAATTTAAATATTATTATAAATATCGACAAAACAATATTACGTGATGTTATGTTAGTACTTGTTAATCAAATCAAAATAAAATTATTTTTATAATATTTATTAGGGATAATTTCAGAGACCTCCATGTTTCGTTCTATAACACTCACCTCCCCTTTGGTTTACGATATTATGTCTACCTCCCTTTTTGCATTTACTTGTAACCATTCTTTAAACCTATTTAAAATAAATATAAATTAATATACATTTGACAATTTTATTTTATTTTTATATAAATTTCTTCTTATTCATAAATATTATATAAAAAATAACTTATTTAACTAATGTTTTAAAAATAAATTAACACAAAGACTTGTTTTTTAATCCAACAAAGATCAAAGTCTTCAACTAAGCTGACCCACATTTTCACCAAATATTCTCTTTATCTCTATTTCACCTTTACCAATTCACGTAAATTTTTTCCCCACAATAACCCATCATTTTCCAGCAACAATTTCTTCAAATAGAAGACAAAATTGAACTTCCCACGAAAGAAATTTGATAAGAACGATAATATTTTGTTTTAGTTAAACATTTACACAAGCGAAGAAGAAACATGATCCAACGAATAAAGATAAATCATTGAGAATTAGATCTAAACATTCATATATAAGGATAAATTTATCAAATCTAAATTAATTTATATTTATTTAAATGAGTTTAAAGAATGGTTACAAGAAAATGAAAATAAGGGAAGAGACGTAATATCGTAAACCACAGGGAAGGTGAGTGTTATAGAGCGAAGACTGGAGGGAGATCTCTGAAATTATCTCTATTTATTAATTTATTTTGTTCAAGTAAAAGTATAAATATATATAAAAAATATTAACCTAATTATTTTGAATTTGGACTCTCTTTAATTTTAAATTTTAATATTATATATATTTTTTAATTAATTATTATTGACCCACGGGCCGGCATTACCTATATTTTTCAAGCCCATCAAATCAACAGGTTTATTCAGGCCGGGCTAAAAAACCCTTTTCTTAAATGGGCTCCAAAAATCTTAGCCCAACCCTATTAAATTCCGAGTTAGGTCAGGCCGGCACAACGGGCCTAGCCCATATTAACGGCTCTGATATATATATATATATATATATATATATATATATATATATATATATATATATATATATAATATATATATATATATATATATATATATATATATATATTGATTAGAGATTAATGAAGTGTATATGAATGGATTTTTTTTAGCTCATAAAATTGGCCATTAGTTCATACAAATGTGTGTTTGTTTCGTTCATAATGATTTTTATATCTAGATATTTATTTATTAAATCAAAAAAAATACTCCATAAGCAAACAAAAACTTTTAAATAGGTAATTATGTATTGTTAATTTAATAATGAGATATTACGAGTTTGAGGAGAGTAATTAAAGGAAAGTCAGTTACAATAATTGAAATCACCTTATTTAGTGCATTTCAATTAAAACTATATCAATGTATTTTTTTTATAAAAAAAAAATGATGATACTTTAAATATAGCAAGATTATGACATAAACTATAGTCATTTTTTATAAATATCATATTTATAGTTATTTCAATTTAATAATCCTAAAACTTATAATCATTTTTGTAAGTTGCTCTTAATTTGCTAGAAAAGAAATAGGCTTCTTATTTCATGTTTTTATATATAAATCCCTAAAATTAAAGATTCATTCCTCTTATATTGTTGCTAGATATTCGTAAATAAAATTATGAATTTATTTATTTTAGTTTATTCTTATTTAGCTCCATTATCTTATTTCCCTAAAATTAGGTATTCATTATTTTATTTTAACCCCTTTTTATTGCTATTCATTATTCTATTTTGACCCCTTTTTAATGCAATAAGTATAGTGGGTAAAAAAAAATTCTACCATTGAATTTTTTTCAAATGTACACAATGTATTTGTGACACTTTAGAAATTTTTTCGAACTGAATCTCGAACCATTCTTTGTTGTGAGTAGGATTTTAGTGAGGAATCCAAATTTCTTGAGTGTTAAGGTCCCTAGATGTGGCACATTGAGTTCCAAGAAGAACTAAAACGAGTTCACTAAGTCATTTCTAAGTTCCTTTTAGTTTTGGGTCAACTTCAAACAATCATAACGTTCAGTACAAGATGAGTTAGGTTGTCTACAGGGTATCCAATGAAAGGTCTTTGAATTATCTTTCCAACCGTGTCTGATTTGCTAAGTTTCGAGTTCAAATGAGTGAGATATGCCCTTCTGAAGTCAGGTTGTCCTGTTAAGGAAAGTTACCCAAAATTAGTAAGGGGTATTTTGGTCTTTTTCTTACTCAATCAGATTTAATTCATTTTTAGTAATGTTTTGGGAGTCTAATCCTATTAGCTCCAGTTTCATAATCCTAATATACACCTAGGGTGTTACTTGAAAGTTCAAGAAGAGAAAAGAGGAGAAAGGCAGAAATGATCAAGGAGTTCGTCGAAGTTCTTGAGTTCTAGAAGATTTTTGACATGGGTTTGATCCCTAAAAATATGTAAGCTACCATAGTATTGGGTTTGTTCACCCACACATCAATCATATTAATTTCAACGTTGAATTCGTTTAAGAAAGAAGAAGGTCTGATGTTCTTAAATTGTGTTCTTGATCAAATTGGCTTTCGTTCGTGAGTTAAGATGAGATTGATGAGTTCTTGAGGAAATCGAGTTGATTTTTGAGTTGTGTTTGATTAGATTATTGAGTACATATATTGGATATCTGAATCTGAAGAGAAATTGAGAAAAAGAATCGAATTTAGGCGAATTGGGGTTAGAAAATGAGGAAGAAAAAAATCAGACAAGGAACAGGAACAGATTCGCTCGTTCAGTGTGAAACTTTTCTCCCCGCGTCAGGGAGAGGCCGCGGACTCCAATATTTCAAAAATTATTTTGATCAAACATTTTAATTCATCTCCGCGTCGGGGAGTTGCTCCATTAACAGTGTTTTTCAATTGTTTCTCATGTTTAACTATCTAAAACACTCTTAAACATCCCGAGATCTTTTCTATCACCAATGACAACCTTAAATTCATGAATAAAATTCATGGTAGAGTTGAGAGTTATTTCAAACATGTTTTTTTTAAGAAAGTTCGTTTAAATTTTTTTAAGAGTCTTCTACAACTTCTAATATCTTCTTAAAGAGTCGATCAAGTGAGTATGAGAATGTATTCATGAGTCTACTTTGTCATCACAAGATCCTTAATATCATGGACCATAACTCTTGCATTCATAATTCACATTCAACAGAGAGTTAAGAGTAGAGTTCAAGAAAGCCTTTGAGTTCAATTGTGAATCCTTTGAGATCAACTTTTGATTTGAACTATGTTCTAAGAAAGTAAGAGAATGAGAAGAGTCATGTACATGAGTTCCATGTAGTTATGTAGGCCTTCGAGTAGAGTTGTTCATACTCATACAGTTCGCATGGACTCCATAAATTTAGTATCATTGAGAGGAGTAGTATCTTCAAGTTCTCTGTCTTTAGTATTGAGTTCCTAATCCCCTTTGAGATTATAATTCTAAACATGAGACTTACATGTTACCCATAAAGTTCTTGAGTTGAATTTTTCATGCCCAAGTTTTGTATGAACCCTATAAGTTAAACAGTCTTGAGATGAGAAGTGCCTTCGAGTCCTTGAGTTGAGTACCTCATGCTCATAATTTCGCATAAATGATATACCGTGGTTTCATGGTATAATTAATACTTTTTCCTTAAGTTTGGTATGTCCGAAAGCCTTTTTGTGCTAATTTTGATATAAGTTTCTCTTTGTTTTGCAGGAAATCTGTCCAGAGCTGAATGCGGAGATTTTGAGAGAAAAAATGCAGAAGAGACCACCTACGGAGCTTATGACGGTCCGTCGTGCCTGTGAAGGTCCGTAGGTGGCAGCGTAGTGCAGCTGCTGAAGGAAGATGGAGAAGTCTGACCAAGTGTGGGATTACGAAGCTTGTGACGGTCCGTCATGGCCATAACGGTCCGTCCTGCAGGTTCGTCGTGAAGATCAGAGAAGTGATCCCAGTACCCAGATTCCAAGAGTTGAAGTATTTTGAAACGAAGACCTCGACGGACCGTTGTGACTATGACGGTCCGTCACACTTGCCGTCGAGGTTATGAAGAAAGCAGCAGAAGAAATTGAACCAAGTATGGGACGACGGAGTCCACGACGGTCCGTTGTGACCACGACGGTCCGTCGCGTGGTCCGTCGACCCAGCGCGTTTTGGCAGATTTCCAGTAATTAGAATCCTTGTTTAATTAGGTTTTTATTTTTTTATAAATAGTTCGAAAAACCTCGTTTTTGGGGTTAGACTCTGCTAGATTAGACATCATATTATTAGACTTTGTGTATTAGTGTTTGATTTTTTGAGATTCTTACAAGTGATTTTTGGTGATTAATCAAGCAAATTTTCGGACTTTATTCTTTCTCATTGAAGTAAGTACATGAATTCTGATTTAACATATTTGAAAGTTGTGTTTATGGCTATGAGTAACTAAACTCCATAACTAGGGTTGTGGGAACCATAGGCAAATAATGAGATAAACCCTAGCTAAAATAACAATTCTAGAATAGTGTCTTGCATGTATTAATAATTCTTTCGCTTAGAAGTCTTTTAAACGGATGATCAACGTTAGAACTCGTCTTAATGCTACTTGCCGGACCAGGAGGTAGATAATAGGAAAAGAATTATTAACATAGATTTAGTGTATACTATCTAATAGGCTAGTATTGATTGGTACGAGGTAATAACTTAGTGAAATATCGAATACGATGCTTAATATGAGGTAAAGATAGGGTTAGGAAAGCAACACACACGTAGCCGGACCAAGGTGCGGAGTGAGATTTTCTAGATGCCGGACCAGGATTTAGAAATACATAACTTATCACTTTGCATGCAAGATACTAGAAAGAATTGTTATAGTTAGAATTATCAAGTTATGAACCCGTGGGAACACGTAAACCCTAGTTACTTTGATTAATTGATTAAAACCAAAATTAAAAGCTATTAAGTGTCTCTGTCAAGTTCATTAGTTATTTTTACTCATTAGAATACAAACCCCCCTTTTTATGCTTTTACTTTCTAAGGAAGTCATCACCCGAACAATAGTAATAACAAGTTAAAGTTAAGTCTAGACTATTTTCCTCGTGGGAACGATCCCAACCTCACTAGTTGGGTTATTCTTGACTTGCGACCACTACTTTACTTCTCATTTGAGAAGTAAGTTTGAGCGTATCAAATTTTGGCGCCGCTGCCGGGGAATTTAGGTTTTAGATTAACTTGAACTTATTACTATAGTTTAGTTGATATTTTCTTGATTTTACTTTGTTTTATTGTTTTTGATTTCCTTTCAGAACTATCCTCCTCCTTATATGCCAAATACACAGAGAGGAAGAGAACCATTGTTTCCCTACGATCGTGAGTTAGAGCGTACACTGCGCAACATGAATCGAAACTTGGGAATAAATGATGAGGATCCAAACCAGAACATCCCAGATCCAGTGGATGTTCATGGTCAGATGTTACCCGACGCTCCGGTGAACATCAACAGAGGGGACAAAATCCCGTTCCACGGCCCCAAGCATACTACAGAGGGCATGATAACATCGCAGACTCGGATGGGCCACTTGTCTTGCCCCCTCTACCCACAGGCCACACTTTTGTGGTGACTAGTAGCCTGATGCAAATGCTCACTGCTTGAGGTTTGTTTTCAGGGCTACCTTCTGAGGATCTACATGCCCATATAGCTAAGGTAAGGGCAGTGTGTAAAAGTTGTGTGGGGAGGCCTGATTTGGATCTAGATGTAATAGGTCTTAGAGTGTTTCCTCTCTCACTGACGGGAGAAGCTGCTATGTGGTTCACTGAGCTCCCATACAACTCCATCTTCACTTGGAACCAACTTCGGGATGTCTTCTTAGCACGCTACTATCCGGTCTCCAAAAAATTAAACCACAAAGACAGGGTGAACAACTTTGTGGCACTACCAGGAGAGTCAGTTAGTAGTTCTTGGGATAGATTCACCTCATTCTTGAGAAGTGTTACAAATCACCGTATTGATGATGAGTCACTGAAGGAATACTTCTATCGGGGACATGATGATAACAATAAAGCAGTGTTGGACACTATAGCAGGTGGATCTTATGGAGAATGCCCTTATGCTGAGATTGCTGAGAAATTAGAGAAAATCTCCCGTAACAACAAAGCTTGGAGTACTAGGAAGTCCGATACAGGGAGAAACACCTTCGTAGTACAGTCCACTCACAACCCAGCCACAAATGATATTCGTGAAGAAATGGCTCAGATGAGAACTGAGCTTGGGTTGGTACTAAAACATGTCAGTGGGTGCTGAAAAGATTAATGCAGTCAACTACTTGGCTAAACCACCACCTCCAAACGATGAGTGTGATTATGAGGAGGATTCCTATGCAGTAAATGAACAGATGGGGGGTTTCCGACCAAGTGCTCAAGGCTCTAATCAGGAAATTGGCGCCAAGGTCAAGGGAACCAAGGTCGGAACTATGGTAACTACAATCGTGAGGGTCATTATGTCAGAGATGGAAACTACAATCGCGACAACAACTTCAACAGGGGTAGCTATGGTAACAGAACGACAGGAATGGACCCTATGTTCCTCCTCAAAATCGTGAAGTTACTCCTAGGGATGGTGGAGGTAGTATGTAGCGAGTTGAGGATATGTTGCATAAGATGATGAGGAGGTTCGATGCTAGTGATGAGCACAATAAAGAGTTGAGGAATGATTTAGCAGGTATTGGGCAAAAAGTTGATACACATGCAATATCGATTAAGCAACTTGAGTTACAATTGGCCCAATTATCTGCAACTGTGAACACACGGCAACCGGGCACTCTTCCTAGCAACACTGTCCAAAATCCGAAAAATGATGGACATTGTATGGCAATTACTACTCGCGGTGGCAAGCAAACCATTGACCCACCTATGCCATCTAATGAGAATAAGGTGACAAAAGATACTGATAAAGTGGTAGATGTTGATGCTGAATTAGAGGATGAGACTGAGAAGATGCTGAAGTGCCCAAAAAGGTAATTCCTATGCCTAGGCCACCACCCCCATTTCCTCAAAGATTAGTGAAAAAGACCGAGGATGGCAAATTCGGCGTTTTATAACAATGTTGAAGCAACTTTCTATCAATGTCCCTTTGGTAGAAGCTTTAGAACAAATGCCCGATTACGCCAAGTTTATGAAAGATCTTGTCACAAAGAAAAGATCAGTTACTTTTGAGGATGATGATAGAATGCAGCATTGTAGTGCTATTGCTACAAGATCTCTTGTCCAAAAGAAAGAAGATCTGGGTGCGTTCACTATTCCTTGTACAATCGGGCTATTACATTTTGCGAAAGCATTATGTGATCTGGGGGCAAGCATAAATCTCATGCCCCTCTCGATTTACAAAAAGTTAGGTTTGGGTGACCCAAATCCCACTGCGATGCGGCTACTGATGGCTGATCGAACAGTAAAACGGCCCATAGGGATACTCCACGATGTATTAGTAAAAGTGGAGTCGTTCATATTTCCAGTAGATTTTGTTATTCTTGATTGCGAAGTCGATTTTGAAGTGCCCATTATTCTTGGGAGGCCATTCCTTGCTACGGGAAGAGCCTTAGCAGACATGGAAAAGGGGCAGATGAAATTTCGGTTGAACAATGAGGAAGTGACCTTTAATATTTGTAGGTCCATGAGGCAGAGTGGTGAGCTCCAATCGGCATCTGCTATATCCTACAACATGGGTGAGACATTTGAGACACAAATAGAAGAACGTCTAGGTGTCGAAGCATTAGCGGCAGTGATAATGAACTTTGATAGCGATTGCATTGAAGAGTATGAGTCATTAGTCGCTGCTCTTGACCGAGGTGATGTTCGGTTTAAACCAAAGAAATTTGAGCTTGATATGAAAAATCGCGAGTCCCCACCCACAAAACCATCTATAGAGGAAGCTCCAAAATTAGAACTAAAAGCTCTCCCACCTCATCTCAGGTATGAATTCTTAGGAAAGGGTGACACTTTGCCGGTAATCATTGCATCAGACTTGGATGCACAACAGGTTCAGAGTTTGGTGACGGTACTAAAAAGGTTCAAACGAGCTATTGGGTAGACTATTGCGGACATTATTGGGATCCCCCCGGTATTTGCTCTCATAAAATCCAACTCATGCCTGATCATAAGCCGAGCGTTGAGCACCAGAGACGCTTGAACCCTCCTATGCAAGAGGTTGTGAAGAAGGAAATCATCAAGTGGTTGGATGCCGGAGTAATATCCCAATCGCTGATAGTAGTTGGGTATGCCCGGTTCAGTGTGTACCTAAGAAAGGGGGAATGACTGTGGTCCCCAACGAAAAGAATGAACTTGTTCCAATGAGACCGGTTACTGGATGGAGGGTGTGTATGGATTACCGTAAACTGAACTCATGGACTGAAAAAGACCATTTTCCTATGCCCTTCATGGATCAGATGTTGGATAGACTTGCCGGAAAAGGGTGGTATGTTTTTCTTGATGGGTATTCGGGTATAATCAGATTTCTATTGCACCAGAAGATCAAGAGAAAACCACTTTCACTTGTCCATATGGGACCTTTGCGTTCAGAAGAATGTCGTTTGGTTGTGCAATGCACCCGCAACCTTTCAGAGATGTATGATGTCAATATTTTCTGACATGGTGGAGGATACTATAGAGTTTTTATGGATGATTTTTCTGTGGTTGGTGATTCATTCGAGCGGTGTTTGGCCAATTTATCTGAGGTCCTTAAGAGATGTGAAGACTGCAATTTAGTACTAAACTGGAAAAGTGTCATTTCATGGTGAAAGAGGGTATTGTGTTGGGTCATCGCATTTCAGAAAAGGGCATAGAGGTTGATCGAGCTAAAGTCGAGGTAATCGAGAGACTTCCCCCGCCGATCTCTGTGAAAGGTGTGAGAAGCTTTCTTGGGCATGCAGGTTTTTACCGGAGATTCATCAAAGACTTTTCAAAGATTGCACACCCATTGTGTAAATTGCTGGAGAAAGAATGTAAATTTTGTTTTGATGAATCCTGTCTTAAAGCATTCGGTGAGCTAAAAGAAAAGTTAGTGTCTGCACCTATCATTATTTCTCCGGATTGGAACAGTCCATTTGAGGTAATGTGCGATGCTAGTGGGGTGGCTCTTGGTGTAGTATTGGGACAGAGAAGAAACAAAATCCTTCACCCAATTTACTATGCTAGTAAAGCCCTAAATGAAGCCAGAAGAACTACACAGTGACTGAGCAAGAACTCCTTGCAGTAGTCTTTGCTTTTGAGAAATTTCGCTCCTATTTGCTAGGTACTAGAGTTATAGTGCATACTGACCATTCAGCATTGAGATATTTGATGGCGAAGAAGGATGCGAAACCTAGGCTGATTCGTTGGGTATTACTGCTGCAAGAATTTGACTTTGAAGTGCTGGATAGAAAAGGGACTAAAAATCAAGTTGCTGATCATTTGTCTCGTCTAGAGGATGAAGCTATGAGAGAGTTAGGGGATAAGACTGACATTGATGATACTTTCCCCGATGAACATGTATTGGCTGCTTCACAAGACTTGATTCCTTGGTTCGCAGATTTTGCGAACTATCTGGCTAGTGATATTGTTCCATCAGACTTGTCCTTTCATCAAAGGAAAAAGTTCATGTACGATGTGAAGAAGTTCTTTTGGGATGAACCATACTTGTATAGGAGTTGTGCCGACGGGCTTATTCGGCGTTGTGTGCCAGAATGTGAAATGTTGAGTGTGTTGGAGGCATGCCATTCTTCACCATTTGGCGGACATCACAGTGGTATCCGAACCGCTCACAAGATATTGCAATGTGGTTACTATTGGCCAACTCTTCATCAAGATGCTCATGGGTTTGCTAAAGCATGTGACAATGTCAACGAGATGGTGGTATTTCAAGAAAGCAAGAGCTCCCTCTAAACCCCATTCTTGTGATTGAGTTATTTGATGTTTGGGGTATTGACTTTATGGGCCCTTTCGTGAGTTCTCATGGGATGAAGTACATTCTAGTAGCAGTTGATTATGTATCTAAATGGGTCGAAGCCATAGCCCTCGCAAACAATGAAGGGAAGAGTGTCACTGCATTCTTGAAAAAGAATATATTCTCCCGTTTTGGCACCCCAAGGGCCATTATTAGTGATGGGGGCTCCCACTTCTGCAACAGATTGTTCAAGGGGTTATTGGAGAAATACGGGGTTCGCCATAATGTGGCCACTCCTTACCACCCTCAAACTAGTGGGCAAGTTGAAGTATCGAATCGGGAGATCAAACAGATATTGTCCAAAACAGTGAATGCTAGTAGAACGGATTGGTCAAGGAGGCTTGATGATGCTCTTTGGGCCTACCGGACAGCATATAAGACTCCCATAGGTATGTCTCCATACCAACTTGTATATGGGAAAGCTTGTCATCTTCCGGTTGAGTTAGAGCATAAAGCCATGTGGGCTATGAAGAAGTTAAAATGGATTGGAGCGAAGCTGCAGAGCAACGGTTAAATGGGTTGAATGAACTTGATGAATTTCGCTTGAAAGCCTATGAAAGCTCAGCCCTATACAAAGAAAAGATGAAGAAGTATCATGACAACAAAATTGAAAAACGAGAGTTCATGGTCGGGGATTTGGTGCTTTTATTCAATTCCAGATTGCGCTTGTTTCCAGGCAAACTCAAGTCCAAATGGACTGGTCCTTACACAGTTACCCAACTATTCCCTCATGGAGCAGTTGAGTTGGAAACTAGGAGGGTGTGCGGTTCAAGGTGAATGGACGCGCATAAAAATCTATCTTGGGCATGCTGAATCGGCGAATGAAGTAATTGAGGCATACCATCTTGATGAAGTCTGAGTAATCAAGTGGCCCCAGTCGTTCCGCGAAATTAAATCAGGCGCTTGTTGGGAGGCAACCCAATACTTATCATCTTTTTAATAATGGTAGCATTTTTCTATTAATGGGTTTTAAATTTGCAGGCACATCACCAGGAAATTCTGCAGAAACCTACTCCGCAGCAGCCACTGACGGATACATCGACGGACCGTTGCGCATGCGACGGACCGTCGTATGCATCCGTTGTCCAGGTACGTTTTTCTGCTACGTTGAAATTAGGGCACACACGACGGAACCCACGACGGGTCGTCACATCTGCGACGGACCGTCATCGGGGAACCGTCGCGTGATTAATGAATTTTACCCGACTCGACCCGGCTGGACCCTTTTCAAAATCTGACCGTTTATACTCCCCACCCCTCCATATTTCCCCCATTACTTCCTTATTCCTCTCATCTTCCCTCTCTTTTCAACTTCCACACTTCCCCCCACTAATCATTGCCCCCAAAATCCTCTTAAGCCTTATATTATCATCTACTAGTCGGTGCTTGCTGCTGTAGGTGTCTACCTTGCCAACTGAATCATTCTCCATTTGCTTTTTCTACATTTCCAAGGTATGTGTCTCAAATTTATACTCATTTATCTTGTATTTTTTTTTTAGTAGTATTAGCTTAGTTCTTAGTCGTATCTTGTTTCTTTATATGATTATGTCTAAACCTAGGCTCAAAATGTTTGAATTTGCCATGTTAACAACCCTAGACCTAGGTGATTTTGCATTAATAGTTTCCTAGGTAGTTGGGATAGACACATATAGGTCCACAACACTACAAGACCATGTGGGTTCATCGGAGTTGCTTAGGGTACCTACAGTTCTGTCCCTGTCATTCAGAACGAGACCCCGATGACGGTCCGTCGTATCCACGACGGACCGTCGTAGGGTCCGTTGCACAAGCCCTAGCACCCCTGTCCTACTGGACACATGTGACGGATCGTCGTCCTCGCGACGGTCCGTCCTGCATGACCGTCATACCGGTCAGAGACCCCTCTCCTAAGGGTCTCCATTTTTTTTCCAAGTGTCCTCCAACGGACACTTGTGACGGGCCGTCGTACTCACGACGGTCCGTCCTGCATGACCGTCGTACCGGTCAGAGACCCCTCTGCTAAGGGTCTCCCAACATTTTCCAAGTGTCCTACGACGGACTCTTACGACGGACCATCGTACCAACGACGGTCCGTCCTGCTCGACCGTCATGATGATCAGAGACCCCTCTGATAAGGGTCTCTCAACATTTTCTAAGTGTCCTACGACGGACTCTTACGACAGACCGTCGTACCAACGACGGTCCGTCCTGATCGACCGTCATGATGGTCAGAGACCTCTCTTTCAGGGTTCTTTATATATACATAGACTAAGTACAACACGACGGACCTCATGACGGTCCGTCATAGCCACGACGAGCCGTCATCTTGCCCGTCGTGTGATACAATTTCAATATCACTAACACACTATTTTCAATGTTTTATGTCGTATGGGCTTGCCTGTCTTGTTTGCCACTACTCATACTAATATTGATCCTTTACAGGTACTCTCTACTATGGCACCCAAGCAAGACCGCACCTACGCACGCGGGCGATCTAAGTCTGTCGCTCTGTCTGCACGCTTGATCATCGGCTCTGATGATGAGAGGGACCCTGAATATGTGCCCCCAGGCACTTCCGCACCTTCCCGTGCTGTACGTGCCCCCAGAGCCATACCCAAGACGGTGGCGTCCGGCGTAGTCACTGCCTCCCAGTCTGATGAGGAGCGCATACTGACCGGCACACCCTCTGGGTCAGCCACAAATGAGGAAGGAGCGTCTGGCTCCTTAGGAGTATCATGGTCCGAGGAAGCTTCAGGCTCTGCTGAGGTTCCCGCACCCGCCACTGATGCAGCTCAGCCTCGTCTGATGAGGCTGACAGTTCAGACTCTACAACCGGCGCACCAGCCCAGGTCCCCACCCCAGCCTCTGACCAGCCAAACCGATGGTGTGTCGAAGGCCAGTTTCAAGTTTACTCCGACGCCAAATTCCTGACTGATAAAGGAGTAATGACTCGGACACTCACCCTGGAGCGGCGGGTACTTACAGGGAGTCTCCCATCGATGCCGGAGATCCACAACCTATTCACCAGGCATCGCTTAGAGTGGACAGCCCGTCCGTTGGGACGATACAGTGAGAAAGTGGTCCGAAAGTTCTACGCATCCTACGTAGTGACTCTCCGATCACAGATCGATAGGCGGGATGCTCCCGCTAAACAGGCCCCACTAGAGCAGGTTCGAGTCCGGGGCGTGCAGGTTGACATTTCCCTGCCAGCTATCCGCCGGTTCCTATACGGCGAGAGTGCAGATGCTACGCAGACCCCCATCACTGCCGAGTTTGACTACCGCTGGCAGATAGTAAAGGATGGACAGTTCTTGCGCGAGCAGGCACTGAGAGAGACCACCAAGAGGTGGATGGCCCTGCACCTATGAGTCAACGGAGAGGGTGCCGATTGGGTCACTGAGCCGAAGGGGGCCATCAAGAAGGCCAACCTCACGTTCGTCGCAAAGTTCTTGTGGCTGCTCGTCCGTCACTGCCTTTCCCCCACAGCTGCTGATAACATCGTCACCTGGGATCGAGCAGTGTTGATGGCAGCGATGATAGCCGGCTTCGAGGTGGACTTCGCATGGCTTCTCCAGGCAGTCATGCACGAGAGGGCATTCAAGGTCACTACTACCTACCCCTTCCCATGTATGATCTTTGCCCTTTGCAGGTCTGCAGGTGTGCCCATATGGCACATAGATTAGTTGAAGACCCCGCAGGGCACCGTTGACGTCGGCCTCATCAGAGACGAGGCCAATGAGTTGGCGCCACGCAGAGGGCCCCGTCCAGAGCTGCCTCTCTTGCTGATGATCTTGTGGATTCGGTAGCCCAGGCCCGCACAGTTACACAGGCATCCACTGACACTACCCCGGTCGAGTCTATCCCGGGTAGTAGCACAGCCCCTCTACCGTTCCTGGCCCCGCTTGCTAGGGTCCAAAAACTGGAGGCACAAATGGCCACTCTTCTGCATCATATCCAGCCGTGGATGCAGAAGTCTATTACTGAGTCTGAAGCGCGTATGGAGAGGAAGATGCAGCGGAAGATTGTTGAGGTTAACCAGCGCCTCGATGCCTTTGAGTTGAGAGTGTTAGCTCGACCAGCCCCTCCGGTAGATGTGTCGACTCTTCAGGCTGCAGTCGACAATCTTCGTTCAGACATCGCCACGATACTAGCGGCGAGAATGCCGGATTCTGAGGCCCCCCTCTGTCAAGCCTGCTGAGGACACAGTATTGGCGGCTCTGTTTACTACTTCTGAAATTCCACCACCTCCCCCTTCAGAGAGTGCCAAGAGGTGTAGGGGTCGAGCAGAGGATGAGGCGCGAGCAAGGAAGAAGGAGCACCGAGATATGGAGGCTGAGAAGAGAGCCTCACTTGCTGAGGCGGAGGCACACCAAATCAGAGCATCGTAGATAGCGGCTGGGGCGTCTAGCTCCCGCACTGTAGCACTACTGGTGGTGCGGTTGTTGCTGAGGACACCACTGAGGGTGTCCAGATTTCAGAGGATGTGGTTTCTGGGAAACCGGACCCACTAGCTTGCTGATCGACGGCGCTATGCGCCACAGGTTTGCTTCACCTACCACTTTAATATTTAGATTTTTTATGCATTGGGGACAATTGCATGCTTTTTTGTTGGGGGTGGGGTAAATGGAAAGTGAGTGTTAGGGTGAAGTCTGAGTAGCCCAACTCACTATCCTCTTTTGGGGTTTTCTTGCCTGTGTTCTTTTTCCCCAAAAACTGATTACTTTTTCTGTTGAACCGGTACTTACATCTTTTGTACATAGTTTAACTCTGAAGCATGATGGCTAAAATGATATCCTGATAAAACTAGAAAATGTTGCATGACTAGGCGTAGTAACTGATAATTGTGTGGCTCTAAACATGAAATAGATTACACCATTGCATTACCCTAAATCTTCAAGTCGAACTAGGTGTTTGATAATCTGGTATAGTGATGAGATGTCAAGTGAGTGTGAGGAAATTTGAATAGTCCACTATTGGTACTGAGCTAGAACTTGCCTGGTTGTCCTGCTAAAAGTAAGCTTGTAACAGACAATTAGGAAAGGATCATAGGCCCTTATTCAAAATTGCCCATTTCTAGCCTAAACAAAAGAAACCAAATGAAAGTTATCCTTCTTTGATCCAAATAATTTGAGCTTAAAATTAGACCTTTCTTTTTCACCCCAACTGATCTTTTCTGGGAACAATATGTTGGCCCTGGTCCCTCCTTGGACATGTGCACCTCAGCTTATGCCAAAAGCATAAGTTGAGGGTGGCTAATGCATAGACAACCTTCGTATGGCCCTGACCCAACTTTGGGTATTGTGTACCTTGACTCATGGCAAAGCCATGAGTTGAGGGTGGCTGTTTTGAGGAATGCTCCGGAAAGTGGGGTTGAAAGAACAAAGAGAGAGAAAGAACAAAAGTGAAGTGACTCAAGAACTCGTTGAAAGAAAAGTAAAAAAAAAGGAAATATACAAGAATTACAAACAAGAAAAGAAAAGAGTCACTTACACAAATGAAGAAAGAAGGGAAATAGCAAGGTCAAATAATGGGAGAAACTGGGCGAGAAAAAGTGATAGAAAGTGGAAGGTTTAGCCGATATGTCAAGGAGGGCAAAAGTCACTAAAGTCTACCTAAATATACCCTACCTGACTCTGAGCCTATGTTACAAGCTAAGAAAGTCCTATCGTGATCCTAAGGGTTGTATAGCGAACTTAAGGCAGTGAAAATAAGGGCAAGCTTATGGCAATAGGTATGAATGAGTGTGACTTTGTTCTGAGAGCGGGTGTTGAAAAGTAATCCTTATACTCAAACTGAAATCATTGTGTGAAAAATGAGGATTTTGTTTTGAAGTGAGGACACTAGTTGCAATACCGGAATTGTTAGTACCTCGTGAGAAATTGAAGAGGATAGGTGTTAGTGCATGGTGAGTTTGTGTCATGTTCGAATCCCACAAAATTCAAGCCTAATAGTGATAGCATGCATAGATTTGATGAGATTAATCGGGATTGATTGCCAAATGATTGCAAAGGATAAAACATGAATACTTTTGTACAAAGATTGTGTAGTGAGTCATAGTGCGTCGCTTGAGGACAAACAACGAATTTAAGTTGAGGGTGTTGATATACCGTGGTTTCACGGTATCATTAATAGTTTTTCCTTAAGTTTGGTGTGTCCGAAAGCCTTTTTGTGCTAATTTTGATATAAGTTTCTCTTTGTTTTGCAGGAAATCTGTCCAGTGCTGAATGCGGAGATTTTGAGCGAAAAAATGCAGAAGAGACCACCTACGGAGCTTATGACGGTCCGTCGTGCCTGTGACGGTCCGTAGGTGGCAGCGTAGTGCAGGTGCTGAAGGAAGATGGGGAAGTATGACAAAGTGTGGGATTACGAAGCTTGTGACGGTCCGTCATGGCCATGACGGTCCGTCCTGCAGGTTCGTCGTGAAGATCAGAGAAGTGATCCCAGTACCCAGATTCCAAGAGTTGAAATATTTTGAAACGAAGACCTTGACGGACCGTTGTGACTATGGCGGTCCGTCACACTTGCTGTCGAGGTTATGAAGAAAGCAGCAGAAGAAATTGAACCAAGTATGGGACGACGGAGTCCACGACGGTCCGTTGTGACCACGACGGTCCGTCGACCCAGCCGCGTTGTGGCAGATTTCCAGTAATTAGAATCCTTGTTTAATTAGGTTTTTTTTTATAAATAGTTCGAAAAACCTCATTTTTGAGGTTAGACTCTGCTAGATTAGACATCATATTATATGACTTTGTGTATTAGTGTTTGATTTTTAGAGATTCTTACAAGTGATTTTTGGTGATTAATCAAGCAAATTTTTGGACTTTATTCTTTCTCATTGAAGTAAGTACATGAATTCTGATTTAACATATTTGAATATTGTGTTTATGGCTATGAGTAACTAAACATCCATAACTAGGTTGTGGGAACCATAGGCAAATAATGAGATAAACCCTAGCTAAAATAACAATTCTAGAATAGTGTCTGCATGTATTAATAATTCTTTTCTCTTTCGCTTAGAAGTCTTTTTAACGGATGATCAACGTTAGAACTCGCCTTAATGCTACTTCCGGACCAAGGAGGTAGATAATAGGAAAAGAATTATTAACATAGATTTAGTGTATACTATCTAATAGGCTAGTATTGATTGGTACGAGGTTAATAACTTAGTCAAATATCAAATGCGATGCTTAATATGAGGTAAAGATAAGGGTTAGGAAAGCAACACACGTAGCCGGACCAAGGTGCGGAGTGAGATTTTCTAGATGCCGGACCAAGGATTTAGAAATACATAACTTATCACTTTGCATGCAAGATACTAGGAAAGAATTGTTATAGTTAGAATTATAAAGTTATGAACCTTTTGGGAACACGTAAACCCTAGTTACTTTGATTAATTGATTAAAAACCCAAATTAAAAGCTATTAAGTTCTCTGTTAAGTTCATTAGTTGTATTTTTACTCATTAGGAATACAAACCCCCCTTTTTTGCTTTTACTTTCTAAGGAAGTCATCAACCCGAAAATAGTAATAACAAGTTTAAAGTTAAGTTCTAGACTAATTTTCCTCGTGGGAACGATCCCAACCTCACTATTGGGTTATTTACATGACCGCGAACCGCTTTACTTCTCATTTGAGAAGTAAGTTTGAGCGTATCAATAAACCATCTGATTTGAAAATTCTTGACATGAGTAGTATCATTGAAGTTCATGAGTTCCAAGTATTGAATTTTATCTATGGTTATTGAAAATCTTGCATTGAGTCGTTCACGGTCATGATTCAGCATGAACCGTATTTGAAGAAATCTTTACAAATATTTTGACTTTGTTTGAAGACTTAAGTTTTGAGTCGAGTGAAGAGTAAGAGTAGAGTTCATTTCTTCAAAGATTATAGGGGATTTAAGTATTCTCAAGAGAATATATTTTCACATTTGAGCAAGAAAGGAAACATTGATTTTCAAGAGAGCTTTTGAGCTAAGTTAGTAATTATTTGTAACCAAAGAAAGAATAATGTTTTAAAAACTTATGAGTTGAATATATTTTTGGAGTAGTATTGAGCACCAATATGGGTACACGAGTTCATAATAACTAAAGTCTCCATAAATCATGTAACCATCATGGGTAGAAAGGATCATACTTTTTAGATGATTCCTTAGTGCTTTTTAGCATAGACTAGTGGGATCCACTTAGCTAAAGTATAGGACAGTTCTGGCAGCGTGGACAAGACGTTGTATCATCACTTAGGCTCATAGTGGTGGTTGTCTATTAGAGAACCTCCAACGGAGATAATTGTATTTTTATATACACAGAGTTTACTTGTATTTTCATATACAAACAAAGTTTATATTATATCCTTGCATACAAACTGAGCATATTGTATTCTTAAATACATTGAGTTGCTTTTGACTGTTTTAAAAGCTTTCTATGTATTGGATCTTTTACTGTTGCTTAATCCTTAAGTATCATGAGTTGAGTATGTCCTTGAGTTAAGTTGAGTTGAGTGGAGTTCACAAGAGGTAAGTATGCTTCCTTTTTATCAAGTTCAAGCCTATATTTACACTTTAAAACTCCCCTTACATGCTCATACATTTCACGTACTAAGTCATTTGGCCTGCATCATTTCATGATGTAAATACAGGTATTCAGGGTCATCAACAAGTTTTTTTTAATAACACATGGAGTTCGAGTTAGCTATGATGAGTCATTTTACTTCTGGAGGGTTCCACTTTTACTTTCAATTATCAATTGTTAGGAGACTGCGGTCTAGTCCCGACTTTTATCTTTGTCATTTAGAGGCTTCATAGATAGACTGCAGAGTTTCAGAATGTATGTTCATTTATTTTGTTTAATATTTTGAAGACTTGAGTTGCCTATTGTTGGCTAGTTGAATATTCCATTTATATTCAGAGTAAACTATTTGAGTTAAAATTTTATATTTGAGTTTCATGAATTTTATTCAGTCTTTAAGTTTGTTTGCTTGAGTTAGTCTTTCGCTCGTTGTCAGCCAGGATGAGGGTTTGTTTGGAGAAGAACAATGATTCTCGAGTGCATGTCACTTCAGGATGTAGACTCGGGTCATAACAGTGTTAGGTGAATACAAACCAATGTATACCGATACAAATATATACTAACTTATTAGGTGAATAAGGACCATTGTATATCAATTTATTAGGTAAAAACGAAAAAATGATTATCAATGTAAATAAATGTATGCAAATTTGTTAGGTAGATGTATACATTATATGTATGCAAATCTGTCACGACCCAAAACCGAGCTGCGAGTGGCACCCACACTTATCCTACTATGTGAGCGAACCAACCAATCTAACCCCAACATTTCAAACATAATGAACAAAATACAATGCGGAAGACTTAAACTCATTAATGAAAATCAATTCAATAACTTCTAAAAACTCAACATCTATTATTCCCAAATCTGGAAGTCATCATCACAGAACATATCCTCAAATTACTAAAACTAAGAGTATCTAAGAAAGGTAAAATAAGCAAAAGCTAGTCCATGCCGGAACTTCAAGGCATCAAGACATGAAGAAGAAGATCCAGTCCAAGCTAGAAGCATTAGCTCACCCTGAAATCCGGTGTAATGAAGACTGGCTAGAGTTGCGGTTGAGTTGAATACGACGGTACGTTTGCTGTACTCCACAAATAACAAAGAAAGAAATATACAAGTAGGGGTCAGTACAAAACACAAGTACTGAGTAGGTATCATTGGCCAACTCAAAATAGAAAACAGTATATATCAGATAATATCATAAATCAACTACAAAACTCAACATGTAGCAACAACAAGTAGTATAATCATTAATAAGTACCGCCAAGTTCACCCATGAGGACTCAAGCCTCAATACCATACTCATTTGGGAATCAGGTTCATTAGATTGAGTATATTAACATATTTCAAGATTCATTATCTTTATTCCTCTCGTGTCGGTACGTGACACTCCGCTCCATATACTACTATCCTGGTGTCGGAACGTGACACTCCGATCCATATACTATCCTGGTACCGGAACGTGGCACCCGATCCATATACTATCCTGGTGTCGGAACGTGACACTTCGATCCATATACTATCCTGGTACCGGAACGTGGCACCCTATCCATATACTATCCTGGTGTCGGAACGTGACACTCCGATCCATATTCTATCCTGGTACCGGAACGTGGCACCCGATCCATATACTATCCTGGTGTCGGAAAGTGACACTCCGATCCTCATATACTATCCTGGTACCGGAACGTGGCACCCGATCCTCTATTACTATCCTGGTGTCGGAACGTGACAGCGATCCCCTAATCTCACTACTTTCGTTCATCAGCCTTCTTTTATACCAAGGCATCATCATTAACAAAGTAGATTAGGGTTTTCAAGATTAGGATTCAATTAGCTTCATCATGCTTATTTTATCACAATATATAATCACATTCATGCACGCATACAATTAAGCATATAGAAGGGTTTACAATACTACCCAATGCATATCATTCACTATTAAGAGTTTACTACGAATAGCATAAACCATAACCTACCTCACCGAAGATTCGTGATCAAGCAAGCAAATTCCCCAAAGCTTTGCTATCCTCTTCGTTCCTCCCTTGTTCGTTCGTTTTCTCCCTCTCTTGTTCTTTCTATTTTTCTTATTCAAACCCTCTTTTCTTTTACCCTAATTAGCATATGATTAAGTATAAAGATGGTAAAAGTAACCCACTATTTAATTCAAGGCTATCTCTTTTAACCCCCAAGAAATTGACTTATTAATATTAACCCACTAAATTTATAATTATAGCAGGAATAGTCCAAAACGCCTCTTAAAATATGTAACAGAAATCCGACCCAGTCAGGGTTACGCAGCCTCTGACGGCCCGTCGTGCCTGCGACGGTCCGTCCTGCTGCTTCCGTCACAGAGTTTAGAGACTAAATTTCACTAAGGGTTTGTGACGGCCCGTCATGCCTGTGACGGTCCGTCCTGCCATTTCGTCACGAAGTTCAGAGAGTCGATTTCAGTACCCAAATTTCAGAATTCTAAGTGTTTTGGAACGAGACCCCCTCGACGGTCCGTCGTAGGATCCGTCGACCAAGACAGTTTTTCCAGAAATAAAAATCTGCTGCTCAAAACGACTAAACTGGTCGTTACAATAGATACCAATTTACCCATCGTTCATCCTCAAACGATCACAAGAAGAAAAACAAGTGCGAAAAGGAGTACCTGAATCTGTAAGCAGGTGTGGGTATCTTTCTCGCATATCAGCCTCTTTCTCCCAAGTGGACTCTTCAACCGGCCGATTCTTCCATTGAACCTTGATGGATGCAATCTCCCTCGACCTCAGCTTGCGGACTTCTCTATCTAAAATAGCAACAGGTTCCTCCTCATAAGACAAATTCTCATCAAGCAGAACTGAATCCCAACGAATGATGTAGTTTCCATCCCCATGTTATCTTTTCAACATAGACACATGAAATACCAGATGCACTTCTGACAGTCCTGCAGGCAAGGCTAATTCATAAGCCACCTCCCCTACTCGCTTAAGTACTTCAAATGGCCCAATATACTTGGGCTTAGCTTACCTCTTTTACCAAATCGCATCACCCCTTTCATGGGCGAAACCTTCAACAAGACTTGTTCACCCTGTATGAACTCCAAGTCTCTAAACTTTCGATCTGCATATTCTTTTTGCCTACTTTGAGCCGCTAGAAGCTTTTCTTGAATGCATTTCACTTTATCTAACGATTCCCTCAAAAGGTCAGTACGCCAAGGTCTAACCTCAAATGCATCAAATCAACCAATGGGAGACCTACATCTCCTCCCATACAGTGCCTCAAATGCGGCCATACCAATGCTTGAGTGATAGCTATTATTGTATGAGAATTCTGCTAAGGGTAAGAAGTTATCCCAATGACCACCAAATTCTATCACACATGCACGAAGCATATCCTCCAACACTTGAATCGTTCTCTCAGACTGACCATCGGTCTAAGGGTGAAATGCAGTACTAAGGTCCAACCTAGTACCTAATTCCACATGCAATGTTCTCCAAAACATAGAAGTAAACTGCGTACCTCTATCTGATATGATGGAAAGTGAAACTCCATGCAATCAAACAATTTCGGAGATATAGAGTTTGGCTAACTTCTCTGCATTGTAAGTCACCTTGACCGGAATGAAGTGAGCAGACTTAGTTAATCTGTCCACAATTACCCAGATAGAATCGAACTTCCCCAATGTCTTTGGAAGACCAACCACGAAGTCCATTGCAATTCTCTCCCACTTCCATTCAGGAATGGGCATTCTCTGAAGTGTTCCTCCGGGCCTCTGGTGTTCATACATTACTTACTGACAATTTGGACATTTGGCAACAAAATCAACAATGTCGCGCTTCATTCTACTCCACCAAAAGTGTTGCTTTAGGTCACGGTACATCTTGGTTGCACCAGGATGTATAGAATATCCGGAACTATGAGCCTCTGTAAGAATAGTGTGGATCAAGTCATCAAAACGGGGCACACATACCCTTCCCTTAATCCTCAAAACACCTTCCTCATCAATTATTGCCTCTTTAGCCTCTCCTCGCAACACCATATCCCGAATTCGGCTTAGTTTCTCATCATCAAACTGTTTTCCCTTGATCTTGTCAAGAAAAGAAGATCTCGCCTCCACACGGGCCAAAAATCCTCCCTTCTCATTTACTTCTGGCCTCATAAAATCATTAGCCAAGTTTTGGATTTCTCTAGCCAACGGGCGTCTAGAAACTTGTAAGTGGGCTAAACTACCCATGCTCCCTGCTTTTCTACTTAAGGCGTCTGCCACAACATTAGCCTTCCTTGGGTGATACAAGATAGTAACATCATAGTCCTTCAGTAGTTCCATCCACCTCCTCTATCTCAAATTCAAATCACTCTGAGTAAAGACATACTGTAGGCTACGATGATCCGTATAGACTTGACACTTGACCCCATATAGATAGTGTCTCCATTGCTTTAATGCAAACACTACCCCAGCCAACTCCAAATCATGGGTCGAATAGTTACGTTCATGCACCTTTAATTGCCTCGAAGCATAAGCAATTACATTCTTCTCTTGCATTAGCACTGCACCCAAACCAGAATAGGATGCATCACAATAAACAATGAAATTCTTACCCTCTATTGGCAAGGTAAGGATAGGTGCCGTAGTTAGCAAGGTCTTGAGTTTCTGAAAGCTTTCCTCACATTCATCCGACCATACAAATGGAACATTCTGCTTGGTCAAGTTCGTCAATTGGGAAGCAATGGAAGAGAATCCCTTGATAAATCGACGGTAATAGCTAGCTAAACCAAAAAAGCTCCTTATTTCTGACACATTAGTAGGTCTTACCCAATTCTTCACTGTCTCAATCTTAGAAGGATCCACCATCACTCCATCCTTAGAAACCACGTGCCCCAAGAAGGACACTGAATCTATCCAAAACTCACACTTGGAGAATTTGGCATAAAGCCTTTTCTCCCTTAATACTTCCAACACAATTCTCAAATGCTCCTCATGTTCCTTCTTACTCTTGGAGTATATCAGTATATCATCAATAAATACGATCACAGAGAGATCCAGATATGGCTTAAAAATCTCGTTCATCAAGCTCATGAAAGCAGTAGGGGCATTCGTAAGACCAAAAGACATCACTACAAATTCGTAATGCCCATACCTGGTCCGAAAAGTAGTCTTTGGCACATCCGTTGCCCGTATTTTTAATTGATGGTAACCGGATCTCAAATCGATTTTTGAGAAGGTGCAAGCACCTTGTAACTGATCGAACAAATCATCAATGCGAGGAAGAGGATACTTGTTCTTAACAATTACCTTATTTAGTTGTCTGTAGTCTATGCACATTCGAAAACTCCCATCCTTCTTCTTCACAAACAAAACAGGAGCACCCCAAGGAGATGCACTTGGTATAATAAAGCCTTTGCTTAACAACTCTTGAAGTTGGGCCTTTAACTCTCTTAACTCTGCGGGAGCCATTCTATAAGGGGGTATAGAAATCGAGCGAGTACCCGGTTCCAGATCAATGCAAAATCGATATCTCTATCCGGTGGCATACTAGGAAGATCTGCAGGGAACACATCCAGAAACTCACGGACTATCGAAACCGACTCAATTGAAGGTACTTGAGTAGTGTCATCCTTGAGATGTGCCAAGAAAGCTAAACACCCTTTACTAACCATTCTCTTAGCACGAAGAAAGGAGATATACGAACCGGAGTGGAAGTGTAGTCACCCTCCCACACTAACGGATCTGTCCCAGGCTTGGCCAACGTCACAGTTTTAGCATTACAATCTAAGATTGAAAAATTTGGAGAAAGCCAAGTCATACCCAGAATTACATCGAAATCAACCATTTCTAAGATAACCAAGTCTACATGAGTATTGGTCCCCACAAAAGTCACCAAACAAGACCTATATACTTTTTTAACTATCACAGACTCACCCACCGGAGTAGAAACACGAATAGGAATGTCAAGCAATTCACAATGTAAATTAAGACCAGTAGCAAATGAGGAAGATACATATGAAAATGTGGAGCCAGGGTCAAATAATACAGAAGCCATGCAATCACAAACCAAAAGATTACCTGTGATAACAGCATCCGATGTCTCTGCTTCAGACCGCTCGGGGAAAGCATAACAATGGGCCCTATCACCTAGACGCCCGTTGCCCCTACCATGTTGTGTTGTAGTGGCTCCAGTTTGCCCGTCACCCCGGCCGTTTTGGTGACCACCATTACCTCGGCCACCACGTCCTCCAGAATGACGGCCTCTTCCATGACCACCTCTACCTCTGACTATTTGAGGACTGTAACCCTGTTTTGGACAATACCTCTTAATATGTCCAGTCTCCCCACATCCATAACACTCTCTGGAGTCAAGCATAGGTCTCTGTGAGAATGACGAGGTCTGGTAATAACCTCCAACCTCAGAAAAATGTTGACCGGTCTGAGGTGGACCCCCAACTACAGTCTGTAGTGAGGACTGAATTGGTCGGACTGAGTAACCTCCTGAACCTTGCCCTCTGGAGTAAGAACCATTAAACTCACCTCTCTTTCGAAACCTTTTTGATGTAGATGCCATGGTGAAGTCATCTGGCTTCACTCCCTCTACCTCTATCATGAAGTCTACCACTTCCTGAAAGGATTTTGCTATAGCCGCTACCTGTAAGGCTGAAATCCGCAAATATGACCTCAACCCCTTCACAAAACGGCGAATCCGCTCTTGTGGACTAAAACAAAGCTGGGTGGCATACCTGGATAATGCACGAAACTTAGCCTCACACGCCGTCACCGACATCCTGCCTTGCTCTAGGCTTAGAAACTCATCTCTCCTCCTATCCCTCAAAGTACGGGGTATATACTTCTCCATAAACAAGCTAGAGAATGATGCCCAAGTCATAGGTGGTGCTTCTGTTGGTTGACACTCAACATGTGACCGCCACCACATTTTGGCGTTCCCTTGAAACTGATAGGTCACAAACTCAACACCAAATCGTTCTACTATACCCATCTTGTGTAGTAGCTCATGACAGTCGTAGGCATCCTCAGATTCAGCACCCTTGAAGAGTGGAGGTTTCAATTTCAAGAACTTACTGAAAAGTTCATGCTGATCACTTGTCATTATAGGCCCTGTAGTCAGACGAGGAAACGTGCCTATTTCCAATGAGGCATCCATGCGGGGAGCCACAGTAGCTGCATGTTGTACCTCCGGAACCTGAGGTGCTGGTGCAGAAAACACTGGAGGTGTCTGGCCTTGATCAAATAACCCGCTAAGATAAGCAAGAACCTGATTGATCATCTCTGGGTTAGGTTGGGGTGGCAATTCCACGTTCTGCACTTGTTCATTCTTCCCTTCCTCACCCTCTCTTACCACTTCCTCAGTTGGTGGAAGAGTCACCGCCCTAGTACCAGATGGGCTAGGTGCTTGTCCTCTTCCTCTAGAGGACGTCCTCCCACGACCTCTTCCACGGCCTCTTGCCACTACTCCTCTTCGAGCTACAGCCCCAGTGGCTGGCTCAGACGTATCTTGTCTTGCCGGTGTTGGTGTTGGTGCAGTCGTTGCTCTAGTTCTAACCATCTGAGAAATAGAGTGAAGATGGTCAGATACCAATTTGTATCACCTAGATACCAATTGGATCCAAGTAATAGCACGAAAGAAAGAAAGAAAGAATGGAACTTTCCTAAAGTCTTATAGCCTCTCAAAGAAAAGAAAAGGCGTCCCCCTACCGTTCCTTAAGACTCTACTAGACTCGTTTTTGTGATGAGACCAACGAACCTAATGCTCTGATACCAAGTTTGTCACGACCCAAAACCGAGCCGCGAGTGGCACCCACACTTATCCTACTATGTGAGCGAACCAACCAATCTAACCCCAACATTTCAAACATAATGAACAAAACACAATGCGGAAGACTTAAACTCATTAATGAAAATAAATTCAATAACTTCTAAAAACTCAACATCTATTATTCCCCAAAATCTGGAAGTCATCATCACAAGAACATCTATCCTCAAATTACTAAAACTAAGAGTATCTAAGAAAGCTAAAATAAGTAAAAGCTAGTCCATGCCGGAACTTCAAGGCATCAAGACATGAAGAAGAAGATCCAATCCAAGCTAGAAGCATTAGCTCACCCTGAAATCCGGTGTAATGAAGACTGGCTAGAGTTGCGGTTGAGTTGAAGACGACGGTACATTTGCTTCACTCCACAAATAACAAAGAAAGAAATATACAAGTAGGGGTCAGTACAAAACACAAGTACTGAGTAGGCATCATCGGCCAACTCAAAATAGAAAACAGTATATATCAGATAATATCATAAATCAACTACAAAACTCAACATGTAGCAACAACAAGTACTATAATCATTAATAAGTACCGCCAAGTTCACCCATGAGGACTCAAGCCTCAATACCATACTCATTTGGGAATCAGGTTCATTAGATTGAGTATATTAACATATTTCAAGATTCATTATCTTTATTCCTCTCGTGTCGGTACGTGACACTCCGCTCCATATACTACTATCCTGGTGTCGGAACGTGACACTCCGATCCATATACTATCCTGGTACCGGAACGTGGCACCCGATCCATATACTATCCTGGTGTCGGAATATGACACTCCGATCCATATACTATCCTGGTACCGGAACGTGGCACCCGATCCATATACTATCCTGGTGTCGGAATGTGACACTCCGATCCATATTCTATCCTGGTACCGAAACGTGGCACCCGATCCATATACTATCCTGGTGTCGGAACGTGACACTCCGATCCTCATATACTATCCTGGTACCGGAATGTGGCACCCGATCCTCTATTACTATCCTGGTGTCGGAACGTGACACCTGATCCCCTAATCTCACTACTTTCGTTCATCAAGCCTTCTTTTATACCAAGACATCATCATTAACAAAGTAGATTAGGGTTTTTCAAGATTTAGGATTCAATAGCTTCATCATGCTTATTTTATCACAATTATATAATCACATTCATGCACGCATACAATTAAGCATATAGAAGGGTTTACAATACTACCCAATGCATATCATTCACTATTAAGAGTTTACTACGAATAGCATAAACCATAACCTACCTCCACCGAAGATTCGTGATCAAGCAAGTAAATTCCCCAAAGCTTTGCTATCCTCTTTGTTCCTCTCTTGTTCGTTCGTCTTCTCCCTCTCTTGTTCTTTCTATTTTTCTTATTCAAACCCTCTTTTCTTTTACCCTAATTAGCATATAATTAAGTATAAAGATGGTAAAAGTAACCCACTATTTAATTCAAGGCTATCTCTTTTAACCCCAAGAAATTGACATATTAATATTAACCCACTAAATTTATAATTATACCAGGAATAGTCCAAAACGCCCCTTAAAATATGTAACAGAAATCCGACCCAGTCAGGGTTACGCAGCCTGTGACGGCCCGTCGTGCCTGCGACGGTCCGTCCTGCTGCTTCCGTCACAGAGTTCAGAGACTAAATTTCACTAAGGGTTTGTGACGGCCCGTCATGCCTGTGACGGTCCGTCCTGCCATTTTGTCACGAAGTTCAGAAAGTCGATTTCAGTACCCAAATTTCAGAATTCTAAGTGTTTTGGAACGAGACCCCCTCGACGGTCCGTCGTGGGATCCGTCGACAAAGACAGTTTTTCCAGAAATAAAAATCTGCTGCTCAAAACGACTAAACAGGTCGTTACAAAATCCTACTTAAAATCAATTTAAAATAATTAAATGTATACCCGTATGTATATCAATTAATTAGGTAAATATAAATCAATGAATATTAATTAGCATATTTATACAAATTTACTAGGTTAATTTACTAAGAAATGTATATATTGTATGTTAGAAAACTCAGTAAATTAATTTTAAAATAATTGTATTCGACAAACAATATATTTATACATATCAAACGCGCGTTGAGCAAATCAATATTTCAACTATAACCTCATTCATAATCAAAATCATTAACCCAAATTTGATCAACTTTTTTCAGATGACTTTTCGTACTATCGATCTATAAGCAAAATCACACAAAAAACACACATTAAACCATCACTCAAGTAATATAAAATCAATTATATAGGACTCCAAGAAATGTCCAAATCGATTTTATAGGATTTCGAGAAATGTCCACATCGATTTATAGGACTCCACGAAATGTCTAAACCATAAAGTTATTTTCCACTTGTAAAGCCAATAAATTTTTATTCCTTTTAATCTTAAAATATGACATGAAATTTTGTAGGACTCCAATGGGAGAAACTTGAGAGGAAGTGAAAATGTGGTGGAGATAAACATGGTTATGGAGAGACATTTGAGGCAAAATATGAGAGAAATATTTGAGAGATTTTAGGGGATTAAATAAGTGAGAGAGAATATTAATTATTAATTACTAATAAAGAAATGCCAAATTTATTTACACAAAACGTGTAAAATGGACATTTTGTGTCAATCTTTTAAAATCTGGCTAATGGATGCTATAAATTGAAGTCTGAGTTGACATGCTATGCCATTTTCCTCAATGGGCTGTTGGAGAAGAGAATTGGATTCAATATGGGAGACAAAACTTGGCTAGAATTGAGTTAATTACTAAGTTTGGTTAAAAATTAAATAAGATAAATAAATTAATGTTACTTAATTATGGGAAAATTTCATAAATAGCTAAATATATGAAACATAATAGACTTCGTTAGTTAAAGTATGTTTAATTACGTAGTGTAGCAACAATTCTAATGTGTAAACTAATTTGTGTTTGTATAATTCAGATTTTTGTAACTGATTATACAAATTGTTTATTAAGTTCCTTTAAATGATGCAGCAATTTAGATTTAAAAAAAGAAATGATCTGTTATTTATCTTATTAGAATTTGTTACCTAATATGACTTCCACTTGTATATAACAGTTGAATATGCATATAACTGAATCGAGTTTTATAAAAAAATAGTAGTTTTGTATAAACAATATGATATATATCAGTATGTAACACTCCAAAAATTAATGACTTAGTCTAGAGCCTTACATGACGAACCAAGCCTTAAAACATTGATTCTAAGCCTAAAATAATGTATTGAAACCAAGTAGGAAGTATTAGAGCCTAAACGTCAAGGGACACCTATGACGTCCGAAAACTAGTGCAATTGAACTAGTAATTTTGAAGGTTTGTGATTGTTGTATGGAGTCTAAAACTTGAAAAAAATTACTTTAAATAGGTAAAAATATGTATATAAAGGGAAAAATTCTAGGTCCGATACAGCTCTAGGGGTCCCCCCACCCTTGGCCAAGCAAGCTGTCAAAGCAGTAGCCAAATTGACCTATGAAGAAATGAGTCTGCGTCGTAAACATTGTCCCCCAAGGACCAAAACTCTTGGTCTGCATCGCTGACACGTAGCGGACTCCTATGTCTCAAAAATTAATTTAGGAAATATTGCGGGAAATGCTTTGCGACACGGACTTATTTTCCAACGAAAATCTAAAATATATCAAGTTTGACTTCATTAAAAGGTTAAATTAAGCGAGGGATCTTTTGGGTATTTTAAAGGAGGGTGATATATTGATTTTAAATCAGTTTTACCACAAAATCACTCACTCAAATCAAAACCAAAAGCTCTCACCTCTCTCTACTTTCTCTCTCTATTCAACCTCCTGTTGACACCCAATTTCGACCCTCCTCGGTATAAATTAGTTCTCGAGCTTCTTAAATTTCCAAACCATTTAAAATAATTAGTTTTTTAAATTTTGCGAAAAAATAATAATAATGTATGAATTTTGCGTTATTTTGGATACTTTTGCCATTTTCTTATAACTTTTAGATAATATATATTTCATATAATTATGTATATAATTAGTATATTTTATGATTATTCAAAAAAATCATCTCAAAAATATTTTAATTTTAGTTAGTATTCTATTAAACTAGTTTAGTTTAAATTATGGTTATATTATGAATCACTATTTTACAATTAAAATAATTATATTACTAAAATAAAGAAACTAGTTGATTGATTAATACCAATTCGTTTTATTTAAGGTTTAGCCGAATTTATTATCTTAACTCAATTTGGCTATTTATTAAACTAGCCTATCTTAAACTTCCAACTCAATTAAATTTTTGGCCATTTACGCGAATTCCCTTCAAATTACCAAGCCCACTTTATTTATTTTAATTTTCAGCCCACCTCTCTTTCCAGACCCAATTATATTTAATTTCCAACCCCAACTCCTTTTCTTTTTAATCTTACAGAAGGCCCAATACATTTCCTTCCTAGCCCATTCCCTTTTAATTAATTCCCAGGCCCACTCCAATTCCTCTCTTTCCAGCCCAACCTTTTCCTTTTGACCCGACCGACCCGACCCACCTGCTACACTTTCTTCCTCTTCACAACCCACAATTCCCAGAAAAAACAGACTCTCTCATCTACCGTACAGCGCGACCTTCCCCTCTCCCCTTTCTCTCGTACGAATAGTACACCTAGGTGTCGAAATCCCCTTCTCTCTCGTCCTTACCCTCAAATTGGACGTCCCAGATCCTTTTTCCGTTGAGCAAATAGTGCAAATTCGTACCATTCCATTTCAAACCTTATCCCTTTAGGTTTTGGATTTCAAATTGGGACATGAAATCGCGACTTTACCCCAACCCTTTTCGTGATTACCCCCTGCTCTCCATTCATCGAATTGGCTATATACATAGTCACCTATTCAATGTTTACATGGTTTTTTTGGGGGGGCTGAAATTCCATTTGTTACAAAAACACAGAAATAGCCGGAATTTTTTTTTGAAAGGCAATTTTCGAGAAAATTCTCCTTATTCTGTTCTTATTCCTTCACTATCTCTGGAGTGTGTTGAAGTTATTAGGCCTCCATTGTGGTCGTGGAAGGTCGTCTCCTTTACCAGCAAAGTCCCAGTCGCTGCTCGGAGAAAGGCTTAAAACATCCTCCTCGAGTCGTAGATTCCTTTCAAACAGGTGTACAGGTCGAAAAACAGCAGAAATGCACTGCTGGAAATTGATTACTGGTTCATCAGAACCTGGAAAGTTGCTGGAAATTACATTACAGGTGTTGAAGAAAGCTGTATACCATCTATATACACATTTTATACACTGATATATAGGTTGAAAGGCGTACATGAAGCAAAAATCGAAATCTGGATTGATAGCAGTCCAAATACACTAGGCTGATATACAGCATGTATACATTGATATACAGAGACGCTATACCTTAAATAGGTGTAAAAAATATGAATGGCAGGTCAACGTACAGGGACACCAATTTCAGATAAAATACAAGATTAGGCAATGAATATGTACATAAGATACATCCCGTATACATTGTATACATTTTTGGACAGCGATATACAATTGTTAAACAGGTTTTAAAATGGTACAGGTACAAATACGCAGAAACAATATGGAAAATACAGGGTGAATAGTGAGAACGGGTATTCCAACAAGTGCAGGACTCAAAACAGTCCAGAATAGACTGGACAGAACAATATACATCAATTCGTATACCCTATTGTTTTTTTTTTCCAGGAAATTGGACCAAGGCCCTTCAACAGTTTTTTTAATATAGGTCCAAAGGCCAATGTTTGTTTTGGAAGATTTTTTAAAGGAAAATTTAGTTAACTAGTCAAAAAAATCAATTTATTTAGTGATAATGTACATACTTTGATAATATTATTAAAATGTCAAAAATGTCATTATTTTAAAAAATATATAATTATTATTTATATTATTAATATTTTCTCTCTCTTTATTTACACCATTTTTCTCTCTCTCATAAATTATATATATTCCTATATTTAAGTAATTAGATATATACTAATTATATTTTAAAATTTCTCTCTTATATTATATGCATTGATTCCTGAATTTTCTCTCTCTTATACTATTTATATTTTAAAATTTCTCTCTCTTATATTATATGCATTGATTCCCGAATTTTCTCTCTCTTATACTAATTATATTTATTAATATTAAATTTATCACATTCTCAGATTTTAGTTGATATTTTAACGTTATATCTCTTAAAATATATTTTTAGATTTTTAATGGGATTGTGTTGTCACATTTTTCTATAACTCACTTTAATAGACAACAACTTCCAATGCGCATTATATTCACTTTTAATAATAAAATATTTTCTCTCTATATAAAAACTCTTCTAATTCTTCAGAATAACTTTTTAGGTGGGATTGTCATTGTGTTGTCACATTTTCCTAATATATTAACCCACTTTAATAGACAACAACTTCCAATGCATTATATTCACTTTTAATAATAAAATATTTTCTCTCTCTATAAAAACTCTTCTAATTCTTAAGAATATCTTTTTAGTTGGGATTGTCACATTATCTCTCTTACACTCTATTTTCAGATATTGTGTTGTCACGTCATATATATCAAAACCATCTTTAATAGATATTCAACAACTTCCAATACATTATTTTCAATTTTATAAACAAAATATTTTTTCTCTCTCTAAAACCACTTTTCCAAAACTAATTATTCAGAATATCTTTTTTAATTTTCAACTCTTAATCTTCCATGATTTTTGTTTGAATTGCAGGTTATCTATCTAACATTCTTCAACGGACACAACATATTCAAAATCAATATATTCATATATCATCAAATCCCCAGATTCACGCTTCAATTTCTTCAAAACCGAATTTTCCTATTTTACATCATTCTCAAGTAATTCCGTTTGAAAGTTTGATTTGGAGATTCACATTGTGTTGGTTTTTATGTTCTTCATATTACTGTTTGATTACTTACTTATTTTATTTTATTTTTTAATTTTGGATATTTTTTTGTTGTTCTTAAATTATTTTTTAGGGTTTCATAATACCAAATTCAATCTTCAATGGATGCATTCAAAAGAGTGACTAAAGGTATTGTTTAGGACAGGTGGGCCAAACCCAAATGAATGAATTTGGGCAATCAAGCCGAAGTTTAACTATTTTTCTCTCTTTATTTATTTGTTTGAATTAATTAATATTTTGGTAGAATTTTAATAATGTCTTAAAGGGCAGCCATTTTTCATTATTTTAAATTTCACTATTTTATTTACTTATTTTGTTTTATTTACTTTTATCACCAGTTAGTTTTCCTTAAGTTAATTTCCTTTAAATGTTTTCATTTAGAAATAATAAGGAATAAAAATGGAATAAATATAGCAAAACGAATTCTTTACTAAGTTAAATATTTAAAAATATATTTTAAAAGTTATTTAGTCAAATTGCCGGTCAACCGCAAGTTAGCGGGCATCCCGAGGGCCTAACACCTTCTCAGGATGTACATTGAACTTCGAACCTTTTTCAATTGATTTTATCTGTTTTTAAATCTTTTGAAATTTTTTCTTGATTTTATCAAAAATCAAGTGGCGACTACGTAATTTGGAAAGTCGATTTTTCTTAAATAATAAGATTAATTGATTTTTCCTAAACCTAGTCATTTTTTCACCATTTTTAAACAAATAAATATATTTTAAAACATAAAACAAAAAATGGCGACTCCGCTGGGGATTAATTAAGTTTAACCATGAGATTTGACTGTTTGACTAATTGTTTTTAGTTGTTTAAATGATGTTTGCGCCGAATATGTTTAAATTTTCATAAATTGTCATTGCATTCATGGCATATCATAATTCCGTCTAACGACGATTGTTTCATTTCCTCTAAAGGACGATTATGTGGGTTCGCAGTCGTTCGTTAACCAAATTTTCTCGGGACACCCTAACGAGTGTAGTTGGCTACTTGATAGTCAACGATCGTTAATTGTCCCAGCCTAAGTAGTCCGCTTGGGTTACCATTTCCACTTCAAATACAATCCACTCTTAGTCAAACTAAGATAGAGCGAAACCCAATCCCGAAAGTAGCGCATTTGAACTAAGATGACCCAATACCCAAGGCGTGTTGGGACCATTAGAAGACCAACTTGAGTCCAAAACGGCCCACGACCTAAATGGACGATCATACTTATGTGTTTAAATTTGAAGGATGTATACGTTGTTTGAGAAAATCATTGTCTCATAGGGTAAGGATTAGATTATAGTTTATATAAGTTAAAGAAAGAGCTTTAAAAGCTAGTGGTCCATCTAAAGACGTTGGCACCCAAAGATTACAAGAGTCAAGAAAGAAGAAGGATCTTTCGTGGAGGCATAGTTTAGGGTCGTACCCCTGCGTGAGACTGATTATTTTGTATGTATTTCCCCTATTATGTATCCCATTAAATTTTATTCATAAAATTTGTATAAATTTGAGTTTTGGGGCAATGAAATATTTCAAATGACGTATACATCTCTCAAATCGCTAAGCCTACCCTTGGCACAAAAGGGTCACATCTCTATTTAGAACGCGCAATATTTGTTTATGTATTTATAACTGCTTATGAGAATATGTTGTTTTATCTGGAGATATTCTAGCTTACTCTTCTTCAAATACTTTTTAGAATCCTTGAGCATAAATATAAAGTTACTGTCTAAAGTGTGTCCAAATATTCTTCGAGTCTTTAGTTTAAAAAAAAAATAAAAAAATTGAACTTTATTTTTCTTTAATACTACTCTCATATCAGAAAAAGATTAATCATTTCAAACCAAAAGAATTTAAGTGGGTCCAACTACGTAAGACCTGAATTTTCTTTTGTGAGATACGTAGGCAGCCTTTCATGATTCGACCCCTATTTTGAGAAATTTTATCTTTTCCAACTCTTACAAAGAAATTAGAGTTACATCTCAATTAGAAATCAAAGTACGGTAATGAAAGATACCGTCAACTTTGTCTCGACTCAAGTCGACACTTTTTTATTTCACTAATCCCAAAATTATCAAGTCACTCAAAATACCCAGAATCCCTCCATTGTTCCACCCATACCTCAAAGGACTACCAAATCCCATCTTCAAATGAACCTTATGCCGACTGTTTCGAGCTTGATCACCATAAGGGACAGGAGAGAGAGTGGAGGTCAAAAGAAGAGGTAGTCAAGCTAAATATGAAAGAAGAGATCAGGAAAGCCATGAAGGAGTTGCACTATATTTCCAAAGTCGATGGATTGAGCTATAAGGACTTATGCATCCATCCGAATCTCGACCTCCCAAAAGGGTTCAAAGGGCCAAAGTTTGTCACTTTTAACGGAACAGGAAATCCTCTAGCACATCTGAAAGTTTATTGTGATCAACTCGTGGGAGTTGGCAAAATGGAAGCATTATTGATGCATCTCTTCAGTCGAAGTCTAAGTGGAGAAGCTCTGGAGTGGATTACATCACAAGAGCTGAAACAATGAAAAAAGTTGAAATGCACTCGCAAAGGATTTCACGGAAAGATTTGGACATAACATAGAAGATGCCCCAGATCGCTACTACTTGGAGAAGATCAAACATAAGTCTACAAAAAATTATCGAGAGTACGCTCTTCATTGGAAAAAGAGGCCGCAAGAGTTCAACCTCCAATGTCCGAACGTGAGATCACTGAAATGTTTATTCGAACTCAAGAGCTCGAGTACTATGAAAGAATGTTGTGTATGATGGGACAAAAATTTGTCGAGATTGTCAAAGTGGGAGATGCTTTGGAAGATGGTTACAAGATTGGAAAGCTCACCAAACTTACCGCATTGCAATCTAATGGAAAATCTACCAGAATTAGTGATATGGGTAAATCAAAAGAACAAGTGGAGGAGGTAAGTATGGTCACGGCTACCCGTATGAGGCCAGGTTCTCAAAGGGAATATCGAAACCATAATGTCAATCAGAAAAAAATTCCTTGTCCAAAATTTAAAAAGGCTCCTAAAGTATTTACACCATTAAGGGAATCTCAAACTCAACTTTATGAAAGGTTGAAAGCAATGGGTATGCTCTATCCAATAGAAGAAAGACCAGCCAATCCTTTGGGAAAATTTTACAGAGCTGACCACAGATGTGCTTATCATTCAAGAGTCGTTGGACATGATACAGAGAATTGTTCAACTCTGAAGCACAAGATACAAAACATGATCAACAACAACTTGATCAATATTGTGAAAATCACCTGAATGGATGACATATTAGATGCTCAAAAGTGAGTACAAGGCAATTCTGAACTGAGTCATTTGAAGATATTCATCATCAAAGGTCGAGAAGAAGAATGCCCAACATTAGCCAAATTTTGCATATGAAGTTTTGTTACCTTTCTTTTGAAATGTATTTAACCCCCTTTTCCCCCATTTTATCAAACATTTCTTGTTTGAACTACGTTCGACCTGATTTCTCAAGAATGAGATATGTACGAAACTTTCTATTTTGGTTAATCCTTGAGAGGGGAACTACGTTTGACCTGATTCCTGCTCCAATGGGATATGTAGGCGCCACAATGGCTCGGTCATATACCCAGTAAGATTTCCATTTCCATCTCAAAAAAATTCATTTGAAGTTGGACTTCTTTAACAAGTCAAAACAAAAGACAAAAATTCTACGGAATTAGCCTTGGGTGGATCTCAAAAATTACGATAATCTAATTTGCAACTCGGACAGAAACTTTGAGATGATCTCAAAAATTGCACAAATGTCATTTGTTACTTATTGAGGTAAACTGGGACATAATTTTGAGGAGAGGCCTCAAAATTCTAGAATGAGCAACCTCAGAGTTAACAGAGCAAGTGATGAGAGTTCTTATATATTTTAGACCGGGACAAATTTTTGAGGAGGGTCATAAAAAATTTCATCAAATATGTCATATAAAGGACGGGGGAAAGTGTAAGCCAACTGCAAGAAGGAGCATGGAGACAAGACCAACACAAATCAGTCTTTCAAACAAAGAATTTTTCTTTGGATGCAGGAACATTGAAGTCACAAAAATGGCTATATAAAGCTGTCATGAATGACAAAAGGGCGTCACTTGCACCCATCGTGGACTCATCAACAAAACCTAGAAAATCTTCCATCTCATTTTATCTCTATTTCTTTATATTGCCTCAAGTGATTTATAAACAAGTTTCTTTTTATCTTGCAGGGATATTAAAGCCAAACACTGATAGATTCTTTCAAAGTTGTAAGAAACAAAGTGCGGGAGGATCGCTAGTTATGAGTCATGATAAAAGTTATAATTAGGCTCATCATAGCCTAACTCGATAAGCCAAATAACTTAATCTAGTCATTTCTCTTTACTTTTATTTTTTACTTCATCGTCAATACTAACGTTCGATGTCGAGCTTTGCAGGTGATAGTATTGGTAAAGCCAAAATTGTATGTTAAATCGACATCAATATTGAAGATGATCAAAGTGACACTAACTTAGAAGTGTTACAAGGGAATTTGCCGAGTCCATCACATCAGAAAGATGATGGTGACCACAATATCTCCTTGACAGTCAAAATTATCGAATTGTTATAAGTTTTTGATAACGTTTAAAAATGACTACAACAAACTCAAATTCTGCTGAGTTTGTCAAGGAAGACAAGAGTGACTTTAATTTTTATGTGAATGAAGTAAGTCATTCACCTCGATAATTCTTTCTTTTAAAGAACAGAATCATAGTCGCGACGTGCATAAATGTCAATTTAGTTTTGTTTTAGTATGTTTGTCGCGCAGCAATTTCGGCGTACTTTATTACTTGAATATGTCAGAGTCATAATTCTAATTTGTTGGGTATCCACCCCATAAGTGGATTATGTGTTTTGATTGGCCAATCAAAGACTTTCGCATATAGTTCTGTTGGGTGGTCCACCCCATAAGTTGTTCGTATATATGTTTTCCATTTCAGGTTCCTATTTTTGAATTATATTGGAATATTATTGAGTCATCCACCTCGTTACAGTTGGAATATTATCGAGCTATCCACCTCGTTACACTTAGAATATTATTGAGTCATCCACCTTGTTACAGTTGGACTATTATCGAGCCATTTACCTCATTATAGTTGGACTATTATCGAGTATCCACCTCGTTATAGTTGGACTATTATCGAGTCATCCACCTTGTTACAGTTGGAATATTATCGAGCAATCCACCTCGTTACAGTTGGAACATTATTGAGTCATCCACCTTGTTACAGTTGGAATATTATCGAGTCATCCACCTCGTTACAGTTGGACTATTATCGAGCCTTCTACCTCGTTACAGTTGGAATATTATTGAGTCATCCACCTCGTTACAGTTGGACTATTATCGAGCATCCACGTCGTTACAGTTGGACTATTATCGAGCCATCCACCTCGTTACACTTGGAATATTATCGAGCAACCCACCTCATTACAGTTGGTACATTATTGAGCCATCCATCTCGTTACAATTGGAATATTATCGAGTCATCCACCTCGTTACAGTTGGACAATTATCGAGCATCTACCTCGTTACAGTTGGCCTATTATCGAGCCATCCACCTCGTTATAATTGGAATAATTATCGAGTCATCCACCTCGTTACAGTTGGAATATTATCGAGCCATCCACCTCTTTACAGTTGGACTATTATCGAGCACCCATTTTGTTATAGATGGAATATTATCGAGCAATCCACCTCGTTACAGTTGGAGTATTATTGAGCATCCACCTTGTTACAGATGGAATATTATCGAGCCATCTACCTTGTTATAGATGAAATATTTCGAGCATCCACCTCGTTACAGTTGGAATATTATCGAGCCATCCACCTTGTTACACATGGAATATTATCGAACTATGTACCTCGTTATAGATGAAATATTATCGAGCATTCACCTTGTTAAGTTGGACTATTATCGAGCCATCCACCTTGTTACAGTTGGATAATTATTGAGCTAGCTAGCTCGTTGCAGAGATCACCAGAGTTTGCCATGCAAAAAACAAGCAATGACATCTCTAAATTCTCAACAAATCATGAGTTGTAACGGACGTGCTGGTGTCCGAAAGAGAAATATACTGAACATACTTATGAGACATTTTTCACGTCAAGAGTAACTTAAAAGCATGGTAAGAGATACTACCACTTTCCTAGTTACATTTTCCACTAACAAGTTGTTTCAGTCTTTGTCGAGAGCATCCAAGTGGATGAATTCTCAAATCAAACCACAGGTGCGGACGACATCAACAAGGATGCAGCACAACGTGGAACTTTTCTTAGCAGCAAACTGGGACACAGTCGAAAGAGGAATGTCAAACTCTTAAGACGCGAGCAGAGGAGCGACTTCCACCACAATCAAACCACACCCCTATCAAAAGGCATGTGGGTTTTTCTTTAGTTTTGTCAGTTTCAGTCTCGCATCCGGAAATTTGGATCTACCGGAAGCAAGTTTCCAATCTAAGTGACAGTGCAACACAGTCGTGGCTAGGAGGTCACAAGCCTTCTCTTCATGCTCGTTTAACTTGTCACTTATCAAAAACCAAATGTTATCTAGCATAATAGATTTCCTTTTCAATCGATCGAGTTGAACTACAAGCAACCTGATTCCTGAGGTATAAGGATATGTAGGCGGGCTCAATGTTAATTTGGCTGTATTCCAACGTCTGATCTTAAATCTTATTCTTGAGCATCTTGGTACCTTCATAATTCGGTATCGAGGTGGCTTCTGAATTCTTTCAAATCGTGCGTTAAATCAGGCGTATCGAACTACAAGTGGCCTGAGTTCTCATATAGCCTGAGATATGTAGGAAACCCGTTTCAAGGGATCGGTCATATTTCCTAAAGTTCGTACCAAATTCATCCATTAAAGATGAATGGGATCGGTCAAAATTGGTTCGGTCAATTTCATTTTCCTCGAGTTGCTTACATCAACCCCCAAGTAAAATGAGGGACAGTTGTTGACACCTAATTTCGACCCTCCTCGGTATAAATTAGTTCTCGAGCTTCTTAAATTTCCAAACAATTTAAAATAATTAGTTTTATAAATTTTGCGAAAAAAATAATAATAATATATGAATTTTGCGTTATTTTGGATACTTTTGCCATTTTCTTATAACTTTTAGATAATATATATATTTTACATAAATATGTATATAATTAGTATATTTTATGATTATTCAAAAAAAATCATCTCAAAAATATTTTAATTTTAGTTAGTATTCTATTAAACTAGTTTAGTTTAAATTATGGTTATATTTTGAATCACTATTTTACAATTAAAATAATTATATTATTAAAATAAAGAAGCTCGTTGATTGATTAGTACCAATTCATTTTATTTAAGGTTTAGCCGAATTTATTATCTTAACTCAATTTGGTTATTTATTAAACTAGCCCATCTTAAACTTCCAACTCAATTAAATTTTGGGCCATTTACGTAAATTCCCTTCAAATTCCCAGGCCCACTTTCTTTATTTTAATTTTCAGCCCACCTCTCTTTCCAGGCCCAATTATATTTAATTCCCAACCCAACTCCTTTTCTTTTAAATCTTAAAGAAGGCTCAATACATTTCCTTACTAGCCCATTCCCATTTAATTAATTTCTAAGCCCACTCCAATTCCTCTATTTCCAGCCCAACCTTTTCCTTTTGACCCGACCAACCCGACCCACCTGCTACACTCTCTTCCTCTTCACAGCCCGCAATTCCCAGAAAAAACACTCTCCCATCTCCCGTACAGCGCGACCTTCCCCTCTCCCCTTTCTCTCGTACGAATAGTACACCTAGGTGTCGAAATCCCCTTCTCTCTTGTCATTCCCTTCAAATTGGACGTCCCAGATCCTTTTTCCGTTGAGCAAATAGAACATATTCGTACCGTTCCGTTTCAAACCTTATCCCTTTAGGTTTTGGATTTCAAATTGGGACATGAAATCACGACTTTACCCCAACCCTTTTCGTGATTTCCCCCCGCTCTCCATTCAACGAATTGGCTATATACATGGCCACCTATTCACTGTTTACATGGTTTTTTGGGGGGCTGAAATTCCATTTGTTACAAAACACAGAAATAGCTGGAATTTTTTTATACAAAAAAGTTAAGGCAATTTTCGAGGAAATTTTCCTTATTCTGTTCTAATTCCTTCACTGTCTCTGGAGTGTGTTGAAGTTATTAGGCCTTCATTGTGGTCGTGGAAGGTCGTCTCCTTTACCAGCAAAGTCCCAGTCACTGCTCAGAGAAAGGCTCAAAACATCCACCTCGAGTCGTAGATTCCTTTCAAACAGGTGTACAGGTCGAAAAACAGCAGAAATGCACTGCTGGAAATTGATTACTGGTTCATCAGAACCTAGAAAGTTGCTGGAAATTACATTGCAAGTGTTGAAGAAAGCTGTATACCAGATATATACACATGTTATACACTGATATATCGGTTGAAAGGTGTACAGAAAGCAAAAATTCGAAATTTGGATTGATAGCAGTCCAAATACACTAGGCTGATATACAGCCTGTATACACTGATATACAGAGACGCTATACCTTAAATAGGTGTAAAAAATATGAATGGCAGGTCAACGTACAAGTACACCAATTTCAGATAAAATACAGGGTTAGGCAATGAACACGTACATAAGATACAACCCGTATACATTGGTATACATTTTTGGACAGCGATATATAATTGTTAAACAGAATAAAAAATGGTACAGGTACAAATACGCAGAAACAATATGGCAAATACAGGGTGAAAAGTGAGAACGGGTATTCGAACAAGTGCAGGGCACAAAACAATCCAGAATGGACTGGATATGCACAATATACATCAATTTGTATACCCTATTGTTTTTTATCAGGAAAATGGGCCAAGGCCCTTCATCAGTTTTTTAATACAGGCCCAAAGGCCAATGTTTGTTTTGCAGGATTTTTTAAATTGTTAAAAAAGGGCCCAAATTTAAGTGAATTAGTTTAGGATAGGGGGACCAAAGCCCAAATGAATGAATTTGGGCAATCCAGCCCAAGTTTAAATATTTTTCTCTCTTTATTTATTTGTTTGAATTAATTAATATTTTGGTAGAATTTTAATAATCTCCTAAAGGGCAACCATTTTCCATTATTTTAAATTTTACTATTTTATTTACTTATTTTGTTTTATTTGCTTTTATCACCATTTAGTTTTCCTTAAGTTAATTTCCTTTAAATGTTTTCCTTTAGAAATAATAAGGAATAAAAATGGAATAAATATAGCAAAACGAATTCTTTACTAAGTTAAAAATTTAAAAATATATTTTAAATGTCATTTAGTCAAATCGCCGGTCAACCGCAAGTTAGCGGGCATCCCGAGGGCCTAACACCTTCTCAGGATGTACATTGAACTTCGAACCTTTTTCAATTGATTTTTTCTAGTTTTTAAATCTTTTGAAAATTATTCTTGATTTTATCAAAAATCAAATGGCGACTCCGTAATTTGTAAAGTCAATTTTTCTTAAATAATAAGATTAATTGATTTTTCCTAAACCTAGTCATTTTTCACCATTTTTAAACAAATAAATATATTTTAAAACATAAATCAAAAAATGGCGACTCCGCTGGGGATTAATTAAGTTTAACCATGAGATTTGATTGTTTGACTAATTGTTTTTAGTTGTTTAAATGATGTTTGCGCCGAATATGTTTAAATTTTCATAAATTGTCATTGCATTCATGGCATATCATAATTCCGTCAAACGACGATTGTTTCATTTCCTCTAAAGGACGATTATGTGGGTTCGCAGTCGTTCGTTAATCAAATTTTCTCGGGACACCCTAACGAGTGTAGTTGGCTACTTGATAGTCAACGATCGTTAACTGTCCCAGCCTAAGTAGTCCGCTTGGGATACCCTTTCCACTTCAAATATAATCCACTCTTAGTCAAACTAAGATAGAGCGAAACCCAATCCCGAAAATAGCGCATTTGAACAAAGATGACCCAATACCCAAGGCGTGTTGGGACCATTAGAAGACCACCTTGAGTCCAAAACGGCCCACGACCTAAATGGACGATCATACTTATGTGTTTAAATTTGAAGGATGTATACGTTGTTTGAGAAAATCATTGTCTCATAGGGTAAGGATTAGATTATAGTTTATATAAGTTAAAGAAAGAGCTTTAAAAGTTATTGGTCCATCTGAAGACGTTGGCACCCAAAGATTACAAGAGTCAAGAAAGAAGAAGGATCTTTTGTGGAGGCATAGTTTAGGGTCGTACCCCTGCGTGAGACTGATTATTTTGTATGTATTTCCCCTATTATGTATCCCCATTAAGTTTTATTCATAAAATTTGTATAAATTTGAGTTTTGGGGCAATGAAATATTTTAAATGACGTATACATCTCTCAAATCGCTAAGCCTACCCTTGGCACAAAAGGGTCACATCTCTATTTAGAACGCGCAATATTTGTTTATGTGTTTATAACTGCTTATGAGAATATGTTGTTTTATCTGGAGATATTCTAGCTTACTCTTCTTCAAATACTTTTTAGAATCCTTGAGCATAAATATCAAGTTATTGTCTAAAGTGTGTCCAAATATTCTTCGAGTCTTTAGTTTAAAAAAAATAAAAAAATTGAACTTCATTTTTCTTTAGTACTACTCTCATATCTGAAAAAGATTAATCATTTCAAACCAAAAGAATTTAAGTGGGTCCAACTACGTATGACCTGAATTTTCAAGATTCGACCCCTATTTTGAGAAATTTTATCTTTTCCAACTCTTACAAAGAAATTAGAGTTACATCTCAATTAGAAATCAAAGTACGGTAATGAAAGATACTGTCAACTTTGTCTCGACTCAAGTCGACATTTTTTTATTTCACTAATCCCAAAGTCAAGTAGAAAAATTCATGTCTATTTAACCATTTCTCTATATCGGTTTCTCTATATTTGCGAGCTAGTTTATCTCCGAATAAAGCAACTCTTATGTGTTAACATCTATATGTGATATCTTGTATTATTTACCAGCTCCAGGCACTAACATATTGGTCTTTTGAGTTTTTTCATTTGTCAGGTATTTAAATCTGATCTGTGTTGTAAGTTGGTTGATCATTCGTATTTCACAAGGTCTAAGGCCCCTAAAGATTCCTTCCGCGATCAAATTTGCAAAAGGAAAAGACAACAATGGGGGATAACAATGATGAGCTGACATGAATGATGTTGTCGTGGCTCAACCCGCCGCCGCTGATAAAAATGAATTGATTATGCAGTTGATGCAACATATTGCCGAAATGAGGGTCGAAATGCAAAGAATGCAAGATTTGTCTAATCCAATTTCATTCTTCAACCCTCCAAGAGATAGAAGACCTCCACTCCACTTTCCTCCCCCAATACGGAAAAGGTTCAGAACTTTATCTCTAACTCCACTCAAAATCCTCCAACCATTGACTTAATTACCCTCAATTCCCGTCACGCCACCACATCGTGTCAAGCACCACATCATCGTGCCATTTTTCATTTTACTATTTTATTTACATATTTTGTTTTATTTACTTTTATCACCATTTAGTTTTCCTTAAGTTAATTTTCTTTAAATGTTTTTCTCTAGAAATAATAAGGAATAAAAATGGAAAAAATATAGCAAAAATAATTCTTTACTATGTTAAAAATTTAAAAATATATTTTAAAAGTCATTTAGTCAAAAACGCAGGTCAACCGCATGTTAGCGGGCATCCCGAGGGCCTAACACCTTCTCGGGATGTACATTGAACTTCGAACCTTTTTCAATTGATTTTATCTGTTTTTAAATCTTTTTAAAAAAATTTCTTGATTTTATCAAAAATCAAGTGACGACTCCGTGATTTGGAAAGTCGATTTTTCTTAAATAATAAGATTAATTGATTTTTCCTAAACCTAGTCATTGTTTCACCATTTTAAACAAATAAATATATTTTAAAACACAAAACACCTCCATTGAAGGAACCAAGAAGCTTGAAGAAGAAGGCCAAATTTCTAATCAAATTTCATGGATTAAGTCTCTATAAGGTAGCGATTCCTCACTCTTAGGATTCTTTTCCCCAAGAGGTCCATTAAAAATTGATTTCTAAATCACCAATTCCAAGGGTTTTCCTCTACAAATGAGTTTTCTTCTAAACTTGAAATTGATGATAAATTATGACGAATTATGATTAGTTATGGCTAATGAAGTTTAGATTGTTGAGTAATTGATGTATATTAATGGGTATTTCATTTGATTCATGTCCTTTCCCCAATTTCTCTAAATCTTGGATCTTGCTTATGAATTAATGGGAATGGATGAACGTAATGATTGTTAGACTTGTTTTAGCTATTCTATTTTATTTATGGATTGTCTAAGGTCATGTATTGTTGGGATTGGATATATTTCTTGAGAAATTCATGATTGAACCCTTTTCCCTAACCCTAGCTATGAATTGGAATAGTAGATGATTAGAGTTGTTAGAATTGGTTATGTTATTGTTTAATTCACTATATTATGATGATGTTGAGTGGATTATTGGATAAATTGTGATGAAATGAGGGTAAGATTCATGATAAAGGCTATGAAGGCTATTTGGTAAGACTTTGTGGTCTTGAACTCTTTACTTCGATAATGATGGATTGCATTTGGTGATGATGTGGTAAAATTGAAGTATTGTATATGTGATTAAATTAAGAAGATATGATACGATGAATATGATGGAATGATATGATTATGTTGAATGTGAGATCATGGTGAGGCTATGATAATGCCAGCTTGAAGATGATTTCTCTTGTGTGTCTTAGATGATAAGACCATGATATGTTGATCTCACTAATAATGGTTGTGTGATGAAAGGAAGTTCTCATCCTATGCGTAATGAGCTAAATGATATGATATACTATATAAGGGGTTAGTCTCCTATGACCTATATTAAGCTATGATTGTTAAAGAATAACTTAATGGCATTTCCAAGGGACTTTATCTTAGCATCAAGTGAACTTGACAATAAGAGGTGTTGACTCCCCATAGAAGGGAAATTCACCAAGGGTTCTCATGAGATAGTGACTATAATTCAATTGTGTATAAAGAGATTCCAATACATGTCTCCTAGTTCTTGAACTATGTTGACCCCATAGGAATATTAGTTAGTGGATCCACCTAGAATGCTATATTAATGTTTTGGTCGTACCTTGACAAGTAGACCACCTTCTTTCAGTGTAGTATTTCATCACACTGAATTTCATGTTTAGCTCACATGTTCTATTGTCAGTTAAGGCAATTTTTCCAAAAAGTAAAATCAAAGTAATAAAATAAACTCTAACTAAGATGACTTGGGGTTCTACTTACTGTAGGTAGGGGTATGAGACTCTACATATACATCGCACTAGGTTGTCTTAAGGGAAGTCCTAGGAGGTTGTTCTTATTCTCTTATAAAGTAAATGAGATGCATATGTTAACTTTACATGTAGATGATCCTATATGATGCTATTTTAAATTATTAACATGTTATTAGTCTATATTGCTATTTATGATCATGACTACTCATGATGCTATGTGATATGAAGTTAGACATTACTTGTGAGCTTTTTTCTTGTTTACTTGATTATGTAGGGTCTATGGGACTTTACATTAGCATTGCACTTGTATGCTTGGGATGAGATTGTTGGTAAGGGTCTTACAAGTTATGATGATATGTGTACATGAATTGTTGTTATGACATTATGTTAGAGTTGTTTTGCTTATATGATCTTGATAAGAAGCTATTCATGTTAATATGACCTTATGTTGATAATATCCGTGTTGACTTTACTTTATCATGGTATTGGTCTTGTTTGTATATGGACTTGTCTTAATGAATATGTGATTATTGGCTTGTATATTTTCTTACTTGTGCATAAAGGCTTTTGAAAGTGATTTAGCATGGTTTTGAACTACATGTCCTTTTTAAGCATGATTTCAAATTGTTTATGGGCATATATCCATACTTAGTACAAGTGGTTACTAACACACATTAGTTATGTTTCTACAAATATATAGGTTCGGGCTGTTGAGGTATCAATGTCGCTTTGCAAGAAGACTTGGACTTTTCCCCAAGTTTTGGTAGGTCCTCTAGTTCGAGGATGGTGACATGTACTTCACCTTAGTAGTATTGCTATAGTCTAAAGACATTCATTTCTCTCTTATTGTTGAAGATATTTTTGTAAGCCCTATGTGGCAATTATGAATTTGTATAAGGGTTATGCCCGAATGTTTTACTTCATTTTGGATGGTTTAACGTTAGACGATATTATTATACTAAATACTTAGATGTTGGTTATGTCGTCTAACGAGAAGCCTGTGGAAGCCTCCTAGGCAAGGAGTCTTAGTAAACTCCATATAAAGTAAGTGATAGGTCTAAGTAAACCTCAATATATAAAAGTTTTAACTTTTACGCTTTTTTGACCTATGAAATGTTATGACGAATGCTAAGGGATTGTGTAAGTACTCTCTGAGGACGACGACGCCTGTTAGGTTTAGGGGGTGCTCCCCGGTCTTGACAAATTTGGTATCAGTGCATGAGGTTGAAGTAATCTTAGGATTGATGTCTCACTAAATCACGTCTACATAGTGTTTTGTTCATGGGTGTGAAGCGCGCCAAACTTATGAATGAAAGGCTATGTGATGCTTAGGAGTTCTCACTTATTGGTAATCTTAAAAGTCGTACTTTATTAGTGGTAACTCTATGTGTCCCTTTTTTCTAATCCTTTTCTTGTGGATATAGGAGATGAACACGAGAAGGACGGCTACAAGGAGAGTGGAGAAAGATTTGGCTAATGCGGGAGTTCCTCCCAAGAGAACCAAGTCCCTCCACAAAGCAATCAAGTGTCTCCACAAGACCAAGTTTCGTTCATTCCTCCACATATGACGGATGGAGAGATAATGTGGACATTTCTAAGCTTGTATTAAGCCATTACTACCCATGCTCAAGCGGTAGTCACTCAAGCTCAAGACATGACGAGCTCAAGCAAATTGGGAGGTTGGACCTCGTGTTCAACCAAATGCTAGTACCATGGATTCACGCTTTAGGGACTTCACGAGGATGAACCCTTCGATGTTTTATGGGTCAAAGGTGAACGAAGAACCCCAAGACATCCTAGATGAAGTCTATTAGATCATATATTCTATGGGGGTGACTTCCAATGAGAAGGCCGAGTTATCTTCCTACCTAGGAGGTATGAGTGTGCAAGAGTACTCCTTGAAGTTCACTAAATTGTCCAAGTATGCTCCTTCCTTGGTATCTAATCCTAGGGATGAGATGAGTTACTTTTTGACGGGAGTGTCCGATGATCTAGGTAAAGAGTGTTGTTGTGCGATGCTCCATGACAATATGGATATCTATCAGTTGAATTTTCATGCACAACAAGTTGAGGAGAATAGACTCAAGAGGAAGAATAGGCAGTTTAAGAGGGCCAAGTCTTATGAGGGAGGTACTTCCAAGGGTAGGGTTGAAATTCAAGACAAGCCTAGGTTCAAGAAGAGGGTCTCAAACCAAGTTACTTCCAATTTCCCTAAGGCTAACAAGGATAGGGTGTCCAACCCTATGTCGCAAAAGTTAAAAAGTGAAAATTCACCTAGTGACATACCTACTTGTGCCAAGTGTGCTAAGAAGCATAGAGGTGAATGCATGGTAGGGACGGGAAATTACTTTGGTTGTGAAAAAGTAGGCTATAAGGTTAGGGATTGTCCTAATGTGAGGAGTCAAGAGAAAGGGAGTGGTCAAGATTAAGAAAGCGGTCCTAGTTCCAATAATTCAAAGAGAAACCGTTTTTATGTTCTTTGCTCTAGGTGTGATCAAGAAGAATCTCCCGGTGTGGTCACCGGTATGTTATAAGTCTTCTCTATTGATTTTTATGCTTTACTTGGCCCCGCTGCTACTTTATCATTTTTACCTCCTCTAGTAACTAAAAAGTTTGATGTTCTACCCGATATTTCGATTGAACCATTTTCAGTTACAACCCCGGTGGGTGACTCCGTTGTAGCTAGAAGAGTCTTTAGGAGTTGTCGAATATCTTTGTCTAATAGAGTAAATGGATGGATTTTGTAGAACTTGATATGGTTGATTTTTATGTTATTTTGGGAATGGATTGGTTGCATGCTTGTTTTGCTTCCATTAATTGTAGAATAAGGGTAGTGAAGTTCAATTTTTTTAATGAACCCGTCTTAAAGTGGAATGGGGTAACTCAATTCCTAGAGGTTGTATCATTTCTTGTCTAAAAGCTTGTAAAATGATCTCTAAGAGGTGTCTTTATCATATTATGAGGGTGAAAGACCTTGAGTCCGACATTCCTCCTATAAAGTCGCTCCCTATAGTGAAGGACTTTCCAAAAATATTTCCCGATGACTTTCGAGGAATTCCTCCCTAGAAGGAAATAGACTTTGGTATTAACTTATTATCGGATACAAATCTCGTTTGAATACCTCCTTACCGGATGGATCCGGCGGATTTGAAAGAGTTAAAGCTTCAACTCAAAGGCTTATTAGATAAGGGTTTTATTCAACTTAGTATTTCACCATGGGGAGCTCAGATGGTGTTTGTCAAGAAGAAGGATGGGTCTGTAGAATGTGCATTGACTATCATTAACTCAAGAAAGTCACCATTAAGAACAAGTATCCTCTCCCTCGGATTGACGACTTGTTTGATCAACTCCAAGGGGAAAGCTACTTTTCTAAGATTGACTTAAGGTCGGGGTAGCACCAACTTAGGGTGAGAGGTCAGGATGAACCTAAAACGACATTCTGAATTAGGTATGGTCACTATGAGTTGCTAGTGATGTCTTTTGGTCTCACGAATACCCTGGCGGCTTTTATGGACCTAATGGATAGTGTATTTCAAAATTACCTATATTCCTTTGTGATTGTCTTCATTAACGATATCTTGGTATATTTGAAGAATGAGGGTGATCATATGGACCACGTGAGGGTGGTATTGTAAGTCCTTAAGGAACACCAACTATTTGCCAAGTATAGTAAGTTGTGAGTTTTGGTTAAGATCGGTGGCGTTTCTTGATCATATTATCTCATGTGAGGGTACATAGGTCGATTTAAAGAAAACCAAGGCGTTTAAGAATCGGCCTAGACTATTGATTCTAACCGACATTAGAAGTTTCTTAGATTTAGCCAGGTACTATAAGAGGTTTGTTGATGGGTTTGTGTCCATTGCTTCTCCTTTGACTACATTGACCCAAAAGATTGTTAAATTTGAGTGGTTGGAGGCATGTGAAAGAAGCTTTCAAATATTGAAATATAGGCTTACATCCGCTCCGGTGTTGACTTTACCAAATGGTGATGCTTCTGAGTGGGTTTGGGTTGTGTCCTTATACAACATGCGAAGGTTGTATTCTATGCCTCTAGACAACTCAAGGTGCATGAAAAGAATTATCCAACTCATGATCTTGAATTAGCGGTCGTAGTGTTTGCTTTGAAAATATGAAGGCATTTCTTGTAGGGTGTTCATGTAGATGTGTATATCGACCATAAGAGTCTTCAATATGTGTTCACTCAAAAGGAGTTGAATCTCCGACAAAGAAAATGGTTAGAATTATTGAAAGATTACGACATGAGTGTTCTCTACCACCCTGGCAAGGCCAATGTGGTTGCGGATTCTCTAAGTCATATGATCATGGGTAGTGTGTCTCATGTAGAACAAGGTAAGAAAGACCTAGTGAAAAATGTTCATAGGTTGGCTCGATTGGATGTTCGGTTAGAAGGATCCCAAATGGCGGTTTTATGGTTCATAATAACTCTAAGTCATCATTAGTGTTGAGGTGAAGTCTAAGAAACATCTTGATAGAAATCGGTACTTAGCAAGTTCAATGAGACATTCTCCTGGGGGGATGGTGTGCTAAGGTACCAAGGTAGATTGTGTGTGCCAGATGTTGAAATTTGAGGGGAAAGATTTTGGATAAAGCTCATGGTTATCGATATTATATTCATCTGGGTGCCACCAAAATGTATTGTGATCTTAGAGAGGTATATTGGTGGGATGGTTTGAAAAAGGACATAGCGGAGTTTGTAGCTAAGTGTCAAAATTGCCAACAAGTTAAAGCCTAGCATCTAAAGTCGAGTGGTTTGACTCAAATAATGGAAGTTCCTACTTGGAAGTGAGAAGAAACTAATATGGACCTTGTTGTTGAGTTTCCTCGAACCCGGAGGCAAAATGACTCAATTTGGGTTATTGTGGATAGATTGATAAAATCCGCTCACTTTATTCCCGTCAAGTCTACTTATTCGGTGGAGGATTATGCAATGATATACATTGATGAGATTGTGAGTCTTCATGGGATTCCTTTGTCCATTGTAGGATAGAGGTGCTTAATTCACTTCTCGTTTTTGGAAGTTTTTTCAAAAAGGGTTGGGTACACAAGTGAAGCTTAGCACCGCTTTTCATCCCTAAATGGATGGTCAAGCGGAGCGTACTATCCAAACCCTATAAGACATGTTAAGAGCTTGTGCGAGAGATTTCAAAGGGAATTGTGACAATCACCTACCGTTGATTGAGTTCTCATATAATAATAGCTACCATTCGAGTATTTCCATGACACCTTTTGAAGCACTCTATGGTAGGTGATGGAGGTCTCTGGTTAAGTAGTTTGAGGTTAGTGAGTCTTCGCTCCTTGGTCTCGAAATAATCTATGAAGCCTTGGAGAAGGTTCGGGTGATAAGGGATAGGTTAAAAACAATATATAGTCGGCAAACATCCTATGCCGACAATAGAAGAAGAGATCTCAAATTTGAAGTAGGTGATATTGTGTATTTGAAGATTTTACCTATGAAAAAGGTGATGAGATTCGACAAAAAGGGGAAGCTAAGTCCCCGGTATGTGGGTCCCTATGAAATATTACAACGGGTCAGAAAGGTTGCATATGAATTGAGACTACCTAGTGAACTGGCTTCGGTTCATCCGGTATTTCATGTTTCATGCTTGAGAAGTGCATTAGTGACCCCGTATCCATTCTCTCTATCTAAGGGTTAGGTGTGGATGAGGACCTTTCCTATGAAGAAGTTCCGGTGGAAATTCTAAATCGCCAAGTCAAGAAGTTGAGGAACAAAGAGGTGGCCTTCGTAAAAGTCCTATGGAGAAACCACCTAGTTGAGGGAGCAACATGGGAGGCCGAGGCTGACATGAAGTCCCATTATCCTCATGTTTTACCTCAAAATTCTAGCCAAAGTTGAGATTAGTAATAATCCTCTTAAAATTAATGAATAAATTTGAATTTTGCTTGCGTTGCTATAAATATGTATATTTATGGTAAAAGTTCATGCTAAAATGAGTTTTCATGTAAAAATATTCTTTTGCTTAACTTGCACTTATTTAAGTATTGTGTATTGTTGCCTTCATGAAATATTATTGAGCATGTTAATGTATTTTAAGAAGGTTGGCATAAGTGACTCTTGATGATCATATTGAGCTCATGTTGATATTGAGAAGGTAGTTCCTCGTATTGTGATGTTGAGCTCTTATATGTGGTAAATTGTGATTTGAGTTGCTATGTGTAAATGCCATGTTTATGTGTTGAATGGAGTTGTGAAGTACTCCTATGAACTATGACTCATGATTATTTTATGTTATTGTTATCGTTGGTTGGGCTTCTAGTCTTGAGTCATATTCTCCCTAATTCGGGGATGAATGTTTCTTGGTGGTGGTGGTGGTGGTAGTGGGGGGGGGGGGGGGTAATGTAACACTCCGAAAATTCATGACTTATTCTATAGCCTCACATGATGAACCAAGACTTCAAACATTGTATCTAAGCCTAAAATAATATATTGAACCAAGTAGGAAGTATTAGAGCCTAAACGTTAAGGGACGGCCATGACGTTCGAAAACTAGTGCAATTGAACTAGTAAACGTCCTTATGCCTTGTGAAGGTTTGGAAGTGTTGTATGGAGTCTAAAACTTGTAAAAATAATTAAAATAGGTAAAAACATGTAAATAGGGTGGAAACGTCCAGGTCTGACCCCCCAAGGACCGCCTTAGGGGTCCTTGAAGGGACCCCACCCTAGGCCAAGTAAGATGCCAAAGCAGCAGCCAAATTGGCCTATGAAGAAATGAGTCCGCGTAGCGGACATGGTCCCCCAAGGACCGAAATTCTTGGTCTGCATCGCGCACATGTAGTGGAATTCATCATCTCAAAAATTAATTTAGAAAATCTTGCGGGAACAACTCCGCAACGCGGACTTGTTTTCCAACGAAAATCTGAAATTTAGAATTCAAGTTTCACTTTATTATAAGGTCAACTTAAGTGAGGGGTCTTTTGGGCATTCTATGGGAGGGTTATATATTTATTTTAAATAGTTTACCTCACATTCACGCACTCAAATCAAATCCCCAAATCTAAACCCAAAAGCTCTCACCCCTCTCTACTTTCTCTCTCTATTCAACCTCCATTGAAGGAATCAAGAAGCTTGAAGAAGAAGGCCAAAATTTTCAAAATTCTAATCAAATTTCGTGGATTAAGTATCTATAAGGTATGGAGTTTTCACTCTTGGGATTCCTTTCCTCAAGAGGTACATTCAAAGTTGATTTCTAAATCATCCAATTCCAAGGGTTTTCCTCTACAAATGAGTTTTCTTCTAAACTTGAACTTGATGATTAATTATGACGAATTGAGATTACCTATGTCTAATTAAGTTTATATTTTTGAGTAATTGATTTTTATTAATGGTTATTAGTTTATATTGTTGAGTAATTGATGTTGATTAATGGTTATTTCGTTTGATTCATGTCGTTTCCCCAATTTCCCCAAATCTGGATCTTGCTTATGAATTCATGGGAGTTGATGAATATATTGATTGTTAGACTTATTTTAACTATACTATTTTATTTATGGGATGTATAAGGTCATGTATTGTTGGGATTGGATCTATTTTTTGAAAAATTCATGATTAAACCCTTTTTCCTAACCCTAGCTATGAATTGGACTTGTAGATGATTAGTGTTGTTAGAATTGGTTATGTTATTGTTTAATTCACTATATTATGATGGTGTTGAGTTGGTTATTGGATAGTTGTGATGAATTGAGGGTAAGATTCTTGATGAAAGCTATGGAGGCTATTTGGTAAGACTGTGATCTTGAACTTTTTACTTCGATAATGATGGATTGCATTTGGTAATGATGTGGTGAAATTGAAGTATTATATGACTGATTAAATTAAGAAGATATGATATGATGAATATGATGGAATGATATGATTGTGTTGAATGTGAGATCATGGTGAGGCTATGATAATGCAAGTTTGAAGATGATTTCTCTTGTGTGCCTTAGATGATAAGACCATGATATGTTGATCTCACTAATGATGGTTATGTGGTGAAAGGAAGTTCTCATCCTATGCACAATGAGATAAATGATATGATATGTTATATAAGGGGATTAGCTTCTATGACCTATATTAAGCTATGATTGTAAAAAAATGACTTAATGGCATTTCAAAAAGGGACTTTAGCTTAGCACCGAGTGAACTTGACAATGAGAGGTGTTGACTCCCCATAGAAGGGAGATTCACCAAGGGTTCTCATGAGATAGTGACTATAATGCAATTGTGCATAAAGAGAGTCCAACTCATGTCTCCTAATTCTTGAACTATGTTGCCCCCATAGGAATGCTAGTTAGTGGATCTTCCTAGAATGCTATGTTAATGTTTTGGTTCTAACTTGGAAAGTAAACCACATTCTTTTGGTATATGGTTTCATGAAATCGGATTCCATGTTTAGCTCACATGGTCTATTGTCAGTTAAGGCGATTATTTCTGAAAGTAAAATGAAAGTAATAAAGTGAACTCTAACTAGGGTGACTTAAGGGGTTATTCTTAGTGCTCTAGATATACATTGCACGAGTTGGCCTTGAGGGAAGTCCTAGGAGGTTGTTCTTATGCTCTTACAAAGTAAATGAGATGCATATGTTGACTTTATATGTTGATGATCCTATATGATGTTAGTTTCACTTTTGAACATGTTATTGGTCTACATTGCTATATATGATCATGACTATTCATGATGTTATGTGATATGAAGTGAGTTAGGCATTACTTATGATCTCTTTCCTTGTTTACTTGATTATGTGGGGTTATGAGACTTCACATGAGCATTGCACTTGTATGCTTGGGATGCGATTGTTGGTAAGGGTCTTATAAGTGATGATGATATGAACTCTTGTACATGAATTGTTATTATGTCATTATGTTGGAGTTTTTTTGGTATATGATCTTGATAAGAATCTATTCATGTTAATATGACCTTATGTTGATAATATTCATGTTGACTTGAATATATCATGGTATTGATCTTGTGTTGAATATTGACTTGTCTTAATGAATATGTGATTATTGACTTGTATATTTTCTTAATTCTGCATAAAGGCTTTTGAAAGTGATTTAGCATGATTTTGAACTAAATGTCCTTTTTAAGCATGATTTCAAATGATTTGTGTACATATATCCATACTCAGTACAAGTGGTTGTACTAACCCATAGTACAAGTGGTTGTACTAACTCATATTCTTTATGTTTTTACAAATATGTAGGTTCGGGTCATTGAGGTATCAATGTCGCTTTGCAAGAAGACTTGAAATTTTCCCCAAGTTTTGGTAGTTTCTCTAGTTCGAGAATGGTGCTACGTACTCCATCTTAGTAGTATTGTTGTAGTCTAAAAACATCCATTTCTCTCCTATTGTTGAAGATATTGTTGTAAGCCCTATGTGGAAATTATAAATTTGTATAAGGGCTATGCCTGAATGTTCTTCTTCGTTATAGATGGTTTAATGTGAGACAGTATTATTAGACTGAATCTTTATATGTTGGTTATGTTGTCTAACGAGAAGCCTATGTAAGCTTGTTATGAGAGGAGTCTAAGTAAACTCCATATAAAGTAAGTGAGAGGTCTAAGTAAACCTCAATATTAAAAAGTTTTATTTTTTTGATATCTTTGACGTATGAAATGTTATGACGAACGCTAAGGGCTTGTCTAAGTTCTCTCTGAGTGAGACGACGCCAGTTACTTGTAAGGGGTGCTCCCCGATCGTGACACAATATGTATATGTTTATGAATTGGTAAAATTAATAAATTATTAATAGTTAAGAAAAAATTAATAGTTTCACAAATAATGGGAGTTTTATGGTTATAACAAATTAACTATAGAGATTTAATTTGCATATTTAAATAAATTTCAAATTCAAATCAGTCTATTTTTACATAATGACTTGATATCATGTCCAAACAAGTCGAAAGAGGAAAATTTTAATTTGTAATTCTTCCTTTTCATATTAATTGTCACATTTCTTTCATATGCTCATTAAAAGTCATAAATAAGAAAAAAATTGGTACATAATTTATCTTTGACTCTCTTAAATGTAATCATGTATTGAATCAATTAAGAAAAAATTTAAAACAACAATATTTTAACATTTAATGAGGCCTCATAGCAGAACTTTTAATATTCATTAAAGATGTCAATGTTATAGTTTGTATTATTGTCGATTTATGTATTTTTGTCATTTGTTTAATTTGAAAAAAATAAGTTAATAACAGAATGGAGAAAATCAAGGAAAATAATATTTCAAATAAGATAATTTTTAAGTTTAAACCAACAAAGTTATCATAATTACTAATCATCATTTTTGGCATAACTTTGAGACGGCCTAGGTTTTCTTTCCCCACTACTCTCATGCTCTTTTCATTTTTCATTTTTGGGAATAAAATTTACAAAACTCTTTTCCTATCATACGGGTTTGGTTCCACAATTGACATGACCTCTCTCTCTGTCACACCACAAATTTTCAATATTAATTTTGAACTTTCCATTGAGAATATTCAATCTATATCGAATTGAAGTCTATTGATTTAAGATTTTTGTTGGCAATGAAGAAGATTTTAGAATGAATACAAAATTAAAAAAATACAAAATTTATTGGCTTACAAAGTGAGATTGAAATACAAAGTGATCATAAAAAATGTAAAACTTGTTAACATACATTTAGAATTAATACAAAATAGAAAAGAAATAAAAACTTGTTCGCATACAAAGTGAGATTGAAAATACAAAATGATATTGATATACAAAGTGAGCACAAAAAAATCTAAAACTTGTAGGAATACAATTAGAATTAATACAAAGTAAAAAAGAAATACAAATGAGATTGAAATATAAAATGAGCACAAAAAATACAAAACTTGTTGGCATATAATTAAAATATATACAAAAGTGCAATAAAATTGCATGGAGCCTAATTTAAAATAACTTACAAATTTTTGTAGAACTATTTACCTAATACAAATTTAAACATATACATAATTTAAAATGAATCCCACCTACAAAATAAATACAAATTACACCTAAAAAACTCAAATTTTAGCAAGATACACATGAATTTTGTAATGAACACAAAATGCAACTAACAATAAAAAACAATAAAGAACACAATATTTAATTTATAATTTAAAATTCACATAGCTAATACATGAGGAAATTGATGTATTATATTATACAGGTTGATAAATGATATAACTAATACTTGCATTACTGATGCTCAATAATCTATTGAATAAGAGATGAAGAAATTAAATTTCCATTTCATTGGAGTGAAACTTCTGTTTTTGAGTACCATTAATTGTACTCAATATGAGTTACAACAATGAATTTCTGGCCTTCCACCAGTTTTAGGTGCAAGTAAATTACAACATCTCTCAGGACTTTTCCCTCTAATAATACACTTTGAATTTCCCCAGCTTTGTCAGTCACAATACTCAACAACTATATATACTATTCCCACAAAGCTAGCTAACACATTTCATCATCTAATAAAGTCAGAAACTTCCCATATTATCCCTTTGTTTATGCTCGAATTCGCCTCAATGCAAGGTAAGCGATTAATCGATATCCAACAAACATTATCAGAAGGATTCCAAGGCTCATGGATGGATGAATTTGGCCTATGATATCTTGTTCAATGAATTTGCAATTAGCTCTGTCACTTCCTTGAATACGTGAGCAGCCTAGCAAGTCTGATATCTCTTTGCCTTCGCCAAATTGGACATCGATAAGTAGCCGATAACTGTAAAATGTAGTTGATATGTACTTGATCCAAGCTAGACAAGCTGGGACTTTGTGTACATAGAACCCTCCTGTTAGAACGAATGCTAGCATCGTGACAGTGATTACGGTTGAAGCTTGTTTAGCATCCATGATTATAGCGCCAAGGGCTAGGCCGAGGCCTTGTGACACTATCACATAGCTCAACAGGACTAGTAGTGTCAAAAGGAATGCCAAGAGTTGTGGCTTTAGCCCGGCCATCCAATATGTTATGGTAAGAAACAATGTAGGCAAGATAAGGTCCATAGGTAGATCTCCAACAATTCGCGCCATGAAATAAGAGGAGAGTGTGTACATACCCGAAGCTCTTTCCTTCATGAATATAGCACGTTCTTGAGGGAACGCGAAAACAGCATTAAACGATGGGAAAACACCCCAAAAGATGGAAATGAAGAAGAGGAGGCCAAGTCTGTCCTGTATATCCCTGTAATCAGAATGCCACCACATTGAACCAGCTAATAGAGAGGCTGCAATTACTTGAAAGACTCTCAAATAATTAAACGTCTCGTGTCGTCTTTCCTTTAGCCCCCTTTGAAGGAGAATGCTAAATTGATTGAACCAATTGGAAATGCAACTTCCTTTAGAACTAGCACAAGTATAGGTTCCCTTGTTCATGATTTCTTTAGGAACTATGTTTGTTGATTCCAAACAAGCTGCTTTCACCTTTGGAGCTAACACATTGTTGTAAGTGGATATCAAAGTTTGTTTTACATTAGGCTTATCTTTCTCACTTACTCCATCAAACTGGCAAACCCCTACATTGTTCAAGTTTAAGCTTTAGTCAGAATTCCAATGAAGAAAAAAAACTTCAAACATATGCTTAGTCGTAGAGTTTTAACTTCTATACAATGACAGAGTCTTAACACTTTCAAGTCACTTAAAACATGATTACAAGTAATAGTACGTAGTAATATCGAAAATGAGACAAGTTACCTGCTACAATAAATTAAAAGATCATCTACCCTACTATCCATGTATATAAGTTAGATTCATTTTATTAATAAACAAAAAACATAGTTTTTTCAAGTCTTAAATTTGCTTATATGATATGTCTAGGTTCTAGACAATGTCATTCCTTATTTTAGATATTCAAAGGAATATCACATCATAAAAATAAAAAAATTGCTAGTTGCAAGATGGTCATAAAGCCATAAAGGCAAAGTCCAGCTACAAAGAAAATTACTTCTCTAGAACTAATTATTGAGGGGTCACCCCCTAATAAAGACATCTATAACTATTCAAGTATTTGATAATAAATTTATCAAATCAACTTGATCCTGTCAATAACATAGTCATACTTCCCCAAATTGTAAGCTACTTAATGTTACAAATGGAAAAAAAAAAAAAGTAGATATGTATCTTTAAAGTTAGGACTATAAAGAAAAGAAGCAATAAAGTCATGTTATTACCATCAAATATATTTTTACAAAAAGAAAGAAAAAAAGGATATTTATCACATACTACAAAGTGTATTTTTAATAGCAAAACAAAAGTGACAATTAATTAATTAATTAGTTGTACTAGTTAGCAAGTAACAATAATAATAATAATAATTAGTAGTATTGAGGAAGTAATTAAAGCTGTCCAATGTTGGTGGCAAAGGGTGGAAGTCCACTAAAATAACATAATGCTCTATTACTACTATTGATAAAAGGGGCCACCATCATCTCCACTACTTATTTTTCTTCTTTCACTATTCACAAAAACACACAAAAAAATAAAAAAAGTTCAATTTGGTGGGATGAATCTGAATGCTTATTAATTTTCAAAGGACCCTAACACGTGTTGCTATTTTATGAACTTGTTAATATTTATCAAAAGAAAAGTAGGACAAGAAAAAGAATTGTTCTTGTTTGAATAAAGGAAAGGAGGTGGATAAAAGAAGAAAAAAAGAATTCTTTATAGATCAAAGATGCCTATCAATTATTTTATTTTTTTAGATTAAAAGTGAGGCTAGGTTCGAGTGTGACAAGTGTATTTCATCATTCTAGCTTAAAGTATATATATTATATATATAATTAAGACACATTTATAAATCAAAAAGTTATTAATTTCTTTTATATGTTTCGTGATATAATTGGTAGTTCATATTTTATCGTCTTCATACTATTAATGGATTTACTTTAAGGTAGATATGAACTTTCCAAGAAATTATATTCCTACTATTATTGCGTATCTGTCAGATTATTCAAAAGTTTAAATAATTTTGTCAGATTATTCAAAAGTTTAGATAATTTTATTTGGGTTATATTTATAACTGAACTAAGCTCTAAACTATTTCAATTGCTTCACTTGATTCATAGTGGACTTCTCTATTATTACTATTGCATAACATCTATATCTATATAGAGAAAGAAGTTATCAACTAAGGTGCACTTTGACCATGTACCACTACACTTTAAGGTAGTCAAATGATTATAAAACATTGAACTTATAAGTGAACATCATTAACAAATTACTATAGTCTACATACAATGAAATTGGCTAAGGTTTATAAAGCAAGAAGAATCAATTCACATTAGCCCCTTAATATCTTGTACTAAGAATAACATCAATTTTTATATTTCTTTTATGTAGTTGACAAAAATATCATATATTATGAACTAATGGTGCTAAAAGTAGAGAAGGGTTGAAACTATCTTAGCCAATAAATATAAAAATCCTTGGAGATCTTGATGCTCTAGCTTTATATTAATTTCCTCAAATGTTTTGATCCATCAGATAAAACATTAAATATACACATCCAAGATTTCCAAGAACCTTAACTATAATGCCTACCCTCTTAGCCTACAACAAGATAGCAAACCATGTGCTATTCTATTGTGATCCCATTATGAGTATGACACCCAACAACACATGGAAGGATCCAACAAACTACATCCTCAATTTAATTGTCTTACTACTTTTTTGGTTTCAAAAAGATTGTCTTTTTTTATATATAATAAGTTTAAGATCACAAGATTCAACAGTCTTCCTTTATTTTTTAAATTCTATCGAAAGGAGTGAAATTTTATAATATATGTCTATAAGTAAAAGTTTGAAAGGGTGATGGTGGAGTCATTAACAAAACAACATAGGATTAAATTAAGGGAAAGATCCATGTGGAGCCCTAGCTAATACAACAAAGTAAAGGAAGAGAGTTTTGAGGTGCTTTCTTTTTCTTTTCCTTTTCTGGGAGTGGGGTTAAATGCTCATGTATACCAATTTAGTTGGTCCCATATTATAAATGGATGCTAATCTACGCAAGCAATGTTGTCACACTTCTCTAATTTGATCCATGTTATCAACATGTTGTCCAATAAAAAATCAAATAAAAGGAGCAAAGCTTATTTTATGTTTTGTTTAATATTATAAAGTATTGCATATGCACTATGGCCTCAAAACTAATATGAAAAAGAAAGAAGAAAAAACAGGTCAAAGTGGAGTCCAACAATAGTTTCTATGCTATATTTATTACTTTAGAACTAATAACTTTAGCTTAGTGATATGTCCCCACACTAAACTATTCTTTGAGAATATTATAGAAAAACAAGAATCATGGAAACACCCTGCAATGACAAAGCCTCAAAATCCATAACAAAGATTTGCAAGTACTTTGAAACAAATTTTCTTTCAAGAATGGAGTATCAATATTCTTAGTGGAGTATGACCCAATGTTGATAGAACCCCTGACCCCATAACCAGAAACAAAATGATTTGATATTGAGACAATTGTTGTGTTGCACCTTTTTATTTCCGGAGTGATATCTGCTGTCAACTTATTTGCATCTCGATTATTTCAACTCGGTGCCAATTATTATCTTCTATCAATATATATATCAAGTGATTTTATCCGCAAAATCTTAGACAAATGGACAAATCACCTACATACTAACTAGCTAGTAGTATTATTTGTTTATATCATGATTTGAACCCCACAAAAAAACTAGCTATATAAGTTCTAAAATATTGAAAGGATGGCAATTGTACTGCTCTACAAGTAGAGAAGGACCATAATATCTGCATCTAAAAAACCCTATGGACCATTACCTCTTATTTTCATGATATTTTACTCCTTTGATTACTTAACACAAACATAAGTTGACATTTTCTTAAAAAACTTAACCAAACAAGATGATGTTTTCTACCATAATGACCAATGACGGAGCTACACTAGCCCAAAGGGAGTTAATTGATACCCTTTTTGTCAAAAAAATAATAATCTAAGGAATGGTTTATCATATGTTACTTTTTATATTCTAAATTTTCGTAATATAAACTCTGACTCTGCTGATATGACCATTTTATGAAGCCCAAGTATTTTTCAAGGCCATTCATATCAATAAATCTTATGCCATCATGTTTCCCATAATCTTTCAATACTCCATGATGATAAAGTGATGGCTATCTAAGAATTTACTCATGAGATATTAAGGGGTGCCACAACAAAGAGCAGAAATACAGAGTTAAAAAGATTGAAAAACTCTTATCAAGATGAACCATAACATGTCACTATCAAACTCTTTCAAATATTAATAGTCAACTCTGAAATAACAAATATCTTTCTCTTTGTTTTTCTGTTAAAAAGCCAATTTTAAATAAAGGACCTAGTACTGAAGCATCCCTATCAAAGTAAAGTCAGTTAAGGTATTTGTTCTTCAGCAATTAATTCATAATCAAGAATGCTATAATACTAACAACTACAGGGTCCACTTTACCTGTTACTTTTAAGTTGTTATGTTGCGTTTTTTGAAAGTCAATTTGATAAATTTTCAAATAGATTATATTAATTCGATATAGTAAACTAAAAATTTAAATCTTTAAATATTAGTCAAAATTCTTATAAATAAAACGAAATATATTCCATCAATGGTTCCCCACTTGAAAAAATAGCAATTAGCATCAAGTACTTTTTAGGAATGATTTATCATATTAAAATGATTCTCAGGTGTGTTTGATTTAATTAATTATTATAAACCTAATCCAATGATGCCACCTTTTTTTCTTCTTTTTAATAGAATTTTAGAATAAGGTTTGAGTTGGAAGAAAAGAAAAAAGAAAAAGTATCACCAAGTAGCATTTTTAAAAAAAAAAAAGAAAGATGAAAGGACACGTGGAGGGTTGATATTTGTTTTACTTTTACTTAATAGCTTGTTCCACCAATTTGAACTTTCTCAAGATTCAAATTTTAGTACGTAGCTATGATGAATGTTATCCACTAAAACAAAAAGTTACCACCTTTTCCATTAAAAATGATTAATGTCATAATCCACCACAACCACTTAGGTAACGTAAGGGTCGTTTATTCGAAAATAAATTATTTGAGATTAATTATTTTCAAGTTAGTTATCTCTTTTATCCTTCATATCAAACGGGTCCTTAATCTTCACCTAAATACAAGTTAATTTCTATAAAATATTTAGTCTCCTTCCATGAGTATTAATCAGTAGAAACTCGTCACCTTATTAGAATCGATAAGGTAAGACTTAGCTCCTCTTAGTTATATTTTATCTTGTTAAACTTACGCTTCATGTTTGCTAAATGTTTTGTCTAGTGATAAAATATATTTATTAAAAAAAAATCAAGAAGAAAAAGGATTTTATAAAAAGATTTTTTCAAAATGAAAAATAAAAGATGTAAAAAAAAATCTATATATAGTGAAATAGGAGAAAGTGGCCCACATCTACTTTAGGACCTTTGGATCAGTTTTGCATAGACATAATAAATTGGAACATTTAATGGTTTACTTATTTTCATATACCTTAATAGTTATAGTAACATTCAATTTTCAATGTTTCTAACATTATCACACCAATTATACAAACCATCTAATACCCTTGGAAGTTGATATTTTCTAGTTGTCACACCAAAAAAGAAATTTCAACTTCCCTAACAACAATGGGGGCCCTAAACCCTAATTAACTTTGTCCACATTCTATATTCTTAATCTTGACCACTAATCACCTTATTATCCTAATCACCATATTGTTCTTCAACAACCTTTTTTTTTTAAGGATAGAAAAATCTTCGAGAATGAATGACGCATAATTTAAAACTCAATAAATAATAAATAAAACATACATTTACGTTGCTCAAGTTCTTACTTGTTACTATTTTTTTACATTAGTAATAGATACACATTTAACACACATAACAAATATTACACTCTTACTACTGGACCAAAATCTAGACGTACCTCATAAACTTTCGATCAATCAATCACTATACTCTCATTTTCTTAATAAGAAAACAATCAAAACCACATCTTTTGTAGAATGTGTCGCTACCCTAAATAGAATTCAGACATGTACATGACACAACACCTAATTAACAGCCCATTTAATTGACTTTAAAAAAAAACTCTTAAAGTCAAAAAAATAAAAACTTGATTGAGCCTTATTTTTAGTAAGTTATTTTTAATTTATTATAAATTGTCAAATATTTTCTGAACTTATTAACTTATTTTGAGTTATTTTTAATTTATTGTAAGTTACCTTTTTTATATTTGTCGAACACTTTCCGAAGTCAAAAACTGACTTCAAAAATAAAAACTCTTTAAGTCAAAAGAGACGTATTTTTAATTTCTAACTTATTTTATATTATTTCAAACTTATTATAAGTTAATTTTTATCTTGTCAAACAAATCAAAAAACTGACTTAAAATTAAGTCTAATCAATTAAAAAAATAATTATTAATTTAAACTTTTGACATAACATATCGTAAAATCAGATAAATAAATAAATTTAAAAAAAAAAGAGAGGGTATTGGAGTACAATAGAATACGTACCATTAGCGAGATCAAGGAGGAAATCAGCAGGATTCATGGGAAAAGATGGAGAAAACCCAACTGACTCAAAATAACTCATAGCTTCATTTCCTTTTCCAAAATACAAACACTTCCCTTCCGATAAAACCAAAACCGAGTGAAACATTTGAAAAACACGGCTCGACGGTTGGTGAACCGACGTAATTATCGTTTTCCCCTTTTTTGATAACGAATCCAGGGTCGACACCAACCGGTACGCCGCCGTCGCATCTAAACCAGACGTCGGTTCATCCAGTATCAATAAACTCGGATTTATCAACATTTCATGAGCTATACTCACTCTCTTCCTTTCACCGCCAGAAACTCCACGTATAAAGCTGTTTCCTATAATCGTATCTTCACATTTATTCAACCCTAATTCCGCGATTACCGAGTCGGTGACGGTTATTTTTTCCTTCCGGTTCAGCGAATTTGGTAATCGGAGGAGTGCACAGAAGATTAAAGTTTCTCGAACTGTTAAGTGTGGGTAAAGGACGTCGTCTTGTGTAACGAACCCGGTTCGTTTTAAGACTTGTTTAGTAAGTTTCCGGTTATTTGCGAGGATGGTTCCGGTGTAGGTGTGTCCATGGAGTCTACCTGCGAGTGCATTAAGGAGCGTTGATTTACCACTACCTGATGGTCCAAGAACGGCTAGGATTTCACCTGGTGAAACCATGCCGGTAATTCCGTTCAAGATGGTACGTTCTTGATGAGTTACAGCCGTTGGATTCTCGATATCAGATGATGATGTGGGCCCAGAGCTAGATGAAAACATCTTTATTAAGTTGTTGCTTCCACCACTTGTTGATTTGTTATCAAGTTTTATCCTATAACTTATGTCCATGAACTGCAAAAATAATTCAACACCATTATTGTTATTATTATTAGACATAGACAAGTCAATTTTCTTCATGTCAAATCATGTTTAGTACAGTATTATTTTTTCCTACTTCACTCTCCTACTACTTGACTCTTTGTTATAGTAGGATATTATACTAGATTTTATGTCGACGCAGAATTTAAGAAAATAAAGAATTATACGGAAAATGATTATATAATTTGATTTATTTAACTCAATACAAAGCTTAAAACAATGAAAAACATACATGAAATGATGGTTTAGTCTGACATAAAATTTAAGAAAGTTAAAAATCTTATAGAAGATGACTATTTAGTTTTGATCTGATATGAAGTTTAAGATAATAAAAAAATATATGAAATAATTGTTTTACCCAATACAAAATTTAAGAAAGTAAAAATCATACAAAAAATGACTATTTAGTTTAGATTTATTTGACCTATACGAAATTTAAGACACTAAATATATATATATATATATATATATATATATATATAAAACGATTGTTTAACTTGACACAAAATTTAAGAAAGTAAATAAGATACGGAAAAATGATAGGTTTACCTTAAGGGTGATAGGATAAGTTGAGGAAGACACGATAAAAGGGAAGTCTTTGTTTGTTTCTTCATCCATTAGTGTTGTTGCATTCATTGTTATTGTTGTTGCTTCTTTGCTTGTAATAGGCATTTGTGTAGTTTCTTCTTTCTTTTTTAAGAGGAAAAAGAGGGAGAAAAGGCAAAGTTTTTTTTATTTATAGATAGAAAGACAAAGGGAGAGAGTGAATTAGAAATGGAACTAAGAGCTCAAGGGAGTAGCCCTATTTATTTGCTTCTAAAGAAGTGAATACTTGCCACCTCATACAAGGTAACCCTATGGGGGTATGCTACGTGGCACTTGGATCTTATAACCACCTGTACTTTCTTCTTTTACTTTAGTTTATTTTACTTTTTCAATGGGATGCGGCGTGAGTGAGTGGAGGAATGCTTTTCTCGTTTTATTTTATTTGTCGTTTTAATTTTTTTATTATATTAAAAAAAATAAGAAATATAAAATATTTTTATTTTTTAGTAGTAGATATTTTTGTAAAATTTAACAGTTTTTAAAAACAAGTTTTTAATATTTAAATTTTTGAAATAAGAATTATTTTGAGATAATTTTGTATGTTAAAGTGACGGTCTACATATAATTGAGGAAATATAAGTGGAAGTGAGAAAGGCCGCCTTTTTTAAGGCCTTGCTATTTTTCCCATTTCAGTTTTATTTGTTTTACTATTCCTTTATAGTTCTTTTAAAAAATATTTTTTTAATTTTTCAAATGATATATTTTATATATAAATTTAAAAATAATATGGTATAATTATATATCATAAGTTATTTTCTTCGTCTTAATAGATATAAAGTTTTTTTTTTTTGTAACATTTGATTTAAAATAAGCCAAACATGTGTCACTATTGGAAAACTTTAATTAAATTAGAATAGAGAAAAATATACTCGTTCAAAAAGATTTTATGATTTTTAAATTTTACTATAAATAATAATAGGGAAAATTTTATATATGAAATTAAATTTATGAAATAACATAATATGGGTATAGTTTACATAATTACATTCTATGAGAATTGTTTAGTTTGTTATCTAGCTTTTAATTTGTATAAAATATTTTTTCATTAAAATAGTATTATATTTTACTTTTCCATCAAATAGTAACAGTAGCCCTAACAGTATAACAAAAATGATCATTAGCGGTATTTAATTTTTAGTTGCCGCTAAATGTGTATTTTACTGGCAATTGTCACTCTTAACATATGTTCCTAAAGCCTTTAGCGACATTGGTTCTAATGGCGCTTAACTAATGCTGGTAAAGACGTTAACACTCTTTATTAGTGTCAATATTTAATGCCGCTAAAAGTTGTTTTCGTTGTAGTGTAAATTCAGTAACAAACATTTACATAATCTCATAATTTAAGCTAAACATTCAAAATCAAATATTTTCTCAAAAAAAAATTCTATAGCGATAGAATAGATTATACAAACTTGTTTATGGGAAACTAAGCTCTTTAATGTGTATAAAGTTTATATACGAATGTAAATATATTGAATATAAATTGTCTAATTTGTATCAAATTGTAAAGTAATTATTATATACATATACAAGTAATTATATATGTATAAAATAAGAATATGAATATAGTACTTGTATATACACAAATTTCTCAAGCAATTTTGTATATAATAACGTAAAATACAAAAAAATTGTGATTTAAAACAAATTATTACACAAATAATTGTATCAAATTTTAAAGTAATTACTTATACACATATATAACTAGTTGAATATTCAAAAAATTATATATGTATAAAAAAAATTATGTAAATAAAATGAATATAAAAATATGCAAAAAATTGTATATGTATAAATAAAGTTATATACGAATGCAAATAAAATGAATACAAATTGTTTTATTTGTATCAAATTTTAAAGTAATTATTATATACATATATAAGTAATTATATATGCATAAATAAAAATATGAATATAATACTTGTACATATACAAATCCCTCAAGCGGTTATAATAACGTAAAATATAAAAAAAATTGTGATTTAGAACAAATAATTGTATTAATTTTTAAAGTAATTACTTATATACATATATAACTAGTTGAATATACAAAAAACTTAAAATATGAATATAACACCACAAATACCTTGATCAATATAATAATTCGATGTGCAAATAACTATATACACAATATTCAAGCAAGTAATTCTTTTGGATAGAGATGAATCTTCCATTCTGATTTTGAAGAACATGTAATTTGATTAAAAAAAAATTAAAAAAAATATATATGAAAACTAAGAAGTATAATACATATACAATTGTTGATGAAGGATTTTTCTTTTAAAAAAATAGAATCATGGATTGATTTTGGCGATTACCTGCGAAAATTGAGAGCAAGACGGAATGAAGAACGTGAAATCTTTCTAAATTTGAAATTCAAAATAGAGTGGAGGAGTGAATTTAGGAGAAAAGGATGTAATGGAGATATGAGAGATAAAATTAATTTATAGAAAATTATATATAGAAAATCATAAATAAGTCTTTTACCGGATATAAATAGGCCGTGTGTTTCATTAATTATAACAAAAAAATGAAACTATAATTACTGAGAGTAAATAAATTACACTATACTCTTATTAATTAATTACTTAGTATAATTTGTCATCTAACATAATTTTCTCATAATAAAATCAAATAAATAAATTAACAAAATTTCCTAACTTCCAAAATCTCTCCCTTTTTTTTTTTTTTACATAAGAGAGAGGAAAAGATAAGTGCGTAATGAGTGATCTAAGGAAACAGAATGAGCAGGGCTATCAATAAGAAGATTTGGGTGTTGAGTGGGGTAACTTGAATAAAATAAAACAAAAGAGTGAATTTAAAAGAGAAACTAATTTACCAGTTTGAGGGAACAGTGTTAATGGCCTCTTTTATTTTATTTTTTGTAAAATGGTAGCTTTTATAAATGGTTAGTCAAAAATATTGTTTGATAAAATATATATCAAATAATGTTGAATGAGGTGTATTAATAATGTGTGCATTTAGGGTGAGATTTATTATTATCTTTTCGTCGAAAAATTATATTGTATCATGTGTCAAATTTTGTTTTAATATATATATACACACACTTTTTGACAAAAGTAAAAAATTGAGAAAATTTCATATAATAGACATAATAAGGCTTTATAGCTATAGTTTCAATAATTATGTTCCATAGTTATAGTTTCGATTGCTATGGAGGCTACAATTTGTATTTTGTTTGCCCCCTATATATATACAAATGTGGCAAGTATATACAATTATTTTGTTTATACATTTAAGAATTTTCAGAACATCATTTGTTTATTTCACTGTCAACATACAAACATGGTAATGTATAAATAATTTTTCATAAATCATATACAAATAGATAGTGTAAACAAATACAATATTTCGATTTATACAATCAGAAAGCGAAATATACATATTCTAGAGTTTTACAATCAGAAACCGAGAATCAATTTATACAAAATATGAATTTATGCAATAGGAAACCAAATATTTGCGAAATTAAAAATAATCGAAATTAAAGCTATATTACATAATATACTCTAGAGTACCATATTAGATTGACACATTTCGTGAACTTCATAATTTATAGGGGTAAATGGTAAACTCATTCATTTCTAAGAAAGTAGTGAACAAATGAGGATAAACTAAGAAAATAAATACTCTCTCCGTTCATCTTTACTTATTCACTAACTAAAAAAAATGTTCATAATACTTGTTTTATTTAAAAAATTAAAAAATAATTTACCATTTTATGTGTATTTTATCCTTTCTATTAAATACTCCCTCCATTTTACCCTTATTAATTTCTAGAATCATAAACATATTCACTCACTATAATTTTTCAAGACATTAACTTAATTAATGTTATTAAGTTGAAGATATAATAAAAAGACACAAATTTGTTCTTCTATGATTTGTCAAAAATGACAAATAAGAAAGTCTAACTAAAACACACTTTATTTATCTCTAATTAGTTGTCTTCTTTTAAATTAACACATTTATTAAGAAAATAATAATTGATAATATATATAATTTTACCATTTTACCTCTATTAATTATGAAGTTGATAACCTAATAACTTAAGATTTTTAATAAATTCCATCTTTTTAAAAATAATTAATTAAGGATATAATAGATAAAATAAAATTATCTTTTTGTTAACTTGTCAAAATAAACAAAAAATTAAAAATAACTAAAATATCTATTAATTATGAAGTTGATAAACTAATAACTTAAGATTTTTAATAAATTCCATCTTTTTAAAAATAATTAATTAAGGATATAATAGATAAAATAAAATTATCTTTTTGTTAACTTGTCAAAATAAACAAAAAATTAAAAATAACTAAAATATTGACAAATAATTAGAAAGAGAGAATATTTAATAAGATAACGCTGGATGGCCATAAACTTTAAAAATTTATAATACTTTTTTTTAATTTTATAATAAATTGATTTTCTCTTTTTTTTTAATCAAAATATATTGAAATTAAAAAACTAAAAATATCTAAAATAATAAAATTATATAAATAAAATATCATTCTAATTAAATTCCAACTTATTTTTGTGGATAAAAAGATTTTTCCTATTTGATAAAAGCATAGAAAATAGTGACTAACTATTCTTAATTTGCATGAAGTTAAAGATAACAAAATAAAGAGAGACAGCTAGCTTTCCAGCTACTGTGGGAATTGTGAGTGAAAGCATCAATTACTGCCATTCAGAATAGAGAGAATTGAATTCAATTGAAAAGAAAGAGAATATTTTATTGTTGGGATATTAATCAGCCCTTTGACTAACTGCCATATAAAGTGGCCACTTATTTACCCTCCCTTTGACTTTTACTCCATTTTTAATTAAAAATTATTTCCACTCTTCAATTTTGCTTTAAAATCAAACTGCTTATTTTGAGCTACAATAAAATTTCTTCTTTATTTTATGCATTATTAATTGTATTCTTGTAATACCTCTTTATATTATATATAATTTTGTTTTAAACCTAAATATCAATAATTTTATTCAAGTTCATAACATTATAAATAGAATAATAATGTGAAACAATTCAAATCGTCGTTAATTAAGAAAAGCAAGAGTTCGGGAAATTCTGGGCCGCTGTCCCGCCAGGGTGGGTCAGATGCCGTTAGGTCAGGATAGGCGAGACAAAACATAAATTGCGAGAAATCTTATTTTCTCCATCTTACTAAAAAAACTAAATAAGTCGTAAAACATCCTAGAAACATCTGAAAAACTGCTCTAAGCTTGAGAAAGAAGGAGAAGGAGCTTTCTAGCCTGAGGATGGTGATATCTTGTGGATTCTTGGTCAAATTCATCGTCACAAAGCCCAGAAAATCGAAATCGAGGTCAAAAACTTCGTGAAATTTCTTGCCGCCCAAGTAGGCTAGGTTTTATGAATTGAGTAGTTTAATTTTTTGATCACTACGTAATATATGTAAATTGATGGTAGGATTTATGTGTAGACCTTCGTGGACCACATGATCTAAATTCAAACCCTAGAAAAAAATCCTTAAAAGATGAATTAGGATTGAGTATGGTCGAATTAGGGTTTGCATGATATGCGTGATGAAAAATCTATTGTAGGTGATGATTGTGATTCTATGATCGTGTGATGTATGTTTGTTCTTGCTTTATTGTGATACTTGTTTGTATATGAATGTTGCATTATTGATCACTCTTGTTGTAAATGAGATAGACGAATGACTATATGTCATGACACTTTTTGTTTGTATGACTTGAGAGTATACTTGTGTTGTGATTGTGGTGTGTTGAAGGATCGGATTGTCACGTTTTGGCATAACTAATTGGGATCAGATTGCCACATTTCGACATAACTAATTGCGATCAAATTGCCACGTTCCGACATAAAGATGAAACTGAATTGCCACATTTTGGCATACTTATGAGATCAGGTACCACATTTTAATATGCTAATAATTTAGCTTTGAGTTTCATGAGAGGACCAACTACTTGATATGATTGTGTAGCTAGATGAATGTGAAACACGTTGTTGTTCTTCAAATGGACGTTATTGTATATGTTCTATATATGCATGTGATGATATTGTTGTGTTGACTTGTATATGTTGCACCCAGTGGGTATATGTTACGACGGCTTAATTGATTGTCTTGTGTTAATCGAACTTGTTGGGTATAGTTGAAGGGCAAAGTGTTCAAGGAGCGAGTAATGGATAGCGATAATTGTTGTGTGTCGTAATGGCGAAAAGTAGAGGTAGCGTATGTGATGAAATATGCTTAGGTGAATTTCACATTGGAAAAAGAGATGAGTTTAATGGTAAGGAAGTTTGATGTAGTGTACTATATGGCCATGGTTGAGTAATATGATGAGGAAGTAAGAGTACGAAGTGAGCAGATAGTTGGAGTGCATGTGGGTGGAATTGGGAGTTCGTTAACGTGTTAGAAGTGTTAGACTATGATCAAGAACTTGGTGAGTGAGTTTCTTGAGAAGGTGGAGAAGCGGGTGGCTTATTTCATGATCTTACTAGTTGGTTTCTTATATTATGAGGTGGGCGTCGGGTTGACCGATGATGACTATCGATACGTGAGTTTATACTGGTACTACTCTTTCTATATCCTTTGACATAGTCCGAATGCAGGTTGGTGATGTTTCATTTGGTGAAGACGAAGAAATTCTGCATCAACTTCTATTCTTCCTTTCGCGTGGTGGGAGCTGTGTATTTTATTTATCTTGTTCAGTTGTACTCTTATAAGCTTTTGTACTTGTCTAAACTAGATCTATGAGAGTTGATAAATTACTTTACAAGTTTTAAGTAAAAGTGTGTCTAAAGATATTACTTATAAAATCATATTATTGCAATTATTTCTGTTTCCTTAAATTTTTTCACATGTTTAACTATTGGGATACGAGGGTTCTCCTACTTAGGTGTTAGAGTGGTGCCCGAATGGGTCGATGGGTTGGATCGTGACATAATGTATGAATTTATCAAAAAATTGTACATTATTTTGGCGATCGCTATTTTAATATGATATACAGTAAGCATGCGTATATGTACAATAGATATATTTTTGTCATGCTCTACTCTCTTGCTCCATACGTTTTATATTTACTTGGTCCTTCTTGATATGACATTCTCTGAAAAATTTAACTATGTTATAAAATATTATAGTGTAGATGTCAACAACACCAAGAAGTTGCTCTCACCCATTATCTTCATTACTTTCCTCCATTATGAAGATAATCATAACATCCATAACATTCACCTTTATACCATTATTCTTGTATTCTTTCACTTTCATAACCTCCCTCATTATATTCATGTTTATGACTAACCTTTTGTATGTCTCTATGTTACACTAAAAATAGAGGCATAAGGGTTCATATTGTATACACTTGAAGATTTGGTGAACACTTGAAAGAAAAAAAGTTATGTTATATTGTTCCTCTTGTCTTATATTCTTCTTGTCTTCATCTTTATATTGTTCCTTTGTTCTTACGTTTTACAACACGTTTATCAGTAGGATTTTCTACTTTTGAAAAATTGAAGTAAAGTAAATATAAAGAAGGTAAAAATATATGTGCTTATTTTTCTCTCAGAATCAAGGTAAATTACTATATAATCTATTTTATATTTTATTTTTGATTATGCATTATTAGTTTTCTTACCATCTCAAAATTACACGAGTCCAACACTTATATATTTAAAAATTCAAATTAGTTTTATAAGTTAATAATTTGTAAAGAAAATGTTATTTATGATCATGTTTTATTAAAAGATAAGTTATTGAGTTATGTGGCATATACATATTGATTGAATTATCATTATTGATTATTTTTGCACCTCTTTATTTTTCTTTATCTAAACATTTACTTGTTGAGTTATTAATATATTATGTGTACTAACAAAGTTTATTTTGTCGTTATTTTAATATGGTTGGTAAATTATGTTAATCTTCATAATAATATTAAAAATGAATGTTAAAAGGTTTTAATTTATTTTAATTTGAGAGTTTTATAGGATTCCAACATTTTGTTCTAATTAATTGATCTTGTTCATTTTTCTTGTAGTTCAAGTCAAATTCAAATTATATTTACGGTTTTCAATAATTATTTTTTCGCTAACGTATTTGATTTATCAAGAAATTTATTGAGGGTAAGATGGTGAATTCAAGTTTCACATCACCAAGTGGGTAAGACACAGAGTTAAAAGTCTTGGCGTACCACAATAATAAGAAGTCGGGTTCAAGTCCTATTGATTTATGACCAAAAACGTTTTTATATGGGTAAGACATTGAGTTTAAGTCCTAATGCAATGATGATATGATGGTGACTAACATAAAATTGTATACCTTTGATTGAAAGTCATGAAATTTGCACAATTAATTTACTTAATTCTCTTAGTGAATGTATTAGCATTGCATAATATGTCTGAAAAATGACAAAATGGTTGAATATTTGAATATGAGTGTGGTAAATGTTAATGGTCATCATTGTGATAATTAAAAGTATGAACTTTATAGGTTCTTAAGATGATCCTTCAAATGTGAAGGTAATTTGTCCATTAAAGTGGTATAGAAGGTTATTGGATACATTGTTTCTTAAGACACTCCATCAAATGTGAAGGTAATTTTTATCCATCAAAGTGGTATGAGAAGTTAATGGACACATTGTTGTTGGTGCAACCCAAATTTGAAAAGTTTTGTAAATCCTTCATCAAAATAAAGAAATACAAAGTGGTAGTACATTTGATACATTTGACCTTTTAAAGTGATGTTGAGGTGAGTCACATAAATTTGATAATGTCAAAACATGACAATGAGTTTCTAATAAAAACTTATGGAGCATGTACAAATGGTTATGGTCCATTTCTTGAAGAAAAGGTGACTTGTGTTGATATGGATAAGAACATGTTCATATATTATTGGATAAATGTCACATCTCACCTCTACAGGAGGTTTTAGAGAGTGCAAAATAATATTTTGACACAAATAATTATTTGGTCATATACTTTGAGTACATCACAAATATTGTGATATGTGCTATCATGAACTATTGCTAACAAAAGAAAGAGATAGTTCTTTCCTATAAAGGATTTGACTATGACCAAAATAAATATTATTGTGTGATAATACCAATTCGTCATCAATTGTCAAGAAATAAACTTCCATGTAAAGGAGATGTTCACCATGAGAATGCTCCTTAAAGTAGATGGTCACCATAAAAATGACTTCTTAAAGGAGATGGTCACCATAATAATGATGCTGGAAATTTGGGACATTACACATACTTAGTTAAGAGTTTCGAAAGAATTATGTAGTAAGTCTCAAAAGGAACATTTTAAATTTTGGAGAAACAAAAAGAAAATTATTAAATTGAGACCCTAAATTATTAAAAGATTAAATATCTTCAGATTACTACAATCAAAGCGGGATATGAATATTTACATAAAAGGTTATCCGCCTTTCTCTTGTTTGTTGTATACAAATATAGGCATGATGATGGAATCACATGCAAAAATAAACTAGAAGTTTACTAGAATAAATATCAGTTAGCATACCGAGCATTTCAGTTCAAATATGATGCAAAAGAATTGAGAATTCATTTGGTTATATGTTGAAGAATTAAAAGATTATTCAAGAATTCTCATTGTTGTTTGTTCTCATGATATAATGATCATATACCAGCTAAGGTTACGATTGTATCCCTTAAAATTATTTGGAACATATAAAGAGTTGAATATAGGCTTATTCACCTGCCATGTGGGCTGCGTACTACTATGATTTAATAAATGCATCTATGGTATGATCATATATGCATTTGTATCAACTAACGAACTTGTTTTTGTAAAGTTGTTTGCTCAAATTGTTAAATTAAGAGCACAGTTTCAAACTATAAAATCATGTTGATAGTACTGATTGGTTTAGCATAAATTGTTTGCCTCCAATTATAGCTAGAACATTATTTATGAGAAAAATAAATTTTGATATGAGATGAGTTTATTTAACGTGTATGCATCAATCTAACAAGGTTCTTCCATCACAATTGGTTAAGAGTCAGAAACCAAATAATTTTCATCTAAACATTTGATGTGTACACATATGATTTTATTGTTCCGCCACACATACAAAGATGGATCCACAAATGAGGTTGAGGGTAAATGTTCAATTTCCTAACATTAAGAAGAGATATGTTAAGCAGTTGAAAATTATCTGTGGAGTGAATTATTTAGATATTCGTTAAAAAAATGTCAACTTGAAGTTCAAGAGATAATGTATTTGCAAAATGTTATAAATAATTTGCCAGATGTATTTACTTACTCAATATTTTAATTAAGATACAAATGCTCCAATAAATGGTCCTTGAATGACAAAGTCTATGGTACGCCAGAAGCGTGATAAACCAATCGATTCCAAATGTGAAACTTCTTGAGTAAGGAGAGGAGCAAATTATCAAAATGATCATGATAATGAGGTAAGTTCTTTGAAATAACACTAAGACATAACACTTCATAAGACCTTGACAAAGGTTCAGGTACCTGAAAATGATGAAAAATAAAGAAATCTCGATAAGTTATGTCGTATTAGAATCAAATCAAAATGACCATTGACAATATCTTTGATATGAAGTATCATTCAATGCTATAAATGATTACGAGGATCATAAATTCAAATATATCATATAGTGGACAGATAAATGATTGGCCAGTAAGATGCTCTATTCAAGTATATTTTGTTTCAATTAGAAAAGTAATGTTTTTGGACTTAAAGTTCATAGATCAAAATATATGTCTGTGGGGTACACATTGTGCTAAAATATAAAGCATGATTTGCGCCTCGAGGCATAAAGAATTTTCGCAGAAGTCCCGACATAATTAAATGGAGGATATGTTCTCCAGTGATGGATGCAATGAGAGTTCTTTCAGTCTAGTAATAGATAAAATACTTGAATATGTATAATGATTGATTATTATATCTAATTAGACGATAAATATTATATGAAAAATCTTAAAGAATTCAAAAGGTCTTAAAACAATTTCACTGAGTATCCAATAAATATCATTCATATGAATTACAAATATTTATCTAACAATTTAAAATTCTAACAAAGTGATTATTTGATAAGATTTTAAATTGTATTATTTCATCATTTAATTTGAAGGAATATTTTATTTCTTTTTTGCCTCCTGAATATTCAATATAATATATTGAATAGAAGAAATTAAAGTGGGGCAATGGTATTGGACTGACTTGTTTCTGTACATTGCTCCTAAAAAAGGTAGGATGAGAAAAGTAGCTAGGGGAATTGAGATTAATTAAATTTGTGGTGCATTGATAATGAAAAAGTGAGAAGTTCCATGAAATACCAAAGCTTTGATGACACAACACAATATTTTCTGTTTTAGACTTTAGATAGAGGATGAGGTTGGAAAAGTGTGACACAAAATAAAAGATACATCATCCACCAGAAAATATGCCTTTTTTTCTTCTAAAGGGTGGCATACCCCAGACTCAACACGTCATTCTTCATATTATTTGTTTTTTTCTATAACTTTTACTACCTTTTTATTCATTTTGTTTATTAAATGATAAAGTTTTACAAGTTGAATGTAGATAAAACACCATTTAGAGAGTGTTCAAAAGCATTTATTCTAATTTTTAGTGTCTGATACATAAAATATGATTTTATTAATAATCTTTTAAAATTAATATTATGAAGGTTTGGTGGTAGTGGCACGGGTGCGATGGAGGGGCCAAGTAATGGAGGTTGGAAGCTCTGGGTGAGTGGAGAGAAAATAAAAACTTTCAAATGTCATTTATATATATATAAAAAAAAATATAAATTTCTTAATTTCAAAAAGAAAAGTAATTTATAATTAAGGAGCTTGCCTTTTTTTTTTTTAAGATTAAGTGTTTTTTAAAAATATAAATCAGTGAAATGTCGAAAAAATGAATAACAACAAAGCTAGTGTAGTTCTACGTAGTGTGATATGATAAGGATAATATGTATGTAAACCTTTTTTTAAAAAGGTGAAGTAAGAGACTGTTTTTAATAGATTTCGATCCAAGATAAATATAATTTATATAAAGACACAATGAAAATACAATAATAGACAATAGATAGTAACAAATAATATCATAACAATATTATAACAACCAATGAAGGTTGTGGCTAGAGGTGGAATCATGATTAGAAGTTTGGGCTTCTAAATTTCATTTTAAAGGATTAGGAGTTCAGAATTTTAAGTTTTCTTTTTTTTTTTTAAAAAAAAAGAATCTTTTTTTTTTTTTGTTGATAGTGAGATTCAAATACATAAATCTAGTGTGGAAAATTTTTCATGACTCTTTCCTTACCACTAAGTTGTCAATCAATTTTGTTAGGGGTTCACTGAAAAGTACTCATTCATCCTTAATTAGAGGTGTCTTCCTGGATACAGGGTGAGATTTGTTAGCGCTTATCCCTAATGTGAAACTTTCCAAACAAACTCTAATGTGAATACAAGACACCGGACAAAAAAATCAAAATCAAAATAATCAAAAAAATAACTACTAAGAATTATCCTTAATTATATATTTTTCTACTTCATACAATTTACTTTTTATTTTTTGGGTGTTTGCAACAAATTTTAAACATATGAAAAATATATCAATCATACAAATAAAATCTGAAGAAACATGAATATTTTATTGGTAATAGTGAGGGTAAAATTTTGTTTCTCCCTTGATTTTGTTTGCAATAAATTTAAACATATAGAAAATGAATCAGCACACAAATAAAATATGAAGGAACATGAATATTCAATTGATAATAGCGAGGGTACAATTTTGTTTCTCCTTTGATTCTTCTTTCATACGATTTATTTATGATTCATTATTTGAGGTCCATTTGTGACATATTTGTCGAACTAGGATGACTTGGATTTGGGAAAAATTGTACGAAATAACAAACTATTAATTCAAACTAAATAATCATAGTTTATTTTATTTGTAATTCGCAGCAAACATACCCTTTTTTGCCATCTCGCTTGATATACAATTAGTCATTTTCGGTAAACAATTACTCATTGGGTATACAAATGTATAAAATGTATCAAATGCGTTTGTGTTTGTATATGGCGAGAGAAAAATATATATACAAATATATATATTTGTCATATATACTTATAATTATACAAATACAAATATTATTATACAAATTAAAATGTATAAATGAATTTATACAAAACTGATCAATTTTTATGAAATTGGATGTGCGAATTATACAAATCAAATGCTCTATAGCAAACATAAAATTTGTTATGGAGCAAAAAAATAATAATTATAGCTATAACATACGAATATGATTTTTCTGTTTGTTATTTGTAAAAGTTGCTCTTTAAATTTGACCTCTATATAATATTTCATGAATTTGCAAAATTTTCGAGACATCCTAGATCTTAATCTTTTAAAATATCTTAAAGTTGAAATACATTTTACAAATTTTTTGTACCCTCCCTTTATATAGGTGTGAACTAGGATTTAAAATTAAATAATCTCTAAAAATTCTTATTTAGATTGAAGACAATTAATACAGTCACATCTCGAATAAATTATCTTGTAGAATCTAACAAAATTTTAATATCTACGCCGAAAAAATAAAATTATTAAATTAAAAGCTTGATAAAGTAATAAGTGGTTCATAGAATAAATATATAGTCAAAGAGAGCAATCATATTACCTCCAAGGCGCAAGTTGCAACAGAAGAGAGTTCCCTAATAAATACTCCATATATTTTACTCCTAACCAATCTTTATTAAGAGAGGTCAAATAGGTGATTGGGAACAGCAAGATATTTTATAAAAATAAATAAATTGAATTATTAAAATTAACAAATACTTGTTTTTTTGTGATGAAATTTAGAAAATTAACTAAATTTCATATATATGTTCTAAAAGTATTTGAAATTGTTAATAGATAAAAAGGAATACGACAAATAATTTACGAGGAACTTTTATATATAGCCACTCAAAATAGCATATTTACTTTTCATATCGATAGTTTGGTAATTACAATTCGTAGCTACATGTTATAGAGAGAAAAGAGACGAGCGAAACTGGAAGAGAGAGAGAGGAGAGAAGAAAGAGAGGAGGGGGCAAAGAGTGAGAAAGAAGTGAATTATATATGTATATGTAGGTTATATAATTGTATATTATACATATGTATTTGTATAAATGGAGAGGGAGGAGAGAGGCGAATGAGACTGAAAGGGAGGAGAGAGGCGAGCGAGAATGGGGGAGAGGTGAATTGTATATGTATATCTATTAAATACTTGTATATTATACATAAACATTTATATATATGACAAGCGAGATCGGGAGAGGGAGGAGAGAAGCGAGCGAGATTGGGAGAGGGAGAAGAGAGGCGAGCGAGAAAGGGCAGAGAGTGGGAGAGAGGTGAATTGTATATGTATATCGATTAGATAATTGTGTATTTATATATTCTGACGAATTATACATATACAACCGTGACTAATTATACAAACTCAAAGTCAGCCCACATAATTAATGTATAGTGTTAGTCGCGAGTGATAATTTTAGATTGAAATTCTGTCGCATATTGTTGAGCAGCAACATGACATCTATGCTAGAAACAGTTTATCATATTGAAAAAATCTTAACACTTTACATAACTTTTTTATTTTTATTTATATCGAAAAATCGATTTAAAAATATCGAATTAAATCAAATCGAAGTCGAAAAAATATCGAACCAGTCTAGTTTGATATGAAATATGATGCACACTTTTCTAAAATTTAATATTAAAGAATCAAATCAAAATTTAATTAAATCGAACCAAATAATCAAACACCATCAAACTAGTATCTTATTATAAATAAGTAATAATCACTAGTGAAATCAAGAGTTCAGAAAAAATCTAACTAAAATAGTTGTTTTATAATTTTTTTTAATTAAGTCACGTCTTAAAAGACATATGAACATCCCTCAAAGGACTCAAATTGATATTATTGATTTGATACTGATTTCTCCAACCCAATGGAACAAATTCTTCTAAAGTTTTCATCATCATCCGCATGAATTATATATATATATATATATATATATATATATATATATATATATATATATATATATATATATATATATATATATATATATTAATGTCCTCTAAATACAGCTATTTTTATTAATGTCCTCTAAATCACTTTTTATGATTTTTTAAAATTATTGTACTCCAAAAATAGCTATTTTTATTAATGTCCTCTAAATACAGCTAATGCGTGACAATGGTGGATCTACTTTTTGTGTTACAGTTTCATTCCAAAATAGTATTCTTTTAACATAAATAAAAATATTTATGAGTTTAATATATATCTATCCTCTCAATATAAATGTAATTTTTATACTAGTATATACTTATCTTTTCCATATTGTATAAGGAACTTGTTATAATTTTAAAATTACCAATCTTATTTTCTAATTTGTGGAGGCTTTTATACTCCCTCCGTTTATTTTATCTGCTCTTATGTAAAAAAATTTTGCTCGTTCATTTTAGCAAATCAAAAGAAATTTATTACTTTGTTCGTTTCATATTAATTGATCATTATATTAAAAATAATTATATCATAAGTTAAAAAAGTATGAATTAAAAATTTCTAATATGACCTTTACAATTAGTTCTTTATGAAAGTGTTTACATTCTTTTGTAAAATATCCAAAAAGTCTTTTTAAGGTGTAAATTAGTAAAATTATCTTTTTAGTTATAATTTTTAAATTATATAAAATAAAAAGTGATCAACTAATATAAAACGAGAGAATAATTTTTTCGATTACTTTTCAAAGAACATGCCAAATTAAATAGTATGAACAAATATAAATAGACAGAAAAATATCTTCTAAGAGGGAGTACTGCCAAGACAGAAATTATGATATAAGAATGTAAATAATTGTAAATTTTTAATACATAATATAAGGTAAGAATCCTGACTCAAATTTTTGAAAATTTTATATAATGATATCAAAATAGTGTTGAGTTGAATTTGATAGGTTAATATATATAATTATATTAATATCGTATTGATTAATTTTAGGGCTTGAAATTTGAAGAAGATACCGAAATAAATTTAATTTTTTTTATGAACATACAATAATAGATTTTGCATAATATAGAAGATTCAGTTTGGAAGGCTTTAAAAAATTCAATTATGAGAGAATAAAAATAGTGAAAGGAGAATAAGAAAAGTAAATATAAGAATAATAATGTTTGTTCATGATAATCGTTAAAATATAAATGAAGCTAACAATATAGACAAATTATGCTATAATTAACTAAACAATTCCATTTCTCAATTATTGATCCCTACAAATTATAAAACGAGGTTAAAAATTATTATATTTTTTATCCATAAAATTCTTTTCAAATTCATCAATACATAAGATTCTTTTTAACACACACACTATATATATACTAGATACAAATACACGTGCTAGCACGGGTCCAATATTTATACGATATAAATAAAATTTAAAGAAAATTAAATTTTAACATGATTTTTAAATATTTTAAATTCTTAATTATTGCAATTTATAGTACTTTTTATGTGATTTTGAAATAATATGTTACTTCCCTTGTCCCAATATATACAGTATTTTTTATGTAATTTTGAAATAATATATATTTCTTTTTATGTAGTTTTCACATTAAATAATACATGTTATTTTTTTGTCCTATTTTATGTGATACACGTGGATTGATTTTATGAATTAATCATATATTTTTATTAAGCAATAATATCTTTTATATGTTTTTTTGAAAATATTTTAAGTTGTCAATTATTATAATTTATAGTATTTTTTGTAATTTTTAAATATATTAAAAATATAAGACAAACAAATTGAAGTAGAGGAATAAAGTACACAAATGTATATTATTAAACGTTTTTTCATAAAAAATTAAAATGTGAAATTAGAGTGATGCATCTAAGGGTGTAACTGATATTGTGAATGTTAATATTTTCATATTCAATTGGTGTAAATCTTTGAAAAAATTTTCTTTAGGACAATAGATTTTTTGTTCGTTCCCATTTAACGTTAACACACCTCAACTTTACCTCATCCCTTTGAACTTTCCATCCCCATCCCCACCACCACTACATTATCCTCCATCTAATTCATCTCTCGTAGTATTTGTCTAAATTATAAACAAAAGTTCTTAGAATAATTACTTTTACTGTGCAATATTAAATATAAGAAAATAAGTAAGAAACATACATGTTATTCTATAAATTATTTTCTAAAAAAGTAATTTTCGTCGTATCGAACACACCTAAATACTTACTGATTATATACACATAGTATTGCATACTTAAAGTTGAATAAATTCTTGATTCATGAATGATGGAAAATTGTTAAATGATAAACCATTTATATCAATAAAAACATTATGTCATTAAATACTAAAAATGATACTTATACGTATAAAGTATACAATTTATGTATTGATGAAAAATGATTTATTTTTTTAAAAACGATATTAATTCGTTAATTATATTATTATAATAAATTTATACAATTCAAATACACTTGGATATGAATAAGTAATTGTCCTTCACGAGATTTAAATGATAAATATGTGAAATTAATTAGAACAAGGTAGAGTAATTTAAACATTTTAATTTGAATATTTATACATTATTATAGAAATAGATAATTATATTTCACCAAATTCAAATGAAAATGAAAAATATATGAAGAAAATTACAAAATAAGTGTTATATGTCAGTTTGAAAGCTCTATGCATGAGTCCTACCATACTCCATGACTTTTCACTTTTAGGGTATGATTCGTAATTTAAATGGAAATGATGATTTTTTTTTGGATTTAATACTGAGGTCTAAATAACTGAGTATAGAGGACAACCATCTTAAGCAAGCAAATCTTGCAATAACGTGTCAAAGACTATGATATCCTCAAAATTTTTATTAATGACTAAAAACTAACATGTTGAAACTCTCCTTACTAATATATAGAAAAATATATACTCCATCTGTCTCATTTTATGTGACACCATTTCTTTTTTGGTCAGTCCCTATATATATATATATATATATATATATATAAGCTCCCTCCGTCCCATTTTATGTGGCACCATTTCCTTTTTGGTCGTCCCAAAAAGAATGTCACATTTCTTTATATGGTAAGTAGTCAACGGTACAATTCCTCTTTTACCCTTGTTGGTCCCACTTAAGTACTTTAATACATTTATGAAGAGAGAAAAAAATAAATTTATTTTTTTGAAAGACAATTTGATAAACATTTCAAAGTCTTCATTATTTCATAAGCTCTGTGTCGGGTCAAATGTTACCACATAAAATGAGACTGAGGGAGTATATGTTAAAAAGTTGGGACCCCAAGATATTGTTTTAGTGACCTTATAATCGAGACGGCCTTGGTCGGATACCAAATTTTGAATCGAAGTTGGATGGAGAAAGTTTTTTGAAATTTATTTTCCTTTCTTTTAGGTAGACATGTAATTTTATTTATTTTTTTAAAAAAAAATATAATTAAAAAAATATTTTGATCAATCGAACATAAGAATATTTATTTCGTACACAAAATGCTCATTGATAATAGATTTCAATTTTCATTCTTTGTTTTAGTTGGGTCTTAATCATTAACTTTTTGAACAAATTGTTTAACTTGTTAAGCGTTCAACGAACAATATATAGGCACAACCACGTTTGCTTTGACTGACGCAAGGAAGGCCCCAATTAACCATTTCCAGATTTTATATTTTCAATGTGGAAAAGGCAAACACTACTTTTTTATGTCTATATAATCCTAATAATACTACCCATTTGTCTTTTCAATTAAAAGCAAAAAATAAAGGCTATTCAGCTTTGTGTTACATTTGTTCATATAATAATGATATATGAGAAAAAAAAAGATGATCCATTAAAGATTATTAATAATGTTGTTGATAATACAATGGATAATTAATCAAGAAAAATAGACTAATCTAATCTTTAGTTCTTCATGACGACTCTTCAAATCTTTCCACAATATCATTCAAAAAGAGACAAAAGTAAAAGAAACCAATAGAGAACAATAAAATGAAGAAGATGATAAGATAAGCACCCAATTTTATGTATTACAAATACCTTAATTATACTCTCTTCGTTCATCTTTATTTTTTTATTTCATTTTTCACCTGGTATTTTTCTTCTCTGGGTTCTCACTAGGTATTCGGAGCTTGCATTAGAGCTCTGACTAAATCCGAATCACGCACAACAAGATCCATTTTGGGATGACAGTCCCAACATGATTTCTTTATTTAATCATGAACCCAAAATCTCTGATCAAAGGATGAAGCAGTTCCACCACTACATATATTTACCTCATTATATCAATGCATGGACACGCTTGGTCATAAATTTTTATTAAATATGTTTACCTAATTGAAAAAAAAATTCATAATATTTGGTTAAATATAGTAGAGTGACACTAAACACAAAGAGTAGCATAGTCAAATTAAACCTTGCGAGTTCAAATCTCAGTAACTTCACTTTGTGTAACCACAACCTATGTTGGTCTGTACTTCTTTACTTGTTCATGTTTTGGCTTGATTTTTACCATTTTCTCTAGAATTCTTAAGGTTATATTTATTTTTTTGGACCAGTAATTAATAGCAAGACTAAATTAAATATAAAATGATAAATTATTTTTTAATTTTCCAAACTGGACAAGTAAAGTTGATCACTATTTTTAGTATATTGGACAAGTAAAACAGGATGTATGGATTATTTGTTTGTAAATCACTTGTTATACTTCAGCCGTCTCAAAATAAGTGTCATTTTACCTCCATTAAATTACTCCATCTATTTCATATTAAGTTACTTTTTGAGTCATTTTCCATTTTTTAAATTAACTTAATTGTTAAGTTTTCAAGACTATTTTAGAATTTTTCAATTTTATTCTTCATTAATAAGTATCAAAATTAGTGATTAATTAATATTTAGTTATTTTAATCATAAATTTGACAATAATTAATCAGGATAAAAATAAAAAGGTAGATTTAATTTATTATCTTAATAAAGGGCGTAAAACACCTCAAAAATTAACTTTATATGAATTAAAGGGAGTATAGTTTAGATAGTTTTTGAAAATCGAGCACTATTAAGAATAAGTAGTTCTTAAATGTATTAGGGTATATATAGTTGGACAAACATACTATTTTTTGTCTTGAATTTCTGTACTTATTTTCAAACAATTTATTTTTTAATTAAAATGACACTTAATATTATTTTTTTTGGATAAAGGAAGTTTAAACGGTAATATTTTAAAAATTTATTAACATATTATAACCCGCTAAATGAAAGTACTTATTTAAATGATAAAGGACCATCCTTAAGAAAACTACTAATTTCTAGAAAGTAAAAAAGAATTTTATTTACTCTTAATCAATTTTCATGAAATAGAATAACTCTTTAATAATTTTTTAATTATGTAAGATAATATTTATTTAAATAAAAATAAAATTTAAAACAGAAATTAAATGTTTTCTTAATTCTGTGTAATTCCATTTATTTTAAGAAAGATAACAATTTAAATGAGTCTAGTTCAAAATATTTCATGTCATTTAGTGCCTTCTCTTTTTGCAAATATAATGTTCCTTAATTTTTGCCAAATGACTTATTTGCGAGGTTTGATAATTCATGGGATTTGGGACTAGAAGTTGTTATTAGAGACTACCCTATGTGAGCCTCTACCTCAAAGTTCTCCAAGTGCGATGTCTAAGTCCCAAATAATGGAATAGATAACAATCAAATATCAATATATCACAGGCTAGCCAATCCACATTTTTCAAGATCAAAACACAGAATAACTCTTTAAACATAATTCAACATAGATGAGAAAACCTTTCATAAAAACATGCGTATCTTCATAAGTTCATAATTCGTAGATTCATGAGCTCATCATAGGTTCATAGTTGAAAAATTTCATAATCTAGGCATGGTTCAACATAATTTTAACTAAATATCACATATTAACATTGAATCACATTAGAAGACTAAATTAACAATAGACGGTCATAATTGAAGGGAACCCATATTGGAACCTTTGGGGACCCCATGGAAGAATGGATTACATGGTGAACACCCACATACCTTGATGCTTAAAGTCCAAAAAGAAAAGAGTATTGAAGACTCTTCCTCTTCCTTATCCTTGAGAAAATTTGGGGAGGATGGTTTTGGGGAATTTAGGAGAATGAATAGAAAATGGATAATTTAGGATTTAAAAAAATCTAAATAGGGCTTAGGGTAGAAAGCAAAATGACATAATTTTGGATTGAAACAATTAGGAAAAGTCCCAAACATTCCTTTAAAGTAACTGCCAGACTCGATCTACAATTCTGACCTACAGACCATAGATGTTTCTACGGCCCATACTGGTCAGCCGTAGACCAAGTATTGCCCCATGAAAATAACTTATCGATTGATGGAACATTATTATGACTCATAGGTGTTTCTACAATCCATAAACACCAACCATAGAAACCTACTTTAACCTTCGAAATTTCACTAAGTTTGGGACTCACCTATGAGAACTATTTATAACTCGTACAAGGAATGCCATATCGTCTTGGTGAATTGTATAAAGGTTAATCTTACTTGATTTTGAAATGTTATTTTCCCTATTCCATCTACAGCTCGTAGAAGCTTTTACAACTTGTAGATGAGACTCGTAGAACTAGGCCCATCCCTTTTAAAAAATCTGAGGTGTTACATTGTTATCTAGTGATTTAAATTGGTATCTAAACTTCTTTCATTATTCTATCTGCAGATGGTAGATACTCGGCATAATGGATTTAAAGTACCAATTCCGACTGTGGAACCAACATCAAAGGTAGAGGAAAAAGCCGGATGTAGAGAAAGGGGTAAGGGGCAAAGAGAGGACTAATCGAGGTAAAACTCGGATAGAGATTGGTCCTAGGTCGACAAACCTTCCCCCACCCAAGATCATGTTGAAAAAGAGGTTGAAATGGAGATTGAAGAGGATGAAGAACCGAAAATGGAGGCACATATTGGCGGTGCATGTCTACCCCTATGACTTTGAAGTGATTTAACATGTGTGGGTTTTATAAGTGAGTTGGTAGACACTGGAGCCACTAATATTTTACTAATTACTCATTTATTATGTACTTATCCTATTTCTACCACAACCCTAGTGTGGATGAAATGACAGGTTCATAGGCCTTCTTTTTGGTGTTGGGTTCCATTGTGACTGGTACCGAGTATTAACTTTTGGCTATGTCTTGGAAACTGAAGCCTCTAGTGTTTTACAACATAGAGAGCGATGATGCATATGAGTTCATCCTGGATTATTATGAGAGGCTCCAAAAGTTGGGTGTTGTTTATCATCATGTGGTAGAGTTTGTTACCTTCTTGTTGTAGAGTGATGCCAAGCAATGTTGTAGGGCTTATGTGGAATTTCATTCGTCGGCCCTAGCTTTGTTGACTTGGACGCATTTCTACATACTCTAAGAGATGGGAAAAATATAAATTTGGCCGATAATATGTCAATTGCAGCCTCTGATGCCAAATTTCATGCTTTGTCCCATTACGCTACATTGTAAGAAGTGAAGAGGAAACGGTCCTCCTCTATGTCAAGGGATTGAGCACTGACTTTCATGTGTTATCAGTGACATGACTTCATCTAGGAGGAGCTTTAATGAGATAACATACTATGTTATCGAAATTGAAAGAGTTCAACAGGTTTGACAAGACAAGATATGTGGTAACTATAATGGCTTGTATTTCAAGAATTCTAGTCAACAAACGTATTCAACCCATCTGATTCAATTAGCTTTTCTCGTTTCTGTGAGTTGTTATTCTGGGGTCACACAACTGTCTTCAGCTTAAGTGTCTAAGAAACCTTTATTTCTCAGCAATCAGGCCTTCGTTTTATAGGGCATGCTTCAAATGTAGAAAAAAAGGCCACTCCATGAGGGGATGCTCAGATGCCATTATAGGTAAACTAGTATAGTTGCATACTAGAACTATAGTCCCCATAGGTGGATTTGGTAATGACCGAGGTACCAACAATGTGGGAGAGAATAATCCAAAATCCGTAGAGGCAGAGGAAAATAATGCTAGAAGAGAAACGATAAACCATGTAGAAGGGTTGCCCTGATTGATAATAAAGCTCAATGTTATGCCTTTCCAGGCACTCTAGAGACGTCGTTATATTCATTTCTATGACCGGATGCCTTTTGTTTTGTTTGATCTAGGTTCCACTTATTCATATTTTGCTTTGGTACTTGACTTGATTTGTAATATGCTTGATGCCTTTATTTATGTTGCTACCCTTGGTTGGAGAGTGTTGTAGTGACCAATTATATCATTCTTGCTTTGTGTGGATTTTGTTATTCTTAATATGATAGACTTTGATGTGCTCTTGGGTATGACTTGGCTATATCTCTATCATTTTGTTTTGAATTGTGATTCTAAGACAATAACTCTTGAAATTTCGATTATACTAAACTAGAGTGGGAACTTGTGTATAAACTAAGCTAGAAAAAGATCACATCCTACATCCGTGCTGGCGGGAATGGTTTGGTTAGCCTACTTAGAACATCTCTGGTATGTTAGCATAGAGTCCCTTTTTATTGAGTCAATTCTCGTAGTTTTTGATTTTTCAGATATGTTTCCTATGTATTTTCTGGGCATGCATGCCTTTGGATAGGGGCATTGGTTTTTGTATATATTTGGAGCCAAACACTCATCCAAAATCTACCTCTGAATTTTCAAGGCAATGCATGCCTTGATAGGGGCATTAGTTTTAATAGATTTGGAGCTAGACACTCGTCCAAAATCTTTCCTTATCTATACATGGCCCTGATAGAGTTGAGAGAACTCCAAACTCAACTTCAAGAGATCTTAGATAAAAAATCCGTTGACACATCAGTTAGAGGTGCTTCAATGTTGCCTGTGAAGAAAAAAAAGGTATTATGAAAATGTGCATATGTTACTAATAATTGAACAAGTTCACTATAAATAATATGCACCCCTCACCTTTTATAGGTTATATGTTCGACCAATTGAAAGGTGCTTCAGTAATCTTTAAGATTGATTTGCGATCCAACTATCACTAGTTAAAGATTAGACCCAATATACACGTAAGACATCTTTCAGAACTCGACATGGGCATTATGAGTTCTTAATAATGCCCTTCGATTTAATTGATGCAGTAGCAACCGTATGAGCTTAATCAATGGGGTCTTTGAACCTTACATGCGTCTGACCTAGTTATGTGACAAAGGTTAAAACCTTTGTGGTTTTCCTAGCTACTATCAATTTTCCAAGTTCTATTGCAACTCATTTGACTAGTCTAACTCAGAATGAAGTGCCTTTAGCTGTGGTCCGACCAGTGAAAAGAGAGCTTTCAAAAGCTCAAGACATTTTTGACTATGATCCCAACATTAGGGGTGGAAGGTAATGACTACATTGTATATTGTGATGCTTCACATTTGGGTTTGGTTGTTTTATTGATGCATGACATAAATGATATAACTTATTCTTCAAGTCAATTAAATGTCTGTGAAAGAAAATACCCAACTCATCATTTAGAGTTGACAGTGATAGTGTTTACTCTCAAGATCTAACGACATTACTTAGATGGGATCAAGTGTGAGGTATTTACCAGTCATCATAGTTTGCAACATGTGTTCACCATAAGGATCTAAATGTGAGAAAAAGAAGGTCGATGGAGTTGTTGAAGGACTATATGTGAACAATCAATAGCACCTGGGCAATACCAATATGGTGGTAAATGTATTGAGCCAGAAGATAGTTAGCATGGGCAGTCTAAAAAGTCATTGTAAAATCTCATAAATTGAAATAACTAGGAAGAATTTAAGAATTGAAAATAGTGATTTTTTTGGAAAGAATAAAAATCTAGAAATTTTGTTACGGTAGAATAAATTGAGCTTTGGTTGAAATCAAATGACCAAAACTCCTAGTTCAGAATGGGTTAGGCATGTTTACAGATACCGTAGGGATGATCGTTGAATTATTTTTTCAACCCCACCGAGTTCGCGTCATTTCGAGTTCGTATGAGTGAGTTTTTGTCTTTGGAAGTTGCGCTGTTCAAATAAGGAAAGTCCAATCTAAATTTTAGAAGGGTGTTTTTGTATTTTCCTTACCCTATTAGTTTAATTCGCTTTTAGGAGTTTAATTGGGATAAAATCTATTTTTAGCTAGTTTAGAAAAGTTGAGGTTCGCGCTAGGGCTTGGAGAAAAGAGAAAAGAAGAGGAAAGATAAGAAAGTTCAAGATTCGTCAAGAACATTTAAGAATCGCTTGTTGATTTCGTCAAGGGGTGATCCTTATAAGGTATGTGAGATCACATAGCTCTAGGTAATTTCACCCACGCGCCAATCATGATTTATTTCAATGAATTTAGTCTTTTAAAGTTTAGAAATTGAATTTTTGATGGGTTTGTTGAAGTTCCTTTCAGTTCTTTATTCGTTGAAATTGTTGAGGAGTTGTTTGATCCTAATCCATGTAATAAATGTGATTTTAAGTTAAATCCTTCATACTTTGAGTATATAATTGGTTCTATGTTTTTGGGGAAAGAACCAATGGAGTTTAGAGGGTTTAGTGTTGAAAAACAAAGAAGAAAATTTGGGATTTTCTAGGGAAGGGTCTGGGGCAATGCGCCAGCTAGAGCGCCCCAACTTGTTCTATGAATTTTGAGGGCTAACGCCCCGCGCCTCCCAGAGAATCAGGAATGCTAGTTCTCCTTATTCGTTCCCCATCTATTCATATTAGTTCTTTAGTAATGTACCTATGTTTTCTAGTCAATTTCAACACTGTTAGGTACATCTAAATATCTTGAAATCATCCATTAAATTAAGACCATGAACCTTGAATCCAAAAATTCAATTCAAGGAAAATTAAGAGTCCAAGTCTAGAAATTAAGAGTCAAGTAGAAGTTTATAAATTTTTCAAAAGTCATTCACAAATGTTTTAAGTTTTTTTTTTACGAATTAAAGTTCAAGTTGATAAAGAGTAAAGTTTAATGATTGAAGTTCTTTTCTTCAAAGAAGTATATGTGGACTATGTATTCCGAAAGAGTTTAAAAATGTTTTCACATTTCAGCAAGAAAGAAAACATCAATTCCTAGAAAGTTTTTAAGCTAAATTTTGAGTAGTTATCTCAAAACCAAAGAAACAAGTTTGTTTTAAAAAAATATGAGCTAAGTGTATTTTGGGAGTAGTATGGAGCACTAATATGGAATAGGAGTTCATATTATCTCAAGTCTACATAAAACTTATAGCCATGATGAGTAGTAAAATATCATACTTTTTAGATGAGTTCTTAAGTTTTCTTTTAGTATAGACTAGTGGATACACATAGTTAAAGAATCATTATGACGGAAAAGTATAATACAGTTCTCACTACTTAGGCTCATAGTTGTGGTTGCCGATTAAAGAAACTCTCATAGAAACTATATTATTTTATTAAATGAGTAAAATTGAGTTTGTTATAGAATTTTCCTTATCGAACTAAGTTGTAAAATTGAGTTTTTTATAGAATTTTCCTTATCGAACTTAGTTGTTTGCCGCTTTTTTACAATATATATATATATATATATTCAGATTCCTTTCAAGCCTATATCGTGTTTAACATTCCAACTTGCATACTCATACATTTAATGTACTGATGCCAGTTAGATTGCATTGTCTTATGATGCATACATAGGTAACTAGGATTCACATCCAGTGCCTTGTTGATCTAGTTTAGCACTTAGAGTTAGTTGGTGAGCCTCATTGCATTCTAGAAGACTCCTTTTACTTTTCTTTCATTATTTCATTGTTAGGATGATCGAGAGGTCTGACTTTTTTTAGAGTCTTCATAGGCAATTAGTAGAGTCAGTTGTCTTTACATTATCGTATCCTATGTTAAGACTTTAGTTTCCATTTTGGCCAAGTTAAATGTTGACTTTCAAACTTTCTAAGTTATTTTATTAAACCATTGATTTAAGTGCATTTGATCGTTGTTATAATGATTAGCGTCTTCCGTTGAGTAAGTAAGTCAGGCCAAGGGTTCTCTTGGGGTTAACAATGGTTCTCGAGTGCCTGTCCCGCCTAGAGTGTAGGCTTGGGGAGTGACAATCATGTCTCTTTCTTATGGTTTCCATGCTTCTTTTGTCTACTCTAAGCTGCCAACATCTTGGTCTGGATGCTCTTACTTTCTCTTGACCTTCTCTTACTAGATCACTACCAAAAGCTTCACATTACCAGCCTTAAACCACTTTATAAGTGATCTGCATCCCCACTCATGGAGTGCCTCGAATGCTGCCATATCTATGCTCGAGTGATAACTATAATGATAAGAGAATTCACAGAAAGATAAAAATTGATCGCAATGACCTCCAAAGTCAATTACAAAACTCTCAACATGTCCTCTAGCATATGAATCATTTTTTGCAATTGACTATCCTGTTAAGGGTGAAAGACAGTGCTAAAAGTGATTTGAGTGCCCAACATTTCATGCAACGTCTTTGACCTTAATTTAATAAAAGACACTGCTTTAATTTGGATCTGATTTTGCTAGCTGTGTTTAATGACCATGCAGAAGCTATAAAACAACGCCATAGAAACACGTTTCCTGCTATGTTAAGCTGACATCATTCTGAATTGGTTCAAAAATAATAATCTTTTTGTCAGGTCAAATATAATTTGGCATCGTGATTCAAGAATTTATTGAGACTTTGCACGATGTTCCTCTAAATAACACCACAAATGAATTGAAGTCACTAGAAGACTTGAATTTCTTAAATGTGCCTTATTGGAAATGTTGTATGTTTATGCTTTAATGAGAAACAACATGAGGTGACTTGGAGAAGGAAGTTTCTCCAATATCATGAAAAAAAGGTAATGAATGATGCATAAGAAGTTGATAGGTGTAGTTCTATTTGCTTGAATTGCATGAAGTGGTTTGATGTCTTTTTATGTGGAGTGATGTTCCTCCTACCTATGTGTAGAGTTTATGATATTGTATGCTTGCATATGATCTGTTTACATTAGTCATTATCCCTTAAGTGTTTAAGTGTCATTTGAGGACGAATGTTCCTAAGTGAGAGAGAATGTAACGACCCTTAAAATGAACTAGGTTTATCTAGAGCTTTACTTGTGCTTTAAAGGATGTTAACTAGCTTAATTAATGTGTATATGAGTTTTGAAGTCAGTTCGGTTGAGTTTGACGCAAACGTATAGGAACGACTTAGATGTTCGACGACTAGTCACCTATGTGCTTGGATGTGTTCTAGTGTGACTTTGCATGTTTCGTGGGTTGTTTGGTGTCTAAATTGATAGGGGAGGACCCTAAGACCTAAATGAGCATGTGTAGAGGTTTAACATCATGTTTTGTACGTTTTTGGAAAAATATATGTTTTCGTACATTTTTTATTTTTTAGAGCCGCCACTTAATTTTTAAAGAAAAATCAAGAAAACTCTTGTTTTCAAAAGACTTACACAGAAAAATCATTTTGAAATTTTTAAAGGAATCCGGGGATTCCTATTTATATTTTAGGAAGGTTTTTACGGCACCTAAAATATTCGCTAATGTGATTTTTCAATCACCTAATTTTATTCGGCTAAAAGATTTAAAAGTTTTAAGCTATAACTTTATTTGAAGTTATTTATGAAAAGACGTATTAATTTTAATAACCAAGTAAGATTTGGTTCGCTAGTTTATTCGTCTTTTATTTTAAAGAAAAACCTATTTATATTTGAATGAATTTTGGGTCGATAAAATATTATGGCGTTTGTGAGGATTTAGATTATTTAACCTTAGAACTAGAGACAAATAAAATCCGATAAGTAAACGTAGAGTAAAGAGAGGGAGAGACGATTGAGTCCAAATCCAGTTTCTGTCCGCCTGGACCGGTATTTGGATCCACTTCATTTTGGGCTTTTGGCTCGCTTTATTTTATACCTATCCTAGTCTAATCACACAATAATACAAAATAAATATGGAAGACAAAACGACAAGGGCTTAGGCACGAAAACGACAAAACATGACACTTAGGAAATAAATAATAATTTTTGGACTCTCTAGCCCAAATATTTCAATTTCTTTGACTTCTTCAAGCTATTTCTACTCCGAAATCTGTCCGCCGAATTTGGATCATTGACTCAATAGAGGTTTCAACATCGCCTCTACAAGAGGATGTAAGGAAGGGAAATGGATTCCATCGTTAGCTCGAGAGTAAATTTGCATTACAATAGAGGAAATAAAATAGAAAATTAGCATTCGAGATTGATGAAACAACTAAAAATAAATCACAGACCGGAAAAAATATTGTAAATGTCTACTCTTAGATTTTTAAGGACACAAAAATGAATCACTGATAATTAATCAATAAATATTCCACATTTAGTGTTGATTTAAACTAAGGCAAGGACCACTAGTGTTTAAAAGTAACAAGAAAACTAAATATGGAGATAATCAAAACTATTATTAGCTTAAGAATCCAACCCAAAACTTATTCAAAGTCCAGGCTTGGAGAAAAAGAAAAAAAAACAAGAATATATATGCCTATGCATAAGTAGATAGACTAGGTATGAAAACGAGAATAGATATAAGTAAGAGCAAGCAACATGAATGAATAATCAAAACTCAGAGTATAAGGATAACATTCACAGCTAAGCACGTCAGTCCGAGCATAACCCCAATGGAATCAATCAACAACAAACCGCTGTTAATCGTGCTTAAGGTCAGTGAAGAACTTTACAACAAGACGACTCATAAAACCATCAAATTCATAGAAATACGTGTAAATTTTGATGAAGAAAGAAAAAAATGTAACTCGATTATAATGTCCGTTTACCATCTTTAAAAAGAAAAGAAAAGAAACACAGAGTGAAAACAAATAAGAAGACAGTGAACCCCAAAGCTTAAACAAAATATTTGGACCACCCTTCAAATGAGGCTAAGCACAAGGAAAACTTGGAACAAAATAAAAGGTAGACGGATAACCAACAGTTGGGGAAGAATGAACCATTGTATTCTATGCCTAGTAAATAACATAACAAGCAGCTTTTGCAATAACAAATTTCAAATTTTTTTGCTTAATTTCTCGCCAAATAACATATTGGCAATACAAGAAAATGGCAGTAGACTCAAACTCAACGAACAAAAATTATAATAGTGAGCCATAATCCCATGAATTTGACTCAATATCATCAGTAAAACGATAGAATAACTAGGAACATATACATCATATCCAAATATCAACAAATTAACAGTATCTGACCCAAACCACCATATGAAAAATCTTTCCTAACATCAAAATACTACACAAAGAGGGAAAGAGGGGTGAGGAGAACGCCGGAAGGGAAGAAGTATTACCTTTTTCCGGGCAGCGAACGGGGACAGGAATTCAAGTTGAAGAAGACGAGTTTATCACCACCACAATGAAAAACTTGAGTTTCGACCAAGAAAACGGAAGTTTGGATGAGAATCTAAACTAAGCTCTAAGCTGTTCACTCCTCTCTTTCAGATGTATTTAGTGTATACTTTTTTTTAAACTTTATTCACTGTCTTTCTTGTTATCTTCTTGCCAGGCAAAGTTTTACTGAAGAAAAACTTTTCTCGAAGAGATCTTTTCTCAAAAATTTTCTCTTCTTTTTCTGTCTCCCTCTAGTTCTATCAGTGAGATAAATAGAAAATATATAGGAGGAATATTAGGGTTACTAATTTTTGGGAGGGAAAAGGGTATCCCTGGAAATCCCAGAATTCACTTTCAATTTAAAAAAATAAAACACCGCAAAAACTTTCATCAAAATGGATAGACCAACTTTTTTGGGATTTTCGACCCTATTCCAAAATGGAAAGGGGAAGCAGATGCTTGGGATCGATCGAACGTCCTTGCGATGTCACGTGCCTCAATCTCAAGGTCACAAGGACGAATCTGCTGCCATAGCAACTGCTTTAGCTGCTAGAAATGTGTGAGCGCAGAAGACGACCCTAGTCATGTTACTTCCATCGCGTCTCGTCCGTCATAGTCGCTAGATCAAAACTTTTTGTGTTTTCGCAGCACGTGGAACTGATTTGTGGCAAGAAAGAAGAGATGAATTTGGGGCTATTGTAATGTTGACGATAGAGAAGTGGGCCGGGTCGAAAATATTAGGATTTCTGGCTGAACGAAAACGAAATTAGTCATAATGAAATAAAATAAGCAAAGTTGGTCTTCTATTATTAAGGATCTAAAAAAGGTGGGGAAATGAGTTAGGAAAGTTGTGCCAGATTTTCTCTTTGAAATTGATCCAAAAATGGGACAAGGATGGCTATATTAGAACTGGAAAATGACCAAATGAAAGGCAACATAGTCGTGTTGAATTAATTTAAGGAGTTCCGCCAAACCTCAAACACGATGAATTATAATTAATTAAATAACAAGCTTCTAAAAATCAATGAAGTAAAATAATTAGACTAATAAGTTAGGTAACTTAGAATCATATATACTTTAAACAAAAATTAATTCGAATTGAAGATGGAATCTTTTATAAACGATTTTCAAATACTTCAGAATTGTGAGCTACGTACATACTTATAAAACACTATAATAATCGGCTAAATTACTTAAAGTAACTTCAAATATTTGAGTTTTATAGAGCTTATTATTTCTAAATCGTTTAAAATTTAGAAGCTTAGTGGTTAATTTTATATCGAGGAGAGTCAAAATTGGGTGTCAATAATTGTCGTTGTCACGACCCAAAATGAGCCGCGAGTGGCACCCAGACTTATCCTACTATGTGAGCGAACCAACAAATCTAAACCCCAACATTTACCAATATTTCAACCATAATGAACAAAATATAATGCGGAAGACTCAAAATCTTATTAATATAACCAATAAACAAGCTTCTAAAGTTTATCAACTATTATCCCCAAAATCTGGAACTCATCACACCAAGAACATCTATCCTCAAATTTCTAAATCTAAGAGTATTTAAGAAGCTAAAATAAGTAAAAGAGATGGTCCATGTCCAAACTTCAAGACATCAAGACGTGAATGAGAGAATCCAGTCCGAGCTAGGAACAATAGCTCACCCTGAAATCTGACGTGATGAAGACTGGCTAGAGTTGAGGACGAGTCGAAGTCGATGGCACGCTTGCTGCACTCCGCAAATAACAAAGAAGAAAATTACAAGTAGGGGTCAGTACAAGGAACAAGTACTGAGTAGATATTATCGGCCAACTCAAAATAGAAAGCAATATATATCGAATAATAATATAAAATCAACTACCATACTCAACAGGTGACAACAACAAGTACAAGAACCATTTTCCACAACACCAAGCACACCTATGAGGTCTCAAGCCTCCACACCATACTCATTTGCGAAATAAGTTCTTTACATTTGAGTATATTAACATAATTCAAGATTCATTCTCTTTATTCTTCTTGTGTCGGTACGTGACACTTCGATCCCCTACTACTACGTGTCGGAACGTGACACTCCGATCTCCTAATACTACGTGTCGGTACGTGACACTCCGATCCCCTAATACTACGTGTCGGTACGTGACACTCCGATCCCCTAATACTACATGTCGGTACGTGACACCCGATCCCCTAATACTACGTGTCGGTACGTGACACTCCGATCCCCTAACACTAAGTGTCGGTACGTGACACCCGATCCCCTAATCTCATTATTTTAGTTCATCAAGCCTTCTTCTATGTCAAGGCATCATCATTAATAGAGAGAATTTAAGGTTTAAGATTCAACAGCCTCATCATTCTAATCCATCACAATTACATAAAACACATCATGCAACCACACAATTAAGCATATAGAAGACTTTACAATACTACCCAATACATATTAAGCGCTATTTAGAGTTTACTATAAAATAGCATAAACCATAACCTACCTCCACCGAAGAATCGTGATCAAGCAAGCTACTTCCCAATGCCTTTGCTTTCCTCTTCGCTTCCCCCTTCTCTCGCTCGTTCTCCCTCTCTCTGTTCTTTCTATATTTCCTTTTCCAGATTCTTTTTCTTTTACCCTAATTATCATATAATTCATTATGATGGAAGTAACCCATTATTTATTTTAAAGTTATCTCCTTTAACCCACAAGTAAATACATTATTAAACTTACCCCACTAATTTCATAATTATAAGCATGAATAGTCCAAAACACCCCTTAAAAACTTTTAGCAGAAATCCGACCCAATCGGGGTTACGCAGCTCATGACGGCCCGTCGTACCTGCGACGGTCCGTCCTGCAGGTCCGTCACAAAGTTCAGAGAGTCAAATTCAGTAACGAGGTTTGTGACGGTCCGTCGTGTCTACGACGGTCCGTGATGCATTTCCGTCGCGAAGTTCAGAGTGTTGATCCCCGTACCCAAATTTCAGAGTTTAAGTGTTTTGGAACGGAGATCCTCGACGAACCGTTGTGCTTATGACGGTTCGTCCTACCTGTCGTCGAGGGTAATGAGGAGAGCAGCAGGAGAATTACACAAGTGTGGGACGACAGAGTCCGTCACGGTCCATCGAGACCATGACGGTCCGTCGGGTGATCCGTCGGGCTTGTTAGTTTTTATCACAAATGATTCTACTGCTCGAAACGACTAAACTGGTTGTTACAATAGATACCAATTTACCCATCGTTCTTCCTCGAACGATCACAAGAAGAAAAAGCAGGGCGAGAAAGGGTACCTGAATCTTTAAAAAGATGTGGGTATCTTTCTTGCATATCCGCCTCCTTCTCCCAAGTGGACTCTTCAACTGGCCGAGTCTTCCATTGAACCTTGATGGATGCAATCTCCCTTGATCTCAACTTACAGATTTCTCTATCTAAAATAGCAACAGGCTCCTCCTCATAAGACAAATTCTCATTAAGAAAAACTGAATCCCAACGAATAATGTAGTTTCCATCCCCATGGTATCTTTTCAGCATAGACACATGAAATACCGGGTGCACTCCTGAGAGTCTTGGAGGTAATGCCAATTCATAAGCCACCTCCCCCACGCGCTTCAGAACTTCAAATGGATTAATGTACCTCAGATTAAGCATACCTCGCTTACCAAACCGCATCACCCCTTTCATGGGTGAAACTTTCAGCAAGACTTGTTCGCCCTCCATAAAATCCAAGTCCCTAACCTTTCGATCTGCATATTCTTTCTGCCTGTTCTGAGCTTCTAGAAGCTTCCCCTAAATGAATTTTACTTTATCTAACGATTCCCTCAAAAGATCGGTACCTCATGGTCTCACCTCGAATGCATCAAACCAACCAATGGGAGACCTACATCTCCTCCCACACAGTGCCTCAAATGGGGCCATATCAATACTTGAGTGATAGCTATTATTGTATGAAAACTCTGCTAAGGGTAAGAAGTTATCCCAATGACCACCAAATTCTATCACACACGCACGAAGCATATCCTCGAACACCTGAATCGTTCGCTCAGACTGTCCATCTGTCTGAGGGTGAAATGCAGTACTAAGATCCAACCTAGTACCGAATTCAGCATGCAATGTTCTCCAGAACTTAGAAGTAAATTGCGTACCTCTATCTGATATGATGAAAAGTGGAACTCCATGCAATCGAACAATTTCTGAGATATAGAGTTTGGCTAACTTCTCTGCATAGTAAGTCACCTTGACCGGAATGAAGTGAGCAGACTTAGTTAATCTGTCAACAATTACCCAAATAGAATCAAACTTACCCAATGTCTTTGGAATACCAACCACGAAATCCATTGCAATTCTTTCCCACTTCCATTCAGGAATGGGCATTCTCTGAAGTGTTCCTCCGGGCCTCTGGTGTTCATACTTTACTTGCTGACAATTCGGGCATTGGGTAACAAAATCAACAATGTCAAGCTTCATTCTACTCCACCAAAAATGTTGCTTTAGGTCACGATACATCTTGGTTGCACCAGGATGTATAGAATATCCTGAACTATAAGCCTCTGTAAGAATAGTGTGGATCAAATCATCAACACGGGGCACACATACCCTTCCATTAATTCTCAAAACGCCTTCCTCATCAATTATTGCCTTTTTAGCCTCTCCTCGCAACACCATATCCCAAATTCGGCTCAGCTTCTCATCATCAAACTGCCTTCCCTTAATATTGTCAAGAAACGAAGATCTTGCCTCCACACAGGCCAAAAATCCTCCTTTCTCTAGTACTTCCAGCCTCATAAAGTCGTTAGCCAAAGTCTGGACCTCTCGAGCCAATGGGCTTCTAGAAACCTGCAAGTGGGCTAGACTTCCCATGCTCCCTGCTTTTCTACTTAAAGCATCTGCCACAACATTAGCTTTTCCTGGGTAATACAAAATAGTAATATCATAGTCCTTTAGTAGTTCCATCCACCTCCTCTGCCTCAAATTCAAATCTTTCTAGGTAAAGACATACTGTAAACTACGATGATCTGTGTAAACTTCACACTTGACCCCATATAGATAATGTCTCCATTGCTTTAATGCAAACACGACTGCAGCCAACTCCAAATCATGGGTCGGATAGTTACGTTCATGCACTTTTAGTTGCCTCGAAGCATAAGCAATTACATTCTTTTCCTGCATTAGCACTGCACCCAAACAAGAATAAGATGTATCACAATAAACAATGAAATTCTTGCCTTCCACTGGCAAGGTAAGAATTGGTGCAGTAGTCAACAAGGTCTTTAGGTTCTGGAAGCTTTCTTCACATTCGTCCGACCATACAAATGGAACATTTTGCTTAGTCAAATTTGTCAGTTGGGGGAGGCAACAAAAGAAAATCCCTTGACAAATCGATGGTAGTAGCTAGATAAACCAACAAAGCTCCTTACCTCTGTAACATTGGTAGGTCTTACCCAACTCTTCACTGCTTCAATCTTAGAAGGATCCACCATCACCCCATCCTTAGAAACCACGTGCGCCAAGAAGGACACTGAATCTAGCCAAAACTCACACTTGGAGAATTTGGCATAAAGACTTTTCTCCCTCAACACTTCCAATACAATTCTTAAATGCTCCTCATGTTCTTTTCTGCTTTTTGAGTATATCAGTATATCATCAATGAATACAATGACAAAGAGATCCAGATATGGCTTAAAAATTCCGTTCATCAGGCTCATGAAAGCAGCAGGGGCATTAGTAAGCCCAAAAGACATTACTAAGAATTCATAATGCCCATACCTGGTTCGAAAAGCAGTCTTTGGCACATCTACTGCCCGTATTTTCAATTGATGATAACCAAATCTTAAATCGATTTTCGAGAAGGTACAAGCACCTTGTAACTGATCGAACAAATCATCAATGCGAGGAAGAGGATACTTGTTCTTAACAGTTACCTTATTCAGTCGCCTGTAGTCTATGCACATCCGAAAACTTCCATCCTTTTTCTTCACAAATAAAACAGGAGCACCCCAAGGGGATGCACTTGGCCTAATAAAACCTTTACCTAACAACTCTTGAAGTTGGGCCTTTAACTCGCTTAACTCAGCGGGAGCCATTCTATAAAGGGGTATGGAAATGGGGCGATTACCCGGCTCCAGAGCAATACAAAAATCAATATCCCTATCTGGTGGCATACCAGGAAGGTCTGCAGGAAACACATCCAGAAACTCACACGGACTATCGAAACAGACTCAATCGAAGGTACTTGGGAAGTATCATCCCTGAGATGTGCCAAGAAATCTAAACAACCCTTACTAACCATTCTCTTAGCACGAAGAAAGGAGATGAGACGAACTGGGGTGGAAGTATAGTTACCCTCCCACACTAGCGGATTTGTCCCAGGCTTGGACAATGTCACAGTTTTAGCATTACAATCTAAGATTGCAAAATTTGGAGAAAGCCAAGTCATACCCAGAATTATATCGAAATCAACCATCTCTAGAATAATCAAGTCTACATGAGTATTTTTCCCCACAAAAGTCACAAGACAAGACCTATACACCTTCTCAACTATCACAGACTCACCCACAGGAGTAGAGACACGAATAGGCATGTCAAGCAATTCACAATGTAAATCAAGACCAGTAGCAAATGAGGAAGATACATATGAAAATGTGGATCCAGGATCAAATAATACAGAAGCCATGCAATCACAAACCAAAAGATTACCTGTGATAACAACATCAGATGTCTCCGCTTCAGACCTCCCGGGGAAAGCATAACAATGGGCCCTATCACCTGTCTGCCCGTTGCCCCTACCATGTTGCGCTGCAGTAGCTCCAGTTTGCCCGCCACCCCGATTGATTTGGTGACCACCATTACCTTGGCCACCACGTCCTCCAGAATGGCGGCCTCTTCCATGACCACCTCTACCTCTGACTATTGGGGGTCTGTAACTCTGTTTTGGACAATATCTCCTAATATGTCCAGTCTCCCCACATCCATAACACTCTCTGGGGTCAAGCATAGGTCTCTGTGAGAACGACGAAGTCTGGGGATAACCTCCAAACTCAAATAAATGTTGGCTGGTCTGCGATGGACCCTCAGCTACAGCCTGCAGTGAAGACTGAATAGGTCGGGCTGGGTAACCTCCTGAACTCTGCCCTCTGGAGTAAGAACCACTAAACTCACATCCCTTACGGAACTTCTTAGATGTCGACGCCATGGTGAAGTCGTCTGGCTTCACTCCCTCCACCTCTATCACAAAATCAACCACTTCCTGAAAGGATTTTGCTGCAGCAGTTACCTGTAAGGTTGGGATCTGCAAATCCGACCTCAATCCCTTCACAAAACGGCGAATCCGCTCTTGTGGACTGAAGCAAAGCTGGGTGGCATACCTGGATTGTGCACGAAACATAGCCTCATAAGCAGTAACAGACATCCTACCTTGCTCTAAGCTTAGGAACTCATCTCTCCTCTTGTCCCTCAAAGTCCGGGGTATATACTTCTCCATAAATAATCTAGAGAATGATGCCCAAGTCATAGGTGGTGCCTGTGCTGATTGACACTCAACATACGACCGCCACCACATTTTGGCATTCCCCTGAAACTGATAAGTCACAAACTCAACACCGAATCGTTCTACTATGTCCATCTTATGTAGAAGTTCATGAAAATCAACCAGAAAATCATAGGCATCCTCAGATTCAGCACCCTTGAAGACTGGAGGTTTCAATTTCAAGAACTTAGTGAAAAGTTCATGCTGATCACTCGTCATTATAGGTCCTGTAGTCAATCGAGGAAACGTGCCTACTTCCAATGAGGCATCCATGCGGGGAGCCACAACAGCTGCATGTTGTACTCCCGGAACCTGAGGTGCTGGTGCAGAAAACACTGGAGGTGTCTGACCCTGATCAGATAACCCGCTAAGATAGGTAAGAACCTGGTTAATCATCTCTGGGGTAGGTTGGGGTGGTAATTCCTCATCTTGCACTTGCTCATTTTCACCCTCCTCACTCTTTCATACTACCTCATCAGTCGGTGGGGGAGTCACCGCCCTATTACTAGCTGGACCAGGTGTTTGTCCTCTACCTCTAGAGGACGTCCTCCCGCGACCTCTACCACGACCTCTTGCCACTGCTCCTCTTTGAGCTACAGCCCCAGTGACTGGCTCAGACGCATCCTGTCTTGCCGGTGTTGGTGTTGTCACAGTTGTTGCTCTAGTTCTAACCATCTGGGAAATAGAGTGAGGATGTCAGATACCAATTTGTATCACTTAGATACCAATTGGATCTAAGTAATAGCACGAAAGAAAGAAAGAATGGAATTTTCTTAAAGTCCTATAGCCTCTCAAAGAAAAGTAAAGGCGTCCCCCTACCGTTCCTCAAGACTCTACTAGACTCGTTCTTGTGTGATGAGACCAACGATCCTAATGCTCTGATACCAACTTTGTCACGACCCAAAATGAGCCGCGAGTGGCACCCTTACTTATCCTACTATATGATTGAACCAACAAATCTAAACCCCAACATTTACCAATATTTCAACCATAATGAACAAAATATAATGCGGAAGACTCAAAATCTTATTAATATAACCAATAAACAAGCTTCTAAAGTTTATCAACTATTATCCCCAAAATCTGGAAGTCATCACACCAAGAACATCTATCTTCAATTTTCTAAATCTAAGAGTATTTAAGAAGCTAAAATAAGTAAAAGAGATGGTCCATGTCCGAACTTCAAGACATCAAGACGTGAAGGAGAGAATCCAGTCCGAGCTAGGAACAATAGCTCACCCTGAAATCTAACGTGATGAAGACTGGCTAGAGTCGAGGACGAGTCGAAGTCGATGGCACGCTTGCTGCGCTCCACAAATAACAAAGAAGAAAATTACAAGTAGGGGTCAGTACAAAGAACACGTACTGAGTAGATATCATCGGCCAACTCAAAATAGAAAGCAATATATATCGAATAATAATATAAAATCAACTACCATACTCAACAGATGACAACAACAAGTACAAGAACCATTTGCCACAACACCAAGCACACCTATGAGGTCTCAAGCCTCCACACCATACTCATTTAGGAAATAGGTTCTTTACATTTGAGTATATTAACATAATTCAAGATTCATTCTCTTTATTCTTTTTGTGTCGGTACATGACACTCCGATCCCCTACTACTACGTGTCGGAATCTGACACTCCGATCCCCTAATACTACGTGTCGGTACGTGACACTCCAATCCCCTAATACTATGTGTCGGTACGTGACATTCCGATCCCCTAATATTATGTGTTGGTACATGACACCCGATCCCCTAATACTATGTGTCGGTACATGACACTCCGATCCCCTAATACTACGTGTCGGTACGTGACACCCGATCCCCTAATCTCATTATTTTAGTTCATCAAGCCTTCTTCTATGTCAAGGCATCATCTTTAATAGAGAGAATTTAAGGTTTAAGATTCAACAACCTCATCATTCTAATTTATCACAATTACATAAAACACATCATGCAACCACACAATTAAGCATATAGAAGACTTTACAATACCACCCAATACATATCAATCGCTATTTAGAGTTTACTACGAAATAGCATAAACCATAACCTACCTCCACTGAAGAATCATGATCAAGCAAGCTACTTCCCAATGCCTTTGCTTTTCTCTTCGCTTCCCTCTTCTCTCGCTCGTTCTCCCTCTCTCTGTTCTTTCTATTTTTCCTTTTCCAGATTCTTTTTCTTTTACCCTAATTATCATATAATTCATTATGATGGAAGTAACCCATTATTTATTTTAAAGTTATCTCCTTTAACCCCCAAGTAAATACATTATTAAACTTACCCCACTAATTTCATAATTATAAGCATGAATAGTCCAAAACACCCCTTAAAAACTTTTAGCAGAAATCCAACCCAGTCGGGGTTACGCAGCTCATGAAGGCCCGTCGTACGTGCGACGGTCCGTCCTGAAGTTCAGAGAGTCAAATTCAGTAACGAGGTTTGTGACAGTCCGTCGTGTCTACGACGGTCCGTGCTGCAATTCCGTCGCGAAGTTCAGAGTGTTGATCCCCGTACCCAGATTCCAGAGTTTAAGTGTTTTGGAACGGAGATCCTCGACAAACCGTTGTGCTTATGACGGTTCGTCCTACCTGTCGTCGAGGGTAATGAGGAGAGCAGCATGAGAATTACACAAGTGTGGGACGACGGAGTCCGTCACGGTCCGTCGAGACCATGACGGTCCGTCGCGTGATCCGTCGGCCTTGTCACTCTTTATCACAAATGATTCTACTTCTCGAAACGACTAAACAGGTCGTTACAGTCGCTTATTTTACTTGGATTGATGCAAGAAATTAGAGGAAAATGAAATTGACCAAGCTAATTTTGACTGACCACATATTCATCTTGAGGGAAGGGATTTGGTGCGGACTTGAGGAAAAAGAAATTTACCAAGCCAATTTTCAGGCCACTTATAGTTCGATATGCTTGATTTAATGATGATTTTTAAAGATTTCAAAGCCATCTCGATACGGAGTTATGAAGGGGTGGAAATTCTCAAGAATAAGATTTAAAAGAGAATGTTGGACTACAACCGAGTTTTCTTTATAGAGACCGCCTACATATCCTTAAACGTTAGGAATAGGCTGCTTGTAGTTCGACTCGATCGGTTAAAAAGGAAATCTATTATGCTAGATAACCTTTGGTTGTGCATAAGTGACAAATTAAGTCGAGTATGAAAAGGATACTTGTAACCTCTTAGCCATGAAGGTGGAGATCTTCACATCCATAGATAATAACTTACACAAACATAATTTTCAAAGCTCTTGGTGTATTGTCACTTATATTTGAAATTTTCTTCTGGAAGACACAAAAATTTCCGGATGCGAATCTGAAAACTAGAAAAACCAAAAAAAAAACCCACATGCCTTCTGATAGGGGTGTGGTTTGGTTGTGGTGGAAGTCGCTCCTCTGCTCGTGTCCTAAGAGTTTGACACTTCTCTTTGGACTATGTCCCAATTCGCTGTTAAGAAAAGTTCCAGGTTGTGCTGCATCCTTTTTGATGTCGTCCGCACCTGTGGTTTGTTTTTTTGGAGAATTCATCCTTTCAGATGCTCTCCATAAAGGCTGAGATAAAAAAACCTTAGCATAAAAATGCATTTCAAAAGGGAGATAGTGTCTTTTACCCCGTTGACACTTAGTTGTTCTCCTTCAACATTTGACATCAACTCGATTGGGTTTGATGTAAAGCAAATAAAGCTTATGTCTTATGTCTGGAATGTAATGTTCAATGTATGCTTCATTTGATGTCAAAATGAATAGAAGCTGATGCATTGTTGATATTTCTCTTGATGTCGTCTCATTGGTAGTGCATGATTTCTGTGGGGCATGAATATTTTCCCGTGATGCGTGAATATTGAATCATGATGATCTTCCGCTATGCATGAATATTGACTCGCGATGCATGATCTTCTGCGGGGCAGGAATATCTTCCCGTGATGCATAAATTTCTACGAGGCATGAATATCTTCTCGTGATGCATAATTTCCTGCAAGTCATGAATATCTTCTCGCGAGGCATGAATATCTTCCCGCGATGCGTGAATATTAACTCACGATGCATGATCTTCTGCGATGCATGAGTATTCAGTTGCGATGCATGATCTTCCGCGATGCATGAATATTGACTTGCGATGCATGATCTTCCGTGATAAATGAATATTGACTCGCGATGCATGATCTTCTGCGATGCATGAGTATTAACTCGCGATGCATGATCTTTCGCGATGCATGAATATTGACTCGCGATGCATGATCTTCCTTTACACATGAGTATTAACTCGCGATGCATGATCTTCCGTGATGCATGAATATTAACTCTCGATGCATGATCTTTCGCGATGTATGAGTATTAACTCGCGATGCATGAATTTCTACTCTTGATGTCATCCTTGGTATTAAATGAAGATAGTGCTTCAATAGAGCAACATAGTGATCTTTTGGGTGCCTGCTGAATAATCATGTCGTCTTGATTAACAATAACGGTAAAATGCCTCTCCAAATAGTGTATCGTCCCGATCAACAATAAAATAAAATGAACCCTCTGGGTGGTGTATTTTCTTGATCGACAATAAAATAAATAACCTTCCGGGTAGTGTACTTTCTCAATTAACAATGAAATAAATTGATACTATGATGCAGATAACGTCCTTTATGAAAATCGTGAACTCTTTTTTGAGATTTTCGCTTGATTTACTTTCGGTATGCAAAATATACAAATTATTCCCGTTTCCACAGAGAGATCGTCAATTTGGGAGATCTTTTCCCCTTGACTTCTCCATACCGTCGATCTAAGAAATTTGGTGATTTTTAGAGCAACTATATTTGCGTTCACAGAAAAATCGTTAGTTTTTAAAATGAACTGATTTGTGTCGATTCTTCAATTGTCTGCTCCCTGCCCTGCTACCTACGGTTGATTTTATTATTTTCTGACTCTTGATAGATAAGGCAAAATATTTTACACCAAAACAAATAAAACATAAAAGGAAAATCTTTCAAGAAAAATAAATTTTTGAGAAGTAGTATTTTGAAAATGGTCACTACCAAGTGTCATGTCACGTCAGGCTTAGCAAACTTCATTGAGTCTGATGCTTGGAGGTCTATCTAATTATTCGCTGGGGAGCTTTTAGAGTCACTTCAGAATGTCGATAAACTCCGATTGAAATTTTGAGGCCATCCTCAAAATTTTTTTGTCCCTTTTACATGCCTTTGACTTATCTTTAATTGTTGGTGTATAAATCCCGGAATTTCCAAAATCCTTTCGAAAATTCTGTCTTAGTTGCAAATCATGAAGTATTTTCAGTTGTTACTTGTTGAGAAAAAATCTTCTTCTTGATAATTTTTGAGTCCCTCTCAAAAATACTGTCCCAGTTTCTATTGTAAAGAAAAATAGAAATCTTACGAGAAATATAACCTAACCCTCTTAGCGCCTACATATCCCATTGAGGTAAGAATCAGGTCAAACGTAGTTCCCCTCAAAGGCTTATAACAATACGAAATTTTCAGAGAAAACTGAACGAGGCCGATATAGTCCGGCTACGTATCTCATTCTTGAGAATTCAGGTACGTAGTTCAAATACAAAGAAATATTAAAAGGGATAAATGGGGTGACCGAGGCCGACATAGGCCACTTATGTATCTCATTCTTGAGAATTCACGTTAGACGTAGTTCATTACAAAGGGGATAAAATTTTAAACAAAGTAATTACAAGCGAATAGGACGATTACAAGGAAATAATAGAAATACAAACTGAAGCTTCACACATAATATCTCTTGACAACATCTGAGTTGATCGATTTTGGTCATGCAGTTCCATCTATCTCCGACAGGACCAAAGTACCTCCAAATAGCACTTTTCGGACCATGTAGGGTCCTTGCCAATTTGGTGCAAATTTTCCTTTATACGCGTCTTGATGAGGAAAAATGCGCTTATGGACCAACTGACCAATTTAAAAAATTCTAGCTCTTACTCTTTTGTGGAAAGCACGAATCATTCTTTGTCGATATAGTTGACCATGACAAACGGCCACGATTATCTTCTCGTCAATCAATGTTAACTTGTCAATCCGCTTGCTGACCCATTCAACGTTACTCAACTCAACTTCTTGTATGATTCTCAAGGACGATATCTCAACTTCACCAGGTATGACTACTTCTGTTCCATATACTAGTGAGTATGGAGTAGCTCCAATCGACGTTATGACGGTCGTTCGATAACCCAAACAAATCATAGGGCAACATATCGTGCCAACCTCGATGATTGTCGATCATTTTCCTCAGAATCTTCTTGATTCTCTTATTGGCGGCCTCTACAGCTCTGTTTATCTGAGGATGATAAGCGGTTGAGTTTCGGTGAGTAATCTTAAATTGCTCACATATATCTCTTATCAAGTGACTGTTGAGATTCACACCATTACCAGTAATGATGGTTTGGTACTCCGAACCTTCATATCAGATTGTTGCGAACAAAATCAACTACAACTTTTTCGTTACTGACTCGTAAGAAGATGCTTCCACCCACTTGATGAAATAATCAATACAACCTAAATAAATCTTTGTCCATTAGAGGTGGCGGGCTCTATCGGACCGATAACATCCATGCCCCAAGCTACAAATGGCCAAGGTGAACTCATAACATTAAGTTCGTGAGGAGGCACTCAGATTAAATCACCGTGCACTTGACATTTATGAAATTTCTGCACAAACTTGCAACAATTATTCTCCATAGTCATCCAGAAATAACCGACTCGAATGATCTTTCTTTCCAAAGTGAGCCCATTCATATGCGTTCCACAAACTCCAACATGTATCTGTTCTATAAGCTTCGCAGCTTCAACAACATCGGCACATATGAGAAGACCCAAATCTGGAGTCCTCCTATAAAGGATTTCTCCACTCAGAAAGAAATTTAGAGCCATACGACGTATCAACTTTTTTTGGTTGGATGTGGCATCTTTAGGATAAATCCTAGACTCCAAATACTTCTTTATATCAAAATACTAAGGTAAACTGTCTCGAGTCCTCCTATAAAGGATTTCTCCACTCTGAACTCGATCTTACGAAATCTTTTGCACAACTTCTTTACATACTGCACGTAAGGTATAATCTTCGGGTTCTTCACGGCCCACTCTCCTTGAACCTGATGAATCAACAGATCTCCAATAACCAATAACTCGTGGACATTCATGTCAATGGCCATTTTAAACCGAGAGTACAAGCTTTATACTCAATCATTTTGTTCGTGCAATTAAATCAAAATTTAGGTGCCATAGGATAATGTTGACCAGATTCTTACACTACGGCTTCGACACCTTTCCCTTGGTGATTTGCCACTCCATCAAAGAATAATCTCCATCCAAGATATATTTCAGAAATATCTTCACCCACAAATGATACTTCTTCATCGTGAAAATAAGTCTTGAGCGGTTCATACTCTTCATCAACAAGATTTTCTACAAGATGATGAGCCAAGCCTTGTGCTTTGATCGCCTTCTGATTCATGTACACAATATCAAATTCACTCAACAACATTTGCCTAGCTAAATTTCTGGTCAGCATTGCCTTCTGGAAAATATACTTCAACGGATCCATTCTGGATATGAGATATGTAGTATAAGAAGACAAATAATGCCTCAACTTCTGAGCGATCTAAGTCAAAGCACAACACGTTCTCTCTAAAAGAGTATAGTGAGACTCATATGGAGTGAACTTCTTGCATATGTAATGGATAAGCCATTTCCTTCTTTCCTGTCTCGTCATGTTGACCAAGTACGCATTCGAATGCAACAATGGAGTCCCTTTTCATGGAGGAACCAATACTGGTGGATTGGATAAATAGTTCTTAATAGTGTCAAAAGCAATCTGACACTCTTCAGTCCATTTTACCAAAGCATCTTTCTTAGACAGCGTGAAGATAGGCTCACACACTACATTTGATTGAGTTATGAATCGACTGATGTAGTTCAACCTCTGAAGAAAATCATCACTTATTTCTTCGTCTTTGGAGGAGGTAACTCTTGAATCGCCTTGATCTTGGAAGGTTTGAGCTCGATACCCCTTCTGCTAACTATGAATCCCAACAATTTTTCGGCTGGCAACCCAAAAGCACATTTGACGGGATTTAACTTCAAGTTATATCGGCGTAGAAGGTCGAAGAACTTCCTCAAGTGCGTCAAGTAATCTGAACTCTCGCGGACATGATTATAACATTGTCTACATACACCTTGATCTCCTTATGAATCATGTCATGAAATATGGTCGTCATAGCCCTCATATGGGTAGCACTAACATTCTTGAGGCCAAATGGAATCACCCTGTAATGATATATACCCAAAGGTGTAATAAAAGCTGTCTTTTCTACATCTTCCTCGTCTATCAGAATCTTATAATAACCTGCATAACAATCCACAAATGACTGCATTTCATGTTTAGCAATATTATCCATACGAATGTGAATGTTTGGCATCAGATAATTATCCTAAGGGCTGGATTTGTTGAGATCCCTGTAGTCGACACAAGTTCTGATCTTCCCATCTTTCTTGGCAACCAGAACAACATTGTCCAAACAAGTCGGGTATTGTGTCACTTCCACCAATCGAGACTCGATCTGCTTGGTGATCTCTTCTTTGATATTTAAACTCAATTCAGGCTTGAATTTTCGAGCCTTCTATTTCACTGGATTGAACCCTGGATTAATCAGCAGTTTGTGAGACACAACATTGGTACTCAGCCCTAGCATGTCGGTGACTTCCCTGACGAACAAATCAATATACTTGGTGAGTGAATGAATCGGGCCTTTTCTTTGATATTCATTCGAGTGCACACTGATTTTAACCTCTTTGATACACTCTTGGTCTCCCATATTTACAGTTTCAGTTTTTCTAAATTTAGCTTATGCTGATTTTCAAACTGCAGAAACTCTTCAACAACATAATTCGGTGCCTCATTTTCCTCTTAGTATTCATCAGCCTCGTTATCACCTGCCTCACTTTGTTCGTTCAGCTCGCGACATGACATGACATTGGAAGGCTTAAAACTTATATTACTGAAACCATAAATGTACAAAGTTAGGAAAGTAGAATATAACAAATAAATAATTAAAGCAAATTTTCAATAAAGGAGACTTTCAATTAAATGGGAAAAAAAGCGCAAACTTTGGTCATAGCAAGGGCCACGTTGCCTTTTTATAAACATCACAAGAAAATTTAAAAGTTCAAATAAGCAAAATGATGGGTCTGGGGCATCAATCGAACAACCACCGATTTAAATATGCATAAATTATGCCTTTCTACCAAGGAGTTCGGGGAATCAGGATAGGCGTGGAGGTTCGATTCTGCAGCATCTTCCCGAGCTCAACATCACAGATACCAGCTAGCTGGACCTTTTCTTCTATGATGACATTGATTTTTTCAAAGTCACAGATTCCGTCCCTGAGACTATCACGATCGGCGTACTCTCGGACTAAAATTGATTGATACCGATGAGGGATTGGCTTAACCAATGCTTTATCACTGTTCTTTTTCATCTTCATATCATCATCTGTGGGGATGTACCCCAAACCATATCTCGCTCCTCTGATGGGGAGCGGAATAGGCTCAATGATTTCTTGGGAATTTTTTCCCAATCTGAAACCTGGTTCAAAACCATTCGGTAGCATCAAAGTGTATATCATCTTGTACACAGCAGGCATGAGAGTTTGTGGGTCCAAGTCCTCATCGGTGGCATTTACCAGCTCCGCCATGTTGAAATTTGTACCCCGTGATACCTCATCAATAATTGGCGCCAGTCTGCCAGAGTGACTCCCTTCGCCATGAAGAACTAGCTCTTCATCCTTCCAAACAAGCTTCATCATCTGATGCAGAGTAGAAGGCACAACTCCCGCCATATGGATGAAAGGTCTTCCCAAAAGAAAATTATAGCTGGTGTCAATGTCCAAGTCTTCGAATTGTTCATCGAATTTTGCCGGACCCATTTGGATAATCAGATTCACCGATCCCAACGTATCTCTCTGAACCCATCAAAGGCTCTTACATTGACTTGGTTTTGTTCAAGCTTCCCAAGGTCAAACCTTAACTGCCTCAGTGTCGAAAACGGACAAATGATCAGACCAGATCCATCATCCACCAAAATGATATTTACAACTTTCTAGCGACATACGATAGTGATGTGCAATGCCTTGTTGTGTGAAATCCCCTCGAAAGGCAACTCATCACCACAGAAGCTAATTTGATGCCCTCGGATAACTTGGTTAATCATGGCGGCCACATTATCGCTGCTTGTGTCGACAGGAACATACGTATGATCGAGATCCTTAATCCATGGCTATCTATGCAATTGAGAACTCATCAGCAGGGCCCACACAGAAATCTGGGCTAGAGTCTTCTCCAAATGCTTAACAATCAAATAATTCTTTGGCTGCATCTTTCTCCGGAATTCTTTTGCTTCGCCTTTGCTTGTCGGCCTTTTACCCTGATCTTTCTTCTGTCCTCAAAGGGCCAATTATTTGATAGTATAACATCTATTAGATTGATTTATACCATGAGCGGCAGCAGTTTCAATCACAAATTTTGGCTTGACAATAGTTTCTGATGGCACCAAGGCAACAATCTTCGCATGTGTCAGGATCACATTACAACTGGAGTTATCACTTTAGTCACACACCAATCATCGTCCATCTCTATCATGTTGATATTAACGCCTCCATGATTCAGCAAAGCATTGGTGTTGACATTAGGCGCGACTGATTGAAGAGAGACCACTTTTTGGTCGATCAGATCTTGAATCTTGTGCTTGAGGTTGATACAGTCTTCGGTATCATGTCCAACACTGTTGGAGCGATACGCACATCTTTGATCGGGCCTATTGAATTTGGAACTAGTATCCACGGGCTTGGGCCCTACCGGCTTGATATATTCGGCCGCAGCCAATCGCTCTTACAACTTTTTTTGTCTTTCAACGAGCACGGTAAAGTTCCTGGGAGGCTTATTCTTGAATCTGGGTCGATGTGGATCACAGTGCCATGTTGGGGAGGGAGTATCAGTTGATAGCTTCTGGTATTTGGACGGAGAGCTTGGGTTTTGGGATATGTATTTGTTTGGTAATTTGGTGATGGAGCTTAGTAGTTCATGGGGCCATTTTGGTTTACTGGATCTTGGCCTTTATAGACCGGAGGGGGTGCTCGGTAGCTTGACTGCACATTGGCACAGTTGGGATCATCATTTTGGTAATGGCGGGGATGGAATTTGGTAAAGTGGAAGAGGATTTTGATAAATCGGGGATGGACTTTGGTAATTTGGAGAGGGGGCATTTGGATAGGTGGATGTAGCATTTTGGTAGAATGGAGGGGGATCATTTGGGTGACTAGCTTGTGTGTAGCAAACTTGATAGGAGTTATGAGAAGGTCGAGGACGACCTTGGGAGGACAATGATATTCTGGGGGTCTTTTTCCCCTCATAAGAGACAACAACAATTTTCTCTCTCTTTTTCTTCAACAGTACCGATGATCCGAGCGATGCTACAATACGAGCTATTTTACGTGTTTTCAAACCATCTTTGATAGTCTCATCAATCTTTACTATTTCAGCAAATTTTTCTCCAACGAGCAACATGATTCTATCATAATTCGTGCTCTTGCACATGCATGAACACTTCTTTCATTCATTTATTATGATAACAATGGAAATTGAAAGACAACAATGTTTTAAAGATAAAAATAATGACTACATCTCAGTCATTCTTCTTCTCGTTGCAACATCAGTCACGAGGAACAAATTTGACTCAAATTTTTACCATGTCGACGAGGAATTCGAGGTCGGGGAGGAAGTTAAGACACTTTTCAATGTTGTGTTCTGTGGCATTATGATAGGGACATTGCTTCTAAATTTTATACTGAAGAGAATACGACATGTCCATGCCCTTGTATAAATGGGTGAAGACTCTATTCTGAACTAATTTTGAGTAGATTTCCATCATCATTTTCTTGAAAGGCGTGAATAAGCAACGATAGAATATGGTTTTCTCTCCGACTGGTATGTCAAGCCGCGGTTCATCAGATGCAAGGACGACGTCTTCACCCCAAGTGTTCAGAGTACTGTCCATACTGAACAAATGACGGATTGCGTTCTTAAACTCTATGAACTCTTCTATCGTATGCCCTTTCTGGTTGAGATGACTCTCACAAATATTGTGGTAGTCCCCTGATCCCACATGGGAAGATGCTCGTTCGACGGGACCAAGCATACGTCTAGATCGATAATGCTCGAATATAAAGGCGCACGAAATGGCCTCTATCCTTTTCTGATATTCCTGCGGATATGCTTCAAAAAACTTTTCTTGCCTCCTTTCGCCAGATCCTTAGTAAAAAGGTTTTTGTGGTAAAGTGCCTCCTCATAATTCTTTTCGTTGATTTCCTCCTCGAGGCTCCCAGGAGGAAACAATAGGTCATACAGGCGCTTTCCGCGCTGTTTTTGTGTGTCGATCCTCTCTTTTTCACTTGGCCCAGTCTGGATACTCTTTCCTTTGTCCATAGCGGTTACCTTTACTTTCCTAAGATGATATAATAACATTAAGGCTTTGGGGTATGGGATATGTCTTTTGAGCGAGAAACTTAAGATCCAAAAAATTTTGGTCAAACATTCTGTAGTAGTGACTTGTGTATAAATTTCTGAACATTTATGGACAGGAGTGGGTTAACGATATCCTCATTCAAAGTAACATATCACATAGGCAGTTAAAATACATATATCGCGTCGTAATCATGCATGTGACCCTTTTGTGCCAAGGGTAGGCCTAACGATCTAAAGGATGTATTGCGTCATTTAAAACACATATGTTGCATCCCCCAAAATAAACTTCACAAATAAATAATCATATCATTCTTTACATAATTTTAATAAGAATGGGGGTAAATTTTCAGGGAAGGGGAATACGTTGCGAATACAAATTAGAAAACAATTCCACACAAGGGATATAGAAGGTGGATGGTCTTGCTCCTTCTCTTGCTTTGTCTTCCTCTCCGCGGATAATGCATTTGCTCGTTACCACATATGGCTCAGCGAACACAGCTTTGCAAGATGACGGCACAACCTGTAGAGTATTGATCTGCTCATCTGGGGTTGCATCTAGACGTATTAAACAAGCCCTTGCATCGGCTAGTTCTTCAAAAGTCACAGCTAAATCCCTATGATTTTCTAACACTTTGGACTGGTAATCTTGCTCCCTTCGCTGAAATTCTTTCTCCCTTTGGTCCCATTCTTGCTAAAACTGATATGCGTGGATCTGGAGCCTTATCTGTACGTCTTTGTCTTCTCGACCCACGTGTTGTGTTGGGTTCTCTATGCCACACAAATCATTATGCAACCAAGTCTTGTATTCATCTACATACCCAGCTTCATATCTATTTTTTTCAGCCATAACTCATTTCATGTTGACATGTCCAACCCATTTTTGGAGGATGATCTTGGCGAAAGGTATTTTAGTGCACCCATTGTAATCGATGATGAAAGAGCTAGTATCCCCTTGGAAAGGTGTGATTTGTGTTCTACAGAATTGCCGCATCACCCTAGTTGGATTGTAGGGTCGCAATCCTCTGATGCCGGGAATGACCAAAAATGGAAGTTTGGATCCCTGCGCTGCTATTTTCTCAGACTTGAAGCTCGACAATATCCACTATATGTCTCCTTCTCGTAGATCATAAAATACCCTCGCCCACGCATCCCTGGTGGTGTGAATTTAGAATCTACGGATGCTTAGATAGAATTCGTAAGCATCAAGTGGACTCTTCCGGCTCGGTTTGCCCAACTTTTGTTGCTGGGTGCCGTTTCTTTTGCACAGATGTTCAGTCATCCACCACTGAAGTAGAATGTTGCAACCTTGGAAAAATGTGAACCCATTTTTACACAAGCTCAAAGACCGATAGATGTCGGCCAAAATGACCGAGGCTAAAATGCAATGCTTTTTTTCTTTTTGTTTCCTACCAATTCCTCTATAGATGGAATCTACTACCATCATGACCCGAGTGTCGATCCCCTTTCCTTCATCCTGAGGGAACAACATCGTTCCTAAAAGTCATGCAGAAAATGCGATGGTCTGAGTCTGTCTTCAAGTATTGTGGTCATGGAATTCATTTAGAAATTGCACAAGTTATCTATCATGCCCCATCTTTCATAAAATCTCATTAGTGATATATTTTGGGTCTTCAACCAGATCACATTCACCAACAATAACATATCCGGTAGAAGGATGTGATGATCTGGACATTTTTTCTTATTGCCACATGTTCCGATAGAATCTAAACAATCCTTTATTCTTTTAGTGTCGGTGTTATCTCAACGTCTCCAAATTTAAACACTATCCTTTCGTCGTCCTAGAATCATGTAATTACCTCGATAAACGTGGGCTAAATCTTGAAGTCCATTATTGAAGGTAAGTGATGTAGGTGGATCGAGATTTCTCTCTTTTTACAAGCTTTGAGATTATTCCACAATATGCGAAGAATGTCTGGTGTCTTGGTGACCATATTGAAACTGAGGAATTGACTCAGCATCTACAAAAACATACAACTAGTTTGTTTCTACCCCTAGGACACAACAAACAGTTAAACACGCAAACATCTTTCAAATTCAGCACATAAATATGATCTTCCTATCAAGCTGTGGGCTCTTTGGACTCAAGGCGGTCTTTCGAATGGGCCCAACACTCCTTTGGTGTTGAGTTACCTTAGGCCAATGCGCTACTTTTCAGGATTCGATTTCGCTCTATTTTAGTTTAACTAGGAGTGTGTTGTATTTATAGTGGAAAGGGTAACCCAAATGAACTACTTGGGTTAGGAAAATTAACGATCGTTAAGTATCAAGTAGCCAACTACATTCATCATGGTGCCACAAGAAAGATTTGGTTAACGAAAGACTGCGAACCTGCATAATCGTCCTTTAAGTGGTAAATAAAAATAATCATCATTTGACGGAGTTATGATATGCCATGAATGCAATACGTTAGTTTTAAGGTTAGAATCCTCTAAATCCCTTGCGGAGTCGCCATTTCTATCTTATACGTTTTCGGTAAAATATATGTTTTAATTCGTTTTTTTTATTATTTTTTAGAGTCACCACTTAATTATTAAAGAAAAAACAAGAAAACTTTTGTTTTCGAAATACTTAAATCGAAAAATCATTTTGAAAACTTTAAAGGGGTCCGGGGATTGTTATTTATATTTTAGGAAGATTTTTACGACACCTAAAATATTCGCTAATGCGATTTTCCAATCAACTAAAGTTATTCGGCTAAAAGATTTAAAAGTTTTAAGCTATAACTTTATCTGTAGTTATTTATGTAAAAGAAGTATTAATTTTAATAACCAAGTAAGATTTGGTTTGCTAGTTTATTCGTCTTTTATTTTGAATAAAAACCTATTTACATTTGATTCAATTTTAGGTTGATAAAACATTATGACGTTTGCGAGGACTTGGATCTAACCTTAGAACTAGCAACAAATAAAAGCAAATAAGTAAATGATACAGTAAAGAGAAAGAGAGAGAGAGAGAGGATTGGGTCTAAATCCAATTTATGTCTGCCTGGACCGGTATTTGGATCCGCTTCGTTTTGGGCTTTGGCCCGCTTTATTTTGTACATGTTATAGTCTTATCATACAATACAAAATAAATATGGAAGACAAAACGACAAGGGCTTAAGCCCAAAAACGACAAAACATGACAACGTAGAAAATAAAAAAGAACTTCTGGACTCTCTAACACAAATCCTTCAATTTCTTCGACTTGTTCAAGCTATTTCTACTCCAAAATCTGTCCGTCGATTTTGGATGATTGACTGGATAAAGGTTTCAACATCGCCTCTACAAGAGGATTCAAGGAAGGGAAATGGAATTCATCGCAAGTCGGGAGTAAATTTTCATATCAACAGAGGAAATAAAATAGAAAATTAGCATACGAGATCGATGAAATAAACTGAAAATAAACCACAGATCGGAAAAAATATTGTAAATGTCTATTGTTAGATTTTTAAGGACACAAAAATGAATCACTGATAATTAATCAATAAACATTCCGCAGTTAGTGTTGATTTAAAAGTAACAAGAAAACAAAATATCGAGATAATCAAAACTATTATTAGCTTAAGAATCCTACCCAAAACTTATTTAAAGTCCAGGCTTGGAGAAAAAGAAAATAATTAAGAATATATATGCCTATGCATAATTAAATAGACTAGGTAAGAAATGAGTATAGATATAAAGAGAACATTTACAGTAAGCGCGTAAGTCCGAGCATGACCCCAATTGAATCAATCAACAACAAGCCGCTATTAATCGTGCTCAAGGTCAATGAAGAACTTTACAACAAGACGACTCATAAAACCATCAAATTTAATGAAATACGATCAGATTTTGATGAAGAGAGAAAAACATTCCACTCGATTATAATGTCTGTTAACCATCTTTAAAAAAAATTAAAGAAACACAAAGTGAAAACAAAGAAGAAGCCGTTGAACTCCAAAGCTTAAACAAAATATTTAGACTACCCTTGAAATGAGGCTAAGCACAAGAAACACTTGGAAAAAAAGAAAAGGTGGACGGATAACCAACAGATGGGGAAGAATGTGCCATCGTATTCTATGCCTAGTTAATAACATAAAAAACAGCTTTTGCAACAACACATTTCAAACTTTTTGCTTCATTTCTCGCCAAGTAACAATATTGGCAGTACAAGAAAACGGCAGCAGACTCAATCTCAATGAACTAAAATCATAATATTGAGCCATAAACCCATGAATTTGACTTAATATCATGAGTAAAGCGATGGAATAACTAGGAACATATAAACCATATCTAAATATCAACAAACTAACAGTATATAACCCGAACGGCCATATGAAAAAGCTTTCCTAACATCAAAATACTACACCAAGAGGGAAAGAGGGTGAGGAGAGCACCAGAAGGCAAGAAGTATTAACTTTTTCTAGGTAGCGAATGGGGACGAGAATTCGAGTTGAAGAAGACGAGTTTCTCACCGCCAGATTAAAAACTTGAATTTCCGACCAAGAAAACGGAAGTTTGGATGTGAAACTAAACTAAGCTCTAAGCTATTCACTCCTCTCTTTCAGATGCATTTAGTGTATAATTTTTTTAACTTTCTTTACTGTCTTTCTTGATATCTTCTTGCAGGCAAAGTTCTACTGAAGAAAAACTTTTCTCAAAGAAATCTTTTCTCAAACAGCTTCTCTTCTTTTTCCGTCTCCCCTTAGTTCTATCAGTGAGATGAAGAGAAATATATAGGAGGAATATTAGTGTTACCAATTTTTGGAGGGAAAAGGGTATCCACGGAAATTCCATAATTCACTTTCAATTACAAAAAAACACCCCCAAAACTTTCATCAAAATGTATAGGCCAACGTTTTTGGGATTTTTGATCCTATTCTGTAATGGGAAAGGGGAAGTGGATGCTTGGGATCGATCGAACATCCTTGAGACACTACGTGCCTCAATCTTGAGGTCACAAGGACGAATCTGCAGCCATAGCAGCTGCTTTAGCTGCTGAAAACATGTGAGCGCAGAAGACGACCGTAGTCACGCTACTTCTATTGCGTCTCGTTCGTCATGGTCGTTGGACCGACACTTTTTGTGTTTTCGCAGCACGTGGAGTTGATTTGTGGTGAGAAAGAATAGATGAAGTTAGGTCTGTTGTAATGTTGGCGATAGAGAGGTGAGCCGGGTTGAAAATATCGTGCTTTCTGGCTGAATGAAAACGAAATTAGTCCTAATGAAATAAAATAAACAAAGTTGGGCTTCTGTTATTAAGGATCTAAAAGGTGGGAAAATGACTTAGGAAAGTTGGGCCAAATTTTCTCTTTGAAATTGATCCAAAAATGGGACAAGGATGACTATATTAGAACTGGAAAATGACCAAACGAAAGGCAACATAGTCGGCTTGAATCAATTTAAGGAGTTCCGCCAAACCTCAAACACGATGAATTATAATTTATTAAATACAAGCTTCTCAAAATCAATGAAATAAAATAATTAGACTAATAAGTTAGGTAAATTTGAATCATATATACTTTAAAAAATCAATTCGAATTGAAGATAGAATCTTTTATACACGATTTCCAAATACTCAAGAAATGCGAGCTACGCACATACTTATTAAACACTATAATAATCAGCTAAATTACTTAAAGTAACTTCAAAATATTTGAGTTTTGTAGAGCTAATTATTTCTAAATCGTTTAAAAATTAAGAAGCTCAGTGGTTAATTTTATATCGGGGAGAGTCAAAATTGGGTGTCAACATGTCCGGCTACGACTCCACCTAGTACCCACGAGGGCCCCTAGAGGAGACCCCAACTCAGAGGCTAGAAGCTGCCAGATAGCAGTTTGACAGTTCCAAACAACGACCCAAACGACGGCTCGTCGACTTGGAGCATCAATGGAGACTGCAGGCCTGCACTTTATTAAGCCTCTAAACAAAACCACGAGCCCTCATCAACGGGACGTCGTCCAAACGACAGGCCGACGTTGGTAGGCGTGGTTTGGGCACGACATAGCTTGGGGTGTTTTGGTAAATTTACCCCAAGTTTTTTAAATTGTGAGGACGTTTGTTTTAGGTGTATTTGAGTATTTTAAGAGTAGTAATGTTATTTAACTCTCATTTGGAACCTAACACCTAAATAAAAATCCTTCCCTCCCAAAGTTCTCTCTAAATACCTTTATGAAAACTCAAGGTCAAGATAGAGCTAGGTGATGAATTTCAATGGAATTATTCTTCAGTTCTCTTTGGATCTAATAAGGTATGAGAGTTATTTATCTAAGGCTAGATTTCACCTTAGACCTAATCTCAAAGTGATTTCAAAGATCTCAAAGTTTATGAAAAAGTCCAATTCTACTCTAAGTCTTGGGTTTTTGCATGAAACGTTTTCAAACAATGAGATATGATGTCATTGATGTATGATTGGTGTTTTTCAATGAAAATCTCCATAAATCCTTGATATTCTAAAATTTCCAAATTTAGATATAAAGTGGGTTAATTATTTATGATCTAATGATGATCGAATGAGTTTAGATTTTGTTGTAATGACGATTTCTATGATGAATTATTCTATTATATTGTGCATTGTAGGAGATCTTAAGGATTGGTGATCATGGATATTGGAAGATGGTAGGTTAACCTAATTTCTTTAGTTAGTGTAGAATTGATATAGAATTGCTCTTGATTGGTATGGTCCACTTATGGTGACAGTGCTTATGTGTTGATTATATGATGATCATGGCCTTGTCGACAATATTATATAAATTGTAGTAGTATCATGTTAGGAATTATATGAAGGCATAATGTGAAGATGCTTATATGAAGTAACGTGATCATGTATAAGGTTTTATGGCTTATATGACTTTATAAGGTGATGTTATGATGTGATATATGTGTGATCTTGTATAATGTGAAGGTATGGAGTGAAGTACTTATGTGATGACTATATAATCTAGTAGAAGTGTTAATATTATGATTCTTCTTTTAAGTAATGGTATATGATAATGTTGTATATTTAGGTGTGAGGTTAAATCATGATTTCCTTCAAATGATTATATGTGACTATGGTAGACTATGATGAGTCTCTATATGTGTTGATAGGGTATCTTGTGTGGTGGACTTACTGTCCCTACTTTGTATTTGAATGATATTGTATAAATGATATGAGGAATGTTGTGTCTTGATTTGATAGACCTAAGTTCCTCTTCTTGATGCATGAAAGTTATGTGAATATGTGATCTCTTGACTTGGTAGACTTAATCACCCTTGTCATGTATGTGTATGAATGATTGGTATATGACCTTGAACATGTAAAGAAGCTCAATAACTTGGGACCTTCAATATAGAAAGAAGGTTATAGAATTCTTGAAGTTGAAAGCCATAATGGTATCGTTCTTGTGTGAATGAGAAACCATGCTCAAAATTTTGCGCAGAAAATAAAGTAACTACTCTTAATAGAGACAAAGGAGTTGGAGAAAATTACGTTAGTTGAACTCATTGTAAACTTTAAAATTCGTTAAATAAGATAGATCGAATTAAGGAGGAACAAACAAAATAACGACAAGGCATTGGTGAAGAATCCTAAAAGCAACTTTTTATCTTTTGACATAACTCTGATTATAAAAAAGAGGATTTCACTTCCCTTTACTTATACACTTTCTCTATTTAGTCAAGTACATGTCTAGAGACATGTTTCTTATATAATTTTTAAAGGTCAAGATTATACTACATCAATAAGTATCATAATCATAGTTATGTCAATAAATTTTGGATAATATCTTTGCAGGTTTGGTAAGAATAAGGTATTCCCAACAAATTTGACATCCAATAATTTCATATTATATTTTTATAGTTAAATATTAAAATTGTACATATTTAAGTTGAGAATCGATTAAAAAAATTATCAATGCCAGTAAAGTTTGTTGACAAAATCATACAATAAAGGAACCAAAAAAAAACAAAAACAAGTGGTATCATATCAATTACAAATGTGAAAGACAAATTTTAGTTTAAGTAAAATTATTGCACATGCTCAACGCATATTAAGGTTCAAGGGGAAAACAATAAATATGTTTTCTTTGTTTGGGTGAATTTTTTGAAAAAAACTTTATTCTAAGACTAAAAACTTTATTCTAATAAAATTCTGATATTTAATAATTAAATATGACATATGTCTTTTATCTACATATGTACTTGTAAAAATTGAGAGAGTATGTAATGGAATGGAGCCATATGTGACGACCGGTCACATCATCACGCCACGTAATCACCACATAAATGTCACATGACACAAAGTTTCTCATGTGGAGGACTTACAAAGGAGAAAATTTGTCACTATGGAAGATTCTAGAGCAATACAGAAAATTTTCATAAAAATTTATAAAATTACATAGAAAATCCCTAGAATATTCAAGTTACGTGAAGAGTTCTAGAAAATTAAGTTCAATGTAAATGTGTAGGAACTGATATAAAAATAATTATTTACACTTTAGCCCTACATGAGTGTAGGGTTAAAGTATAGATAACAATTTTTATATAAGTCCCTACATATTTACATTTAGTTTCAATTTCTTGAATTCTTCTACATACCTAGAATAATATAGAAATTTTGTCTGCAATCTTATAATCTTTCATGAAAAATCTCTACATTTCTCTAGAATCTTCCTGAAGCACAAGTCTTTTTCCTATGCAAGTCTCACATGAACAACTTTGTGTCATGTGCCATTTATATGAAGCTTATTTGGTGTAATAATGTGATGGATCGTCACACAAATCCATGTAAAGATGACTAATAATTATTTTATATAATTCTTTTTTATCTAGAAAATTCAAGAAGTTCATGAAGAATCCTAAAAGCAACTTCAAGAAGGAAAAATTAAGACAAAGTAATGAACCTAACAAGTCATCCTTCTATGGATGCTACGAAAACTAAAAGATAGATCACATGATAAACAATTATTCAACGTGGAAAGTTCAATGGAGAAAAAAAAGAAAATTGAAAAGGAAAGAGAAAAAAGAAAAAGAGATTAAGATTAGACTAGATAGTCATAATTAAGTAAATAAATTTTAAAAATTACTCTCCGATTTGATAAGAATACGATATTCCCAACAAATTTGACACCCATTTAATTTAATTTTGTAATTTTATATTTAAATATTTAATTTTACATATTTAAGTTGAGAATTGATTAAATAATTTTCGATGCAGGAAAGTTTATCGACAAAAATCATGAAATAAAAGCATAACAAACAAAAAAGTCAAGTGGTATCAGATCAATTACAAATGTGCGATATAAAATTTCAAAGTTAAAGGAAAAAGTGATTGTTCCAGATGCTCAATGGCTATTAAGCTTTAAGAGAAAAACAGGAAAGTATTTTTTTTGTGTGTGTGAATTTTTTAAAAAACTTTATTCTAATACTAAATTTTTTTTGTACACTGCTTAGTAGTCTGAATAAAAATATTGTTATACAATTTATATATTGAAATATAAAAATGTTAGATGAAATTAATGGATATCAAACTTGCGGGGAGTATACTGTTATCAAAATTTGAAGAGTAGGTTTTAATTTTTTTTACCTTAACTATGATTAGGTACTTGATAATACAATAAATTTTGATGTTTAAGAATTAAATAGGACACATGTCTTTATCTATATATGTATTTGAAAAATTGAGAGAATACATAGTGTAATGGAGCCAAATGTGACGACTGATCACATCATCACGCCAATAATCACAACATAAATGTCACATGAAACAAATTTACCCATGGGGAGAGCTTATATAGGAGAAGACTTGTCATTGTGGAAGATTCTAGAGAAATGTAGAACTTTCCATGAAAAGTTATGAAATTGCTAAAGTTCCTAAAATATTCGGGTAGGTAAATAGTTCTAAAAAGTAGGCCTAAATGTAAATATGTAGGGACTTATGTAGGCTAAAGTGTAAATAATAAATTCTACATAAGTCCCGACATATTTACATTTAGGTCAATTTTCTGAAACTCTCTTTACCTAGTGAATTATAGAATTTTTTTTATGCAATTTTATAATCTTTCATGAAAAATTTCTATATTTCTCTAGAATTTCTACAAGCACAAGTCTTCTTCCTATGTAAACCCTCCACAAAAAAAACTCTGTGTCATGTGATATTTATTTGACGCTTATATGGTATCATCACACAAATTCATATAAAGACGAATCTAATGATAATTTTATGTAACTGTTTTTTTTTTCTATGAAGTTCATGAAGAATTCTAACAGAAACTTCAAAAGGAAAAAATCAGTCATTTTCTAAAAGCAACTTCAAAAGGAAAAATTCAGGCATTTTCTAAAAGCAACTTCAAAAGGAAAAATTCAGACATTTTCTAAAAGCAACTTCAAAAGGATAAATTCAGACAAAACAATGTACCTGACAACTCATCCTTCAATGGATCAAATGATAAATAATTATTCAGTGCGAAAAACTCAATGGTGAAAAGAGAAAACAACAAAAAAGATTAGGTTCTAGTCGAAGTTCACAAAAAATGCATAAAGTTTAAACTTAAAAGTTGGAACGGCAGGATAAATTTTGAATTTCCTAAATCATTAAGCCGAAGTTTAGTTTTATTTTTAAAAATTTAAAATTTGTATATATCACAAATGATGATAAAAATTATCTTATATATATCGTGTCATTTTTTATTGAGAGAACTCAAATAAAATTTCTATCAATCCCCTAGATCCACCTTTTAATAAAGCTGAAAAAAATTATCAAAGTAAGTCACGAGACTGACGTTCCTAGCAGCATGTAAAGACAAAGATCATTGTCAATAGTAGCATTGGAAGTGATACAATATTGAGTATTCCCCATTAGGAAATTTTGATTTTTGAAGTTTTGAAATAATATATTGTTATTACTATATCAAACAAATTTGGTATGATTTTGTAGTTTGGTTACAAGTATTTTGCAGTACGATAAATTGATAATTATAATTTTTTTAATTTCAATTTACAGGTACTTATGTAATAAATATATATCATTTCGCTTTTTTAAGAAATGTCTCAATTATATCATA